>CP092872.1:44171556-44771556 GCA_030710605.1 Cordylochernes scorpioides | reverse complement strand
GTCACGCCATTGCCCTTTTACAAGGATAATTTTCGCACTACTATAATCAACGATTTGAAAAATATATTCAAATTTTAATAAACATAGGTGAAACGCCCCTTTTTTATATTGCAAAAATCGGAAGATACAATTTCTTCAAAATCACAACTAGAGAAGTAACTTTCCTTCCCTAAAACAAGTAAAAAATAAAAGGCAGTCTCACTCCCTCGTCTTTTCTTTTTACATCCATAATTAATAATCATCCACACATCACTCTCAACAAACTCCAACACATCCCCCATCACTTTCTACAATTGGCCACCATCTATTAGCGCGCGACTTAGCAACAAATCAATCTCGAGCCACACAAGCTCCATATCGTCGCCACTAAACGTGCCACATCCATTAACAGCCAAAATATCTCTATGTGTTTTGTACAACCACCACCCATGACTAATAAATTTGTTATTCATGGTGAAACAAGTTAGATGCTGTACCAAAAACAACGACTTCACGTGTCGCCTTTCGATTCAATTCACTCACTCGTGTCACACAGCGCATCACAACAATTTTTCTCACTTAACAGGCCACAAAGACGCCTTCATGCCTGTGAGACATCTAACCCCAGAGCGTGTCCACGTCGAAAATCGCACTTTTACTCACATCTAAACCTGACATCATTGAATAACATTTTTACTAAGTCCGCAACAACGTCGAAACACAACACTTACGAGCACCTTTAAATAAACTACTTAACAAAGATGTGAAATGAAATTGGAACCCAGACTGTCAACAAGCTTTCACCACTCTCAAAGGGAGTTTAACCAGTGAACCAGCACCCTAACGTACATTCAAATCCTCAAAACTGTTATACAACAAGGATTCCCAAAACGTCTGTTATCTGACAGAGCGCCCGCTTTTACCTCAGAAAAATTCCGTAAATTTCTAATAACACATGGTATACAACCCCTACTCACCACAAGCAATAACCCACAAGCAAACAGTTTAATAGAACGCTTAAATGCGACCATTACAGACAAACTCAGACTAGCTTATCTAGAAAATCCGAAAGCTTCCTGGACTCAACTAGTTAAGCGCATCACTCAAACGTATAATAACACACCCCATTCTGTCACAAGTTTTCCACCCACCTACTTAATGTTCAATGTTGTCCCCCAAGATCTAAGAACTCATCTTAACCCATACACCGAAATAACTAGAGATAGAGAGATATCACGCTCTCGTACCCAGAATAAGCATAAAATAGATAAAGAAACATTTGATAAGCAGCACAGAACACCACATTTCGAAGTGAATGATCTTGTTTTGGTCAAAAATTATAGACATCCCGACACAGGTAAATTAGCACCATATTTTACTGGACCATACACAATAATTGAAATAATCTCACCCAATGTTGTTCGAATAGATCGCCCCAATCAACCTCTCAATAGAGACAGTGATATCATACATGTCAATAAATTAAAATATTACACAGAGAATGTTCTGTACATTACACCTCCACAACCCCGATTTGTTCAAAACCCACAGCGATTGTCTCAAGATCTATATCTCAGTGAATTCAATCATTTGACTACAGATATCTTCGAGACGCAACTAGTCCGAATTATACCGCCTACAACCTCCCAGCCATTCCTACATTTAAATCCAGATATATTTAACAACGATCGTTTTAAAACAAACCTCAAGTAGCGACCAGAAAATTTCCCGTTAAATTCACAAACCTATTCTATCTACCTACTCTACACCAACCCATTTTGATCTGTATTACTTACTTACTTACTCTATTTCACACAATATAAAGATTTCTTTGAACCCACCAGATCCAGACTAGAAGGGAAAGAATTTAAGCACGTGCGCTGTAGACAAGCCCCATATATCCCCTTTAAAAACAAAATCCATCGCCTCTCTCCCCGCTAACAAAGCTGTCATCCAAATATCCGCTATCGGAATGACCGCCATGTGTAACATGTGTTTCACATCAGCCATTTATATTTCCTCGAGAATTTCACAAATTCCCAGACAGAGAGTCATAAAAATACCGCTAGTTGACATACCAAAGACCCCAGTGACGATAGACTAAACATCTCGAGACCATTCCCTAAATCCATCGCCACCCTTCCCCCTAACTGGCCCCCAGTCCTACATTCCCCGTGTCCCGCATTACCTTTTATCCACACTTTTTACTACATTAGCAGTCGATATCTTAACCTAACTTTTAAACATTTAGATATTTGAATTTGAACACTACTTACCTAAAATTGAACATTTTGATATTTTTTGATCCTGTGTAAATCTCTATTTTTTTTCTACAAGTCAAACATTTTACATGTTAAATTGAGATCACAATACAAAACATTTTAGTATCAAATCCAAGCAATAAATTACGCTTCTCAATTTTCTATTTATAAAACCTACACACCACATTTGTAACTACTTTTTTAGAAGAAATATTTTTGTCCAATTCCACTACCAATCCTTCATCTAATCATTATAACAATTTTTAATTATATTCTATTTTTGTATAAAATATTTTATTTTTATTTTTTACCTTTCAATTATATAATCACAAATTTTTAATCCAATATTATTACAAAAAATTTCATTTTTACTTTAATTTTTCATAATATTACTTTAGTATTACAAAACCTTTATTTGTTGTCAAAATACACTTTAATTCTTCATTATTATTACTTTTATATATTGATTGTTTGATTTTGTCCACTTAAACTTTATTCAACCACAATGACATTTCTATATTTTTATTCATTTTATATTTGTTTTTATACCTTTATATAATAGGACCATGTTTATCATCAACTATCGGGCATACAACAATCGTTTACAACAATCTATTTCTTTAACCACTTCAATGTATTTTATACTACAATCTATTTCTCCGCCATTATTTCACATCAACGTAGAAAAACGATAATACTGCTTGACAATTTTTTTTTATTTCGTAATTTCAACAAAATCTTTGAACACAGTTCCCCAGATTTAAAAATCTCAACTTCTGGCTTGAACACGTTTCAAAGGTTTATTTCAATCATCCGTAGAGCACAATCACCAACGCATGCACAAAGCGTTCACAACTCTCAATTTTTTTTAGCTCTAGCGGACCACAATCAACCTTTTATTTTAAGTCAAGTCAGATCACCTACTGTCGATACAACAATTCTACTTATCGCATGGTTCTCCATTTCACCTCTTTCAATCATATTAATGAACAACCTTTTCTTCAACTTTTCAACTCAATAACCCTACAATTGTGACAAAGCACTGTAACCTTATACAGGATCACAAGTGAAACATTGCCTAGGAAGACGCTCAAGTCTATATCCTCGCTTTGCACCTGGATATAAGTATTTGGTTGCATGTGTAATACTTACAATTGCTTATTCTTTTACCCCTAACCCTTTCCAACGCCCGCCAACAATCTTTTAGAACATCATTTTATTTTATCACCATTGTTTTGTTATCAAAGAAAGGCTTTATCTAAATTTCTCTTTTATAATGAATATCATAACTTTTAAATATATATATTAAACATAAGTCTTTTATTTTTTATAATTTTCAGATATATCCAAACACAACATCTTGTTGTAGCCCTTTTTAACCCTCAAAGTTTAAATTAATTAAAAGAAATTTTAATCACTTACCTGTGTTAGAGAGGCTTTACCCGTTTAAACCCGGATAAACCCTTTCACTCCCGGGGCCCATCTATGGTAATTTAAATCAACAACCCTATATTGTATACTACTTATAACAAGATTGACATGTTGTATAATATAAACACATCTATAAATAATTATACGCATGATTGACATATGTCATTGCATCACCATATGTAATGTACTTCATACAAACTGAGGATGAATAAATAAAACTATGTAATAGATTAAGAGCTGAGCTAAGCAAGAGATCGAGATAGAAATCAACTCTAAAAAGGAATTTGGCAAGTCGTTGCCATCAAGGTCAAAGGGTGCAGAATAGCGCAGACGCCCCCACGCCCTTTGGACCCGTTCAAAGTCCAAGTTATCTCATATCTCCCTCCTCTGCAAAAGTATATAAAACCTCGGTTTTAGCCGAACTTATAGAGACTTCGCCATCGGCGTGAGTCCTCGTCGGTTGTATCCAGGTCCACCTCATCGACCACATGTAGAACAGTAAGACTCTTCTAACTCCATCTTGCTCTTAGCTCGATTCCTATCTGTTCACGGAACTTTCCTACTACAACTGTGTCTCTTCGATTTTTTGTGTGTGGACATTCCCAAGCTTTCCACTCTGCCTCGACCACGACTGCCTGTACTCTGTGAGAACTGTTAAAGGTCCTCCAAGGTGCAGAGAGGTACTGGAAAACTCTCCACGCCCTGACTTTCCCTCTCGGTTACTACTGGTTTGACCCTCGGTTACCACAGCTATAGCGAGAGTCGACAGGATACCTCATCACAGATAAGTCGACAGGACCTTATCACATATATATATATATATTAAAAAACGAAAGAAAAAAAATAAAAGATAAAAAGATCAGGTGTTGAAATCAATATTGAAAATGGCATATCCTGACCAGGAGCACATGTGCTTTTCAGAAGGCAGAGCGCCATCTGGTGGAACAGAAATCAACTATTCATTGATTTAGCCTGTTCCCTGATATTTGGCCAACCCAATTTCTTGATAAATCAAGAAAAGCCATCCACGAACGCGTTTCGCGCTTTTGGCGTTCGTCAGCGTGGAGTAGGCTGAACCATTGCGACCAAAAAATAATTTTTGATCCCAATGGCTTCCTGAAAAACCAAGAAATGGGTATTTAAGGCCAAACTTGCGTAAATACGCTTAGCACATTAAAAAACGAAAGAAAAAAATAAAAGATAAAAAGATCAGGTGTTGAAATCAATATTGAAAATGGCATATCCTGACCAGGAGCACATGTGCTTTTCAGAAGGCAGAGCGCCATCTGGTGGAACAGAAATCAACTATTCATTGATTTAGCCTGTTCCCTGATATTTGGCCAACCCAATTTCTTGATAAATCAAGAAAAGCCATCCACGAACGCGTTTCGCGCTTTTGGCGCTCGTCAGCGTGGAGTAGGCTGAACCATTGCGACCAAAAAATAATTTTTGATCCCAATGGCTTCCTGAAAAACCAAGAAATGGGTATTTAAGGCCAAACTTGCGTAAATACGCTTAGCACATTAAAAAACAAGAGAAAAAAATAAAAGATAAAAAGATCAGGTGTTGAAATCAATATTGAAAATGGCATATCCTGACCAGGAGCACATGTGCTTTTCAGAAGGCAGAGCGCCATCTGGTGGAACAGAAATCAACTATTCATTGATTTAGCCTGTTCCCTGATATTTGGCCAACCCAATTTCTTGATAAATCAAGAAAAGCCATCCACGAACGCGTTTCGCGCTTTTGGCGCTCGTCAGCGTGGAGTAGGCTGAACCATTGCGACCAAAAAATAATTTTTGATCCCAATGGCTTCCTGAAAAACCAAGAAATGGGTATTTAAGGCCAAACTTGCGTAAATACGCTTAGCACATTAAAAAACGAAAGAAAAAAAATAAAAGATAAAAAGATCAGGTGTTGAAATCAATATTGAAAATGGCATATCCTGACCAGGAGCACATGTGCTTTTCAGAAGGCAGAGCGCCATCTGGTGGAACAGAAATCAACTATTCATTGATTTAGCCTGTTCCCTGATATTTGGCCAACCCAATTTCTTGATAAATCAAGAAAAGCCATCCACGAACGCGTTTCGCGCTTTTGGCGCTCGTCAGCGTGGAGTAGGCTGAACCATTGCGACCAAAAAATAATTTTTGATCCCAATGGCTTCCTGAAAAACCAAGAAATGGGTATTTAAGGCCAAACTTGCGTAAATACGCTTAGCACATTAAAAAACGAAAGAAAAAAAAATAAAAGATAAAAAGATCAGGTGTTGAAATCAATATTGAAAATGGCATATCCTGACCAGGAGCACATGTGCTTTTCAGAAGGCAGAGCGCCATCTGGTGGAACAGAAATCAACTATTCATTGATTTAGCCTGTTCCCTGATATTTGACCAACCCAATTTCTTGATAAATCAAGAAAAGCCATCCACGAACGCGTTTCGCGCTTTTGGCGCTCGTCAGCGTGGAGTAGGCTGAACCATTGCGACCAAAAAATAATTTTTGATCCCAATGGCTTCCTGAAAAACCAAGAAATGGGTATTTAAGGCCAAACTTGCGTAAATACGCTTAGCACATTAAAAAACGAAAGAAAAAAAATAAAAGATAAAAAGATCAGGTGTTGAAATCAATATTGAAAATGGCATATCCTGACCAGGAGCACATGTGCTTTTCAGAAGGCAGAGCGCCATCTGGTGGAACAGAAATCAACTATTCATTGATTTAGCCTGTTCCCTGATATTTGGCCAACCCAATTTCTTGATAAATCAAGAAAAGCCATCCACGAACGCGTTTCGCGCTTTTGGCGCTCGTCAGCGTGGAGTAGGCTGAACCATTGCGACCAAAAAATAATTTTTGATCCCAATGGCTTCCTGAAAAACCAAGAAATGGGTATTTAAGGCCAAACTTGCGTAAATACGCTTAGCACATTAAAAAACGAAAGAAAAAAAAAAAAGATAAAAAGATCAGGTGTTGAAATCAATATTGAAAATGGCATATCCTGACCAGGAGCACATGTGCTTTTCAGAAGGCAGAGCGCCATCTGGTGGAACAGAAATCAACTATTCATTGATTTAGCCTGTTCCCTGATATTTGGCCAACCCAATTTCTTGATAAATCAAGAAAAGCCATCCACGAACGCGTTTCGCGCTTTTGGCGCTCGTCAGCGTGGAGTAGGCTGAACCATTGCGACCAAAAAATAATTTTTGATCCCAATGGCTTCCTGAAAAACCAAGAAATGGGTATTTAAGGCCAAACTTGCGTAAATACGCTTAGCACATTAAAAAACAAGAGAAAAAAAATAAAAGATAAAAAGATCAGGTGTTGAAATCAATATTGAAAATGGCATATCCTGACCAGGAGCACATGTGCTTTTCAGAAGGCAGAGCGCCATCTGGTGGAACAGAAATCAACTATTCATTGATTTAGCCTGTTCCCTGATATTTGGCCAACCCAATTTCTTGATAAATCAAGAAAAGCCATCCACGAACGCGTTTCGCGCTTTTGGCTTGATTTATCAAGAAATTGGGTTGGCCAAATATCAGGGAACAGGCTAAATCAATGAATAGTTGATTTCTGTTCCACCAGATGGCGCTCTGCCTTCTGAAAAGCACATGTGCTCCTGGTCAGGATATGCCATTTTCAATATTGATTTCAACACCTGATCTTTTTATCTTTTATTTTTTTCTTTCGTTTTTTAATGTGCTAAGCGTATTTACGCAAGTTTGGCCTTAAATACCCATTTCTTGGTTTTTCAGGAAGCCATTGGGATAAAAAATTATTTTTTGGTCGCAATGGTTCAGCCTACTCCACGCTGACGAGCGCCAAAAGCGCGAAACGCGTTCGTGGATGGCTTTTCTTGATTTATCAAGAAATTGGGTTGGCCAAATATCAGGGAACAGGCTAAATCAATGAATAGTTGATTTCTGTTCCACCAGATGGCGCTCTGCCTTCTGAAAAGCACATGTGCTCCTGGTCAGGATATGCCATTTTCAATATTGATTTCAACACCTGATCTTTTTATCTTTTATTTTTTTTTCTTTCGTTTTTTAATGTGCTAAGCGTATTTACGCAAGTTTGGCCTTAAATACCCATTTCTTGGTTTTTCAGGAAGCCATTGGGATCAAAAATTATTTTTTGGTCGCAATGGTTCAGCCTACTCCACGCTGACGAGCGCCAAAAGCGCGAAACGCGTTCGTGGATGGCTTTTCTTGATTTATCAAGAAATTGGGTTGGCCAAATATCAGGGAACAGGCTAAATCAATGAATAGTTGATTTCTGTTCCACCAGATGGCGCTCTGCCTTCTGAAAAGCACATGTGCTCCTGGTCAGGATATGCCATTTTCAATATTGATTTCAACACCTGATCTTTTTATCTTTTATTTTTTTTTTCTTTCGTTTTTTAATGTGCTAAGCGTATTTACGCAAGTTTGGCCTTAAATACCCATTTCTTGGTTTTTCAGGAAGCCATTGGGATCAAAAATTATTTTTTGGTCGCAATGGTTCAGCCTACTCCACGCTGACGAGCGCCAAAAGCGCGAAACGCGTTCGTGGATGGCTTTTCTTGATTTATCAAGAAATTGGGTTGGCCAAATATCAGGGAACAGGCTAAATCAATGAATAGTTGATTTCTGTTCCACCAGATGGCGCTCTGCCTTCTGAAAAGCACATGTGCTCCTGGTCAGGATATGCCATTTTCAATATTGATTTCAACACCTGATCTTTTTATCTTTTATTTTTTTTCCTTTCGTTTTTTAATGTGCTAAGCGTATTTACGCAAGTTTGGCCTTAAATACCCATTTCTTGGTTTTTCAGGAAGCCATTGGGATCAAAAATTATTTTTTGGTCGCAATGGTTCAGCCTACTCCACGCTGACGAGCGCCAAAAGCGCGAAACGCGTTCGTGGATGGCTTTTCTTGATTTATCAAGAAATTGGGTTGGCCAAATATCAGGGAACATGCTAAATCAATGAATAGTTGATTTCTGTTCCACCAGATGGCGCTCTGCCTTCTGAAAAGCACATGTGCTCCTGGTCAGGATATGCCATTTTCAATATTGATTTCAACACCTGATCTTTTTATCTTTTATTTTTTTTCCTTTCGTTTTTTAATGTGCTAAGCGTATTTACGCAAGTTTGGCCTTAAATACCCATTTCTTGGTTTTTCAGGAAGCCATTGGGATCAAAAATTATTTTTTGGTCGCAATGGTTCAGCCTACTCCACGCTGACGAGCGCCAAAAGCGCGAAACGCGTTCGTGGATGGCTTTTCTTGATTTATCAAGAAATTGGGTTGGCCAAATATCAGGGAACAGGCTAAATCAATGAATAGTTGATTTCTGTTCCACCAGATGGCGCTCTGCCTTCTGAAAAGCACATGTGCTCCTGGTCAGGATATGCCATTTTCAATATATATATATATATATGGTAATTATAGCCAACAACCCCATATTGTATATAACTTATAACAAGATTTTCATGTTGTATAATAGAAACACATCTGTAAATGATTATACGCATGATTGACATGTGTCAGTACATCATCATATGTGATTTACTTTGTCCAAACTGAGGATAAATAAATAAAACTCTGTGATAGATTAAGAGTTGAGCTAACGCAGAGATCGAGAATATAGCAGTCCCAAAACAACAAGGTCTAAATAAGGAAACTGCCACGGCGCCAGTGTACAATTTCACCAGAAGATCCAGGCCCCTCTCGCATGTGCTGTAATGCAATACTCCCCTTTCTCGGGAAAGATATATATAAGCCCCCCCCCCCTGTCTTTAGCTAAAAATACAGTCACTTTACCATCTGCGTCAGTTCTCGTCGGTTGTACCCCAGGTCCTTCTCATCCACCATGTAGTCAGTAAGAATTCCTCTATCCCCATCTTTCGCTCCTAGCTCAACTTTTATCTGTTCACGGAACTTTCTTAGTGCAACTGTGTCTTCGTTTTTGGTATGGACATTCCCAAGCTTTCCATTCTGCCTCGACCACGACTGCCTGTACTCTGTGAGAACTTTAAAAGGTCTTTCAAGGTGCAGAGAGGTACTGGAAAACTCCTCATCCTGGCTGTCTCTCTCGGTTAACACAGTATAGCGAGAGTTACAGGAACTCACACCATAGATTAAGTCGACTGGATACCTCATCACACATTTTAGTCGACAATATTCTACAAGAGGCCACCAGACCTCATCACATTACATATATATATATATATATGTATATATAAAATAAAAGGATTTAAAAGCGTGAATGTTTCTTTTATACATAAAACGAACTTCTACTGTCCTTACTGCGATGAAAAAATATATTGGGAGGGTTCACCACTGATGAGCCAAGCCCTCCCAATATATTTTTTCATCGCAGTAAGGACAGTAGAAGTTCGTTTTATGTATAAAAGAAACATTCACGCTTTTAAATCCTTTTATTTTATATGTATAGATGGCGCGTTATTGCTTTGTGTTAATATATATATATATATATATATATGAAAAACAATAGAAAAAAATAAAAGATAAGTGGGTCAGGTGTTGATATTAAAAATAAAGAAGGCATCTCCTGACCACGAGCACATGTGCTATTTAGATGGCAGAGCGCCATCTAGTGGAGCAAGAATAAACTAAACGTTTATTTAGCTTGCTCCGTGATATTTGGCCAACCCAATTTATTGATAAATCAAGAAAAGCCATCCACGAACGCGTTTCGCGCTGTTGGCGCTCGTCAGCGTGGAGTAGGCTGTAACCAATGCATCCAAAAAGATTTTTTGGACCCAATGGCTTCTTGAGAAATCAAGAAATAGGTATTTAAGGCCAAATTTGCGTAAAGACGCTTAACACATGAGAAAACAATAGAAAAAATAAAAGATAAGTGGGTCAGGTGTTGATATTAAAAATAAAGAAGGCATCTCCTGACCACGAGCACATGTGCTTTTTAGATGTTTAGTTTATTCTTGCTCCACTAGATGGCTGCTCCGCCGGAAATATGGATATGAAGCAAAAAAGGTATTTAAAATTTGAGTAATTATGTCATTATGCTATTTACATTTCAAAATATCCAAAAGCAGTAGAAAATGTTATTTTTACACAAATGTAGTTCAAAAATAAATTGTTTCTGATATATTAACATTTAAATGTATATGATATAATATATAAAGGTATTTATTAATAATGGTTGAGTAATGAAATGCTAATAGATGTATGGAGTGCCATTAAGTTATTTGTGAAGGCTTAAGAATTGGGGTAGATATTTGTTCTTCATTGTCCATGTCCAAAATATGGCCTTCTTGTAAAAAACATAGCTTATCATCAATATCTATTAACTTTGTGTTAGAATTTTGATTAACTATTAAGTCATTTTCTATGTTAGTGCTATAGTGAAGTAAAAAATCTGCTTCTATGTAAAATAATTTAAGCTTAGTAGAGTGTATAATTTCTGTTTGTTTTCTTTGGGGTAAATTGGGTTTATTAATTTCATATGTGACTGGAGAAAGTTGTTTTAAAATTGCAAATGGGCCTATATATCTTTGTGTTAATTTACCAGTGTTTGGATAAATAAAGGTTTTTACTAATACCTGATCTCCTTCTTTAAAAATGGGTTCTGGGTGTTCAATATCATAAAGTTGTTTGCTGTGTTCATGGGATTTTATGGTTCTTTCAATGGCTAATTTTCTTGCCTTTTCTATTGGTGTATGTGTGTTGTGTCATGTTCTATATACTGTGGTTGTATTCCATAGTATAAGAATTTAGGTGTAAAGCTTGTTGTAGTATGTACTGTTTCATTATAGCTCAGTAATTTTAGGAATATATTTTGTCCAAGGAATCTTTAAATTAGCATTATATTCACATCTTAACCTATTAATGATAGTGGAATTTAATCTTTCTACTTTTGCATTTGTTTCTGGGTGATGAGAACTGGTAGTAAATGCTTAACATTATTTCTTTCTGAAAAGTGTTTAAATTTATTGCTAAGAAAAGCTGCATTTCTGTCAGTTATTAATATTTCAGGTTTATTAATTTGGAATAAATTTCTCAAACAAGTTATATAAGAATCAGTTGATACAGATTTTGTAGGAAAAGACCAAAGGAATCTACTATGAAGATCTACTATCATATGGATACTGTGTCTAGTTGTCCCATAATTATGTAACCCGCCCAATGTATCTAGAAAAAAAAAGTGATTGGGGTGTGTAGCTATTGACATCTGTTGTAGTGGTCCATAAACAATTATGTTATCCCTAGACTTATTAAACTGGAAATTTTCACAATGTTTGGTGTAATTAGCAATATCCCTAGTCATATGTGGCCAATAATAGTGTGGAGAAATTATTTTAGTCATTTGAGTTGTTCCAATATGTCCATGCTTTGTATGTACTTTGTTTAATAATTTGTGTCTTAGTGTTTGTGGTACATAAGTTCTTTTAAAACCCTTTTTGTTTATTTTATAAAAGCCATTTTGTATTTTAATTTTAGCACTACTAATTTGTTCAGTTGATTGGTGTTCTTTTAACTCATTATATGTTAGGTAAAATGAGACGGGTGCTCTTGACAGCACACACACACATGTCTGCTTCTATATTATTTAATTCTTTAATATGTTTAATGTCAAATCTATATTGAGATAGAATTAAGGACCATCTAAATAACCTACCTTGTGGGTTTTTTACATTTTTGATCCATTTTAAAGGTAAGTGATCTGTGTGCAAGGTAAAATGTATGTTGTGTAGATATGTATGAAACCTTTGCACTGAATTAATGATAGCTAATGTTTCAATTTCTGAGGCAGTATAATTCTGTTCATATGGGTGAAGTTTTCTTGAAAAATAACCTATGGGGTGTAAAATGCCTTGTTCATCAGGTTGTTTAAGAACTCCTGCTACTCCTAGACTTGACGCGTCTATGAATAAATGGCATGGTTTTGATGGGTCATAAATATATAGTACAGGTTGTGATATGAGTGAATTTTTAAGTGTTTGGAAGGCTCGTTCATGTTTCGCACTCCATAACCAAGGAGCATTTTTAAACAAAAGTTCGTTCAAAGGTGACCTAATTTGCGCATAATGAGGAATAAATTTATTATAAATATTTATGGTGCCTAAAAATCTCTGTAAGGTTTTAATATTATATGGTCTATTTAATTTTAAAATTGCTTCAATATTTGTGTTATTTGGTGTATATTTTCCTGAGTTAATAGTGTATCCTAAGAATTGTATTTCTTTTTGTAAAAATTTGCATTTATTGAGATTGAGCTTTATATCCTCTTGTTCGAATATACCTAATATGTCATCTAAATGTTTAATGTGTTCTTCATAAGTTTTGGAGTGTATAATAATGTCATCAAAATAATTTAAGGCATAGTGTATGTTATGTGTTTAGTGAAAACTGACTTCATAATCCTTTCAAATTGTGAAGGTGCATTTTTTAGACCATATGGAAGTCTGTTCCATTCATAACATTCTAATTGTGTTACAAATTAAGTTTTATGTCTATCCCTTTCTTCTATGGGTATATGCCAGTATGCATTTTTAACATCTAGAATAGTATATATTTCTACTATGATAACCTATCTATAATTTGTTCTATAAGTGGAATTGGGGTATGTTCTGGAACTGTTTTTTGATTAAGTTTTCAATAATTTATACAGTCTTGTGGGGTGGTTTGGGGCATCAGATTTTTTATTCACTTATAATGCAGGAGAACTATAGGAGCTAGATGAGGGTCTAATAATATTATATTTTAATAATTCAGTTATTTGTTTTTGTATTTCAGCATTATTGTAAAAATATGTCCTATATGGCCTTTGTGCTATGTGTGGGAAAATTATCTAAAAGAGATATGCAAATTGGGTTAGTCTTTATGTGTCCTATATCAAAATTGTGCTTAGAGAAAACATTCTTATATTTGTAAAACGAAAATTAAAATTATACCGCGAATGTTTCTTTTTTTTTTAAATCGAAATTTATTTTCAAAGAGAAATAGCGACATTTCTAACTTTGAGGATGAGGTATGGAAAGGTGAAACATGAAGAGTAATGGAGAACGGAAAAATAAAAAGTGTCCAGGGGCGGGAATCGAACCCACACCCTTCTGCTTACCGGGCAGGTGCCTTGTCCACTTGGCTACCCTGGACATATTTTTCCGTTCATAACTTATATTTAAAGTAACATTTAAAATACAATATAACGCGGCTGATGATTGTAAAACGAAAATTAAAATTATACCGCGAATGTTTCTTTTTTTAAAAATCGAAATTTATTTTCAAAGAGAAATAGCGACATTTCTAACTTTGAGGATGAGGTATGGAAAGGTGAAACATGAAGAGTAATGGAGAACGGAAAAATAAAAAGTGTCCAGGGGCGGGAATCGAACCCACACCCTTCTGCTTACCGGGCAGGTGCCTTGTCCACTTGGCTACCCTGGACATATTTTTCCGTTCATAACTTATATTTAAAGTAACATTTAAAATACAATATAACGCGGCTGATGATTGTAAAACGAAAATTAAAATTATACCGCGAATGTTTCTTTTTTTAAAAATCGAAATTTATTTTCAAAGAGAAATATCGACATTTCTAACTTTGAGGATGAGGTATGGAAAGGTGAAACATGAAGAGTAATGGAGAACGGAAAAATATATATATATTTTTTTAATTTTTCCGTTCTCCATTACTCTTCATGTTTCACCTTTCCATACCTCATCCTCAAAGTTAGAAATGTCGCTATTTCTCTTTGAAAATAAATTTCGATTTTTAAAAAAAGAAACATTCGCGGTATAATTTTAATTTTCGTTTTACAATCATCAGCCGCGTTATATTGTATTTTAAATTCTTATATTTATGCAATATATCTGAAATTGTTTGATTAGAGAAATTTGGATTAATATCTACTTTACTAAAGTCTAAATATGAATTATAATTTGTTATAGAGCCCGGTTTAGGATCTATAAGTTTAACATTTGTAGTTGGCATATCAAAAGAATTAATATTATACAATGGGTTGATATTTTAAAGAGATTAATTTTTAACATAGTAAGGGTCTGGAATACATAGGGTGGTAGCATATGACTTCTGATTATCAGTTTTGGATTAAAAGAATACAAATATTTATAATTTTGGAAAAGAAGGTTTTTTTGAAAAATCTATTTGTAACTTAAATATATAAAATGTTGGTAAACCTAAAATAAGATATTATATTGGACTATCACAAACAAACATCTCTTGATACCTTGTAAGTTTTCCTAAGGTAAGCCTAACCAATATTTTGCATAATGGGTAACTAAATCCTTCTACCTGACCTATTCTTTCTTTTGGGGAATTGTCTAATATTTTATAATAAATAGAGTTTAAATATTTTAAAGGGATAATGGAAATAGATGATGCAGTGTCAAGTACACAAGGTAAAGATATATGGTTTATAAAAACAGAGAAAAGCAATAATGTTCTACCTGGGTTGATGCGCTTCGGATGATTATTTTTCTTAAGTGGGCAGTCTCTAAGGAAATAGATCTGGTTGGGTAGCTGGTGAGATGCACATATCTTGCAGGGGTATGGAGGCTGGTTCATTGATTTGTGGGGTTCTTTCTGGTGGTGAGTTGCCGCTGCTGTCCTTGGGAATGGTTGGAATTTATTAGTTTGGGAGTAGTTGGGGTTAAATCTTACTGGAGTAAATTGCCTATTTCTTGTACTGGTAGAGGGTTGTTGGGGTTCTTATTCTTAATTTGTAGTGCTTTTTAACTGGGCTGTGATTTTAAACCAATCTGAGGGTTCTTGTATCCTTGCAGCTATTAGATATTTTTTGAAGTGGTTTGGCATTCCATCTGTAAGTGCCTCTAGTAAAAGTGTTTTTTTCAAGATTAAGTTTATTAGCTAAGGCAGATTTTTCCCTAAAATATTGTTCAAGATCATTTTTATCATTATATTTTAAATTTAGAAACCTACTAAATAAATTTGAATCTTTAATTGTGTGAAATATGTTATCAATTTTTGTTCTAAATCCCCCCAATTATCTATATCTTGTAATTCTTCTATATAATAACTGAATGCTTCTCCCTCGAGATAATTTGATATATTATTTAGTTTAAAATCTTCATTAAGATGTTTCTGTAAACATTTTTTGTTAAAGAATTTCTGCCAAGATATTATGTCTAAATTTTGACCATTAAATTTCGGTATTTCTATAGTACTTGGATTAGGCGTCATGGCATGTTCTACATTCCTTTGTTTGCGCGACATTTTGTAAAAATAGTTTCGTAAAATTTGAATAATAATTTATAGAGCAATTGGGTTGAAATTCAGGTAATCCTGTCGACTTATTGTTATGAATATTTTTGTTGTTGTTGTTGTTGTTGTTAGAAAAAGGATTGATAAGACAAAGGATCGATAAGATAAAGGGTTGAGGTGCAGTCGTGATAAGAAAAAGATAATTATTTACCGTCAAGTAGCTTTTATTTTCAATTACTTGAGGAAAGAGGAAAGGTTAGTTTCACATTATATAGAATTTATAAAGTTAATCGTATATTAATGATTTAAAAGGATAGATATGTTAACTACGCATATTTACAACAAAACTATACAACAAAAACTGAAAGTCTTTCTAAAAACGATGATAACAAAAGTAAAATTATTAATGAATAAAATAAAATATATATTTTTTAAAATATAGAAATATTTGAGTTTTTAGATTATATATATATATATATATATTATGAGACGTTACAAAAACAATTTTTAATTGTACATAATTTCCTTTAAAATGTTATTTTAATTTTTCATGTGTTTATTTTCAATTTCTTTTTCCATTCATTAAAAGTCAATGATGTACATACTAAATTAATAAAAAAAAACTCAATAAAAACGATATGTAAAAATATACAAAAACAAATGGTTTGTAAACAAAAAGCGGAATAAAATGAGTTGAGGTAAAATGTCTATTCCATTAACAAACATTTCACTTTCAAAATAATGAACTTTAAAATTAAAGTTTTACAAAACAGAAAATTAGCGTTTTAAAATAAAAACGTGGCAATATATATATATATATATATATATATATATATATATATATATATTCAGAAATTCAGCCTGAACTCTCGGTTAAGAAGTGTTAAAACTCTGGTCACTTACTATCACTTCGATATTCTTAAATAAACGGGACCCCTACATAATAAAGCGATTTATGCGCTATTACCGCTTAGTAGCGCTTAATACGACAAATTTCGAATATTTTAAAAATACCTTATATTTTAAAAAAGGCTTTCTTACAATCCTCAAATTTTTAAATAAAAAAATAAAAATGTACACGTTGATATGTATAATGCTGATTTAAGGTAAATGTAAGAAAAATGTCTTCAAACTACTATGGTTATTATAGGTAAATCCCAAGGAATTACTCTGTGAACGATTTCATTTTTAACATATTATTAATTTTTTTTTCAATATCTACATAGCTTAACGAAATATTTTACTATAGGAACTCCAAACACATATAGCACAGAATTTCATTCGAAATGGCTCTAAGTAATATGCAAGCTTTGAGTTATCTTAAATAGAGTTTGAAGAAAGGTATGAAGAGTAAAATAAGAGAAGTAGAGGAAGCTTTTATATTTTCAATTAAAGTTATATTGAGAACACATTCAACAACATTTCTTCGTTTATTTATTGAAAAAAAATCTTCTATGTGTGTGTTTAAATAGAACCACCTCTAAATCCTCGATTTCACGCTATTCCTAAAAGCTCGAAGCTTGTTTTAAACGGATTTTGAAATCTTTATGAAAATTGACTAGGAGATGATTCAAAGTTTAAATCAAATAAAACTTGCATAGAGACTTATATGGAATCTCTTTCGGAAAAAGTCGCTCAGTTTACTAAAAATGTGGTGCGATAATATTTTAATAAATTTCATATGCATTCATTTAATAATTTTTAACCCTCAATGAAAAGAAAATATTTAAAATAAGAAAATTCCACTTAACCTTGAATTTCTAAAAAATAAAAGCAGGAGAAGTAATAGCAGAAGGCACAAGTCCTAGATAGGTGGGTTCATCAATATTATCTAGAGAATGTGGGACTGGCGCCGGACGGCCGGCCGGCACACTTCCCTGCCCCGATATTTACCCAAGCAAGGAATTATTCAATCTTCCATTTACTTGTTTACCCTCGTTATTTTGGTGCTAGAGGGTCGACGGCCTCGCTCGACTCCCTGCCAACCAGCCTTTCTTGTCTCTTTAGCACATTCTTCTCTTCTAAAGAACACACTTTAAAACACATTCTTTGAATACAGAAAGAGCGTTTATATATTATAAAATAAAATATTTAAAATTCCAGTTCGACCGCTCACCTTTTACTTTTAAATTTGTATTGGAAATTACGGCCACACACTCCCGCCTCTTTTTTTAGAATGTTCATAATTAAAAATAAACATCAAAACATCATATTTTAAATTTGAGTCAATAGGCAATCCATTAAATCAAAACGTATAAAAGACATACATTTCGAGGAATTACTCCTTTATTTATTTATTTATTTATAAACGCGCGGATAATAAAATATATTAATCAACAAATTGAGAAAGAGGAAGAAAAATCCCTTTAAATATTTTATTTAAGTCTTTTACAAACCGAGTCAGGTACAAACACGCACTTCTATTCATTAGCCTTAGAAAAGTCTAAATTTAATATGTACAAACTAATCACGGGATATATATATATATCAATTTATAAAAATAAACAAGAAAAGTATTACAGTTCGTCAGATTCTTCTATAGATGGGAGAGGCACCCTACGCTTTTATAGATTATTTTATATACTACTCAATTTTCGTTTTATAGTGTGGTGGTTCGTCTGGTTTTGAATAAATGATTCAATTATTCAATCCAAGGTATTTCAATTATTACAGATATAATATTAAAATAAATATCAATGTTAATTATTAATGATGAAAATTGTTACAAATTAAAATCTAGTAAAGGAGAGTTTAAAAAGGTTTGATGAAAATGGGAGGATGAAAATGGCCGTTCGCTCGTGGAGGCGTCAAAACAATGGTTCCTCCCCCGTGCTTACCACGTCACCACCGCCGCGCATGCGCCGACTTAGCGTACACGGCCGGACGAGGTGGTGGCGGTTGAAAGGGCTGCTCAAAATTGGCGGTGGGTCAAAACACCGTCACACCCCCCGGCTCCTAAGGACTCCCTGTCCTTGAAAGATCGAAGTTGAGAAGCATGAGCCCGGTACACTCGTCCTTCGGTGTCTTGGATGTCATAGACTAGACTGCTGATCTTCTTCTTAACGAAGAAAGGGCCTTGTTGTCTTGGGCTGAGTTTAGACATGCATGGATGGTGCTTTGCAACAGTCCTCAAAACTTGATCTACCTCAGAGAATTCCACATCTGGATGTTTATCATCATAAAGATTCTTCCTCTTTATCTGAGCTTTTCTGGTATTCTCGCGAGCCAGACCTCTTGCTTCTTCTAAAGTGATGGGATGGTGGGCAAAAGATGGCGATTCATAAATCCCATACAGCAGAAACTTTGGGCTGAATTTGGTTACTTCATGTGGGGTCTGGTTGTATGTCTTGACAATAAATGGTATAAGTGTCGACCATTTTTGTTTCGGTTTCTCCAAAATTGTAGCCTTCTTCTTGTGAGAAGGGTATGGTTAGCCTTTTCTACCATTCCACATTTCTGAGGATGGTATGGAGTAGCAAGGGAATGGGCAATTTTATTTTCCGACAGTAATATTTGAAGCTTCTACTTGTGAAATTCGAACCATTGTCTGTCAGAATACATTTGATTGGTACTCCAGAAGATAACAGCTGTCTAAGGATGTTGAGGATGGCAGCTGAATTGTTGGATGCTGTGGAGCATGCCTAAATGTAACGACTATGGTGATCTATGATGACCTGGAGATACTTATGTCTGGTGTTCTTGGCTTCATTTCCTAAAACAATTGTATCGAGTCCAATGAGGTCAAATAATTGGAGGTCGCTGTCCGGTATCTGGTAGTGACCTATAGTAGGTTGGTTTGACTGCTTGCTGAGCTGACAAACTTTACATGAGGAAACATACTCTTTTATGGTCCTGAGCATTTGTGGCCACCAGTAATATGTGGAAATCAGTTTCAATGTTTTGTTTTTTCCAGGATGTCCAAAGCCATCATGAAAATGGTGAAGACATTTTGCCCGTAGGGAATCAGGTACAACTGCTTTGGAATGGCCTCGAATTCGTATAGTGACAATGCCACTTTTAATTTGAGGGTTCTTTACAAATCGCAAGTCTGCCTGTTGTTGAGAAATCTTCATCTTCGGTTATGAATGTGCACACTGAATTCCTGGAAAGTGCGTCAACATGTGTTTGCTGTCCTCCTGCTCTGTGGATAATGGTGAACGATCTAGAAGATAGCTCCATTGACCATCAGAAAAGTCTTCCCCCAGGGATTTTATTATTCAATAGCCATTTTAAAACACTATGATCAGTGACAATTTGGAATGGCTTGTCTAAGTAGTTGTTGAAATGTCTGACTGCTCCGATGATGGCAAAACATTCCAACTCTGTAGCGGTGTAGCGTGACTGTGTTGGGTTGAGGCGTTTTGAGAAATAGGAAGCAACCCGTTTTCTGCCATCTGGATGTTTCTGTGCAAGAATTGCACTCAGTCCTTGCTCTGAGGCATCAGTATAGAGCTTACATGGTAAGGTGGGATCGTACATTGCCAGAACTGAGGTTGTGTGATTAAATTCTGCAACGTTTCAAATGCTTTTGATGAATTTCAGACCAGTGGAAAATTTTATCTTGCTTCAATAAATCTGTTGGAGGTTGTGCTATTGAACTGAAATCTTTTTATAAATCTCCGATAATAACTACACAATCCGTGAAATTGCTGTATGTTTTTGACTGTTTTGGGGATTGGAAAACTTTTAACGGCTTCTATTTTCCGAAGTGAAGGTGTAACCTGATTGTATTTGATGATATATCCAATATATTCTATTTCTTCTCTAATAAAAGAACATTTTTGAAGCTTGAGCTTGAGGTTTTGGGAATATAATTTTTCTAGCACTTCTGATAGAAGGTCAAAATGTTCTAAAGTTTTAGAATTTGTGATGAAATCATCAAGATAGTTGATGCACCCCTTGTACATTAATAGACCAAGGTTTTTTGTATGATTCGCTGAAAGGTAGCAGGGGCGTTTTTCAACCCAAAGGGCATTACTAACCACTCATAAAGCCCTTCGTTGGTGATGAATGCTGTCTTCTCTTTGCTGTCTGGAGCCATTTCGACATGCCAATAACCTGAAGTGATGTCCAACGAAGTGAAATATTTTGCTCCCTGAAGACGATCGATGACTTCTTGAATGTTAGGCAGAGGCATCTTGTCGTCAATGGTAAGGGCATTGAGGCGGCGGTAATCAACGCATAGCCTCTTTTGGCCATCCGCCTTCAGTACGAATGTGACTGGGAAGGCCCATGGGCTTCGACTGTCTCGAACTAGTCCTTTTTTCTTTAAATCTCAACCTGTCGTTTAATCTCATCATACTCTGAGGCTGATCTTCGATACGGTCGAAGTTGAATAGGCGGATGAGGAACAGTATGGATGTTGTGTTTTGCAATTTTGATTTTTCCTACATCAAAGGAATTTTCACTAAAAATAGTTGTATATTTATGTAATACCGTGTCGAGGGTTTGATTTGTTTCTGGTCTCAAATGATTCGCCTGATATTTACAATTATACAAAGATGGTCCTTTAGTAGTCACAATACCATTCTTGATTTTAGACGAAAAACATGGTGAAAGAAGACGAGTTTCTTTTATTGATGCATAGGTGCAAGCTTTCGGGTAAAAACACTTCAACAGGGTTATTTTTGATGTTGACATGAAGATTGAACAGAGCTCCCACGTCAAGACCTAGTAGAAGGGGGTACATGAGGTTTCTGAGGATGTGTAAATCTATCTGATGGGTGATGTGACTGATGGCAAGGTTGACTTTAACGCGAGCAAAGCTTCTTGTTCTGGAATTAGCTTGATTGATGTAAATGGATCATGATGGTTCCTTTTGTAGATTCAAATTTTTGAATTGGGAATATGACATTATACTGATGGTTGAACCTGTATCTATGAATGCTTGTATTGGGGTGGAGTTGACTAATCTGTTGATGTTGATGAACTTGAAGATTGGTCGCTCTATTAGTTTAAATTAACTGTTGGTAAATCAGTTGAGTTAGAAGATGAAGGGTCGAAAGTAGCATACAAAGTTGAGGGTTGTTCGTTTGCTGCGGTTTCTTTAGGGAATGTTTTTGGTCTATATGGGCATTCATTATTGCTGAACTGCTACTTCAAAAATACTGCGCTCTACGCGTCACAGGAAGACGTGGCATTCAGGGAGCTTCCAACCATCACCACTGGAGGCGCTGTACATTTCCCTTCACTTCCTGTTATGTCTTCCCTTGTATTGACTGCTTGCATATCCTTGTGATATATTAAAACTTATATATATTTCAATCTATTCTCAATTTGATTGAACCACCGATCCAACAAGTGGTAGCAGAGCGTGGTTCCTTAGCTCTGGGGTTCAAGTTCAGCGTATCCTCGTGAGTAAAATTCCTTCAGCGAAGCTACCTCCGTTTGCCCTCGTCGAGAAGTTGCTGCGTCACCCTGGCGGCCGTTAGTGCAATAACGGCGGCGGTTGAAAAATTGAACGGCCAAAATTACCGCTCATGGAAGTAAAACATCAAGATGCTACTAATTGAGAAGGGCTTGTGGGATGTGATGTTTAAAGATGAAGATACCCAAGATGCTCAACTAAAAGCTCAAAAGGATAGAGCCTTGGCTGTTATCGCGTTGTCGATAAATACAGAATACCAAATCCACATCATCGACTGTACATCGCCACAGGATGCGTGGAAAAATCTGGAACAGGTTTTTGAGCCAAAATATCGTTTGAGGATACTACAGTTAAAGAAGCAGTTTGGAAAATCAAGCTTCAAACTGGTGAGTCAATGTTAGACTATTTTAATAGACTCAAAATTTGTACGGACCATTTAAAAGAAGCAGGGGCGGAAGTCGACGATCAAGATATAGCATACAGCATGCTATCAGGGTTACCTGACAGCTTCGATACCCTGGTGATGTCGTTCGGAAATGTCGAGGACTCTGACTTCACATCGAACAAGGTTAGAAATACTCTACTCACAGAGTATGAAAGAAGATCTGCCCGAGAAGGAGCAAGTTCAGGTCTCGGCGAAGCACTCAATTTTTCAAAGGACGACACTAGGAAGACTTCCAGAAAACAAGGAGTCAAGTGCTACCGATGTTCGAAAATCGGCCATATCGCCAAGGATTGCAGGTCGTCCATCAACCGAGACTACAAGGCGGATAAAAGCTACAGCAGGAAGAAAGACTCTTTTAAATCTCCGTCGGAGAATATGCTCATGGCCTTCAATGCAGTCTCTTTGGAAGATGAATTCTTCTTGGACAGCGGCGCAACACATCACGTCTGTAAGAACCGACAATGGTTTACAAGTTTCCAGCCTACTACGTGTGAGCCCATTCAGACTGCGAGAGGCAACCTACAAGTAGAGGGAGTTGGAAATATCTACATGAAGATGTACCTAGATACTGGAACGCAAGATGTCACCTTGAACGACGTGCTTTTTGTGCCTCAAGCAAAAAGAAATTTGCTTTCTGTGTCGCAAACAGAGGATAAAGGCAAGCACATCAAGATTTGTAACCACAAGGCAAGAGTGTTCAACGACAACAGAGTGATATGTGTGGCAAGGAACCTAAACGGATTGTACATCGTTAGAGGTAAGCCTATCTTACAAAATGCGCACTTAGTTAGTTCAAGTCCGCCTACACTAGAACTTTGGCATAAACGCTTTATGCATATCAATGCAGACACTTTAAACAAGTTAGCTAAAAATTGCGTTGTTAATGGTCTTGAAATTTCCAAAGGAGAAATGTCAATATGCGATGATTGCTGTATGACAAAGTCAACAATGTCGCCACATAAAAGCTCTCCATATAAAATAAAAACTAAAAATTTGTTAGAGTTAGTACATAGCGATCTGTGTGGACCATTTCGAGTTAATTCTTTTGCTGGGTCACGCTATTTTCTAACATTTACAGACGATTTCTCTCGCAGAGTTACTGTTTATTTCTTAAAGTATAAAGATCAAGTTATTGAATACTTTGACATCTTTAGGGCTAGAGCCGAAAGAGAAACAGGTCATAAGATTAAACGCTTGCGGACAGATAACGGGTTAGAATATTGTAATAAAAACTTTAAACAAAAACTTGAGAGCCTTGGAATAAAACACGAATTAACGAATTCTTACAGCCCTCAGCAAAATGGCGTCTCGGAGCGTTTAAATCGTTCGTTACTTGACATGGCTAGAGCGTCAATGCACAACGCTGATTTGCCACAAAAATTCTGGGCTGAAAGCGTTAATTGTGCCGCATACATTAAAAATAGAAGCTTTTGTAGCGCTCTTGATAACAAAGTTCCAGAGGAAATTTGGCTTTCAAGAAAAGTGAGCGTACGTCATTTTAAAATATTTGGAGCTCTAGCTTATACTCATATTCCAAAGCAAAAACGAAAGAAATTAGACCGTCGAGCTAAAAGATGTATCTTAGTCGGATATTCAACACAATCCAAAGTTTATAGACTCTAGTATAATGATTCTAAACAAGTATTCATAACTAAACATGCTAGATTTGACGAAAATAAAGTCGGTTTAAACCAGCTTAAGGATGACGTAACGGAAGGTAGCGAGGCTAAAAACAGTTTCGTTTGGTTGCCGGAACAGGGCAAAGTTCTCCCGCCACGTGATCCTGACCTTCAACCAGGTTACGACAGTCAACTAGAAGTTCCGTCGACTTCAGAAGTTAGAGATATAGTGGAGGGAAGTTCTGAAAATACTTTGAGCCTCCGTAGTCGAGAAATTGAAAGAAAAACACTGAATCTTGCAAATGTTGAACTAAATTTATGCGAGGTGTCTGAACCTCAAACTTTTGAAGAAGCTGTTTGCTCACCCGAATCAGATCTTTGGAAAAATGCGATGCAAGAAGAGTTAAATCGTTTAGAAGAAAGACACACATGGGTTATCACTAATTTACCTAAAAATAAGAAAATAATCTGTAATCGTTCCAAGCACATCTCAGTTCAGTTCCACTACACAAGAGATAAGATAAACTCCGGTGATATTTATTTATTCATTTGACATATCGGACGCGATATCCCAGCTCGGGATACTTGCGCCTAAAAACATTTTAGTAGATTATACACAATTCATTTTATACAATTTAATAACCGGACTAAAAACATAATTGAAACTTAAACGATAGCACTCCAAAACAGAAGAGAAAATCTAAAATGGATTATTTTAGCAACCTATATACAATTCATTATATACAACTCAATAACCGACTAAAAACACAATTAAAACTGAAACGATGGCCCTCTCAAACAGAAGAGAAAATCCAAAATGAATTTACAAAAATTATTGAATTTTACATAAGTGTCTTTGTTATATACAAATTCGCAAATTTCTTCGATGGGATAAAAATGATTACTTCTGTAGCTGTGAAACATCGGACATTCTATTAATAAATGTATTGAGTCTTGGTTGTCTTTTCCGCAGAAACAGCTAGGATCATCCGTTGCCCCGATTTTCGACAAAAATTCTCTAAAATTATCATGACCCGTTACGAACTGTGAGTTATAAAAATTCGGACGAAAATAAAAAGGAATTCCAAATGGGAAAAATTTTCGGAATGTTTCATTAGTGTTAGCTATTGTTTCAGCCATTCTTGATTCTATGAATTTATGAATTATAGTTGGGGCATGCGGTCTGAATACATTAATTTCTTCTTTTGATAATCGTTTATATCGTTGTCCAGTTTGTCAACACCAAGGAAAACATGGCCGATATCCAAACCAAGACTTTAAAGAAGTTGATGCACAGAGATGCATGTTTCCAGATGAATTTGAAGTCGCAAGTGGGGGAATGCTGAAATACTGCGCGCCTACGCGTCACAGGAAGACGTGGCATTCAGGGAGCTTCCAACCATCACCACTGGAGGCGCTGTACATTTCCTTTCACTTCCTGTTATGTCTTCCCTTGTATTGACTGCTTGCATATCCTTGTGATATATTAAAACTTATATATATTTCAATCTATTCTCAATTTGATTGAACCACCGATCCAACAATTATGCCAATGAAATTTATTAAAATTTCGCATTTTGCAAAATCTGCATGGGTATGGGGGCTTCGGAGGTGAAGCGACGTAAGAGGTAGCAGGTTTAAAGTCTTTAAATTTATTATCGCCGAAGGCTGGTTTGGAGTTCTTTTGTATGGAGCTAACAGCAGCCTCCAATTTTAAGGTTGCACCTACCCAAGTCTCTATATCTACGAAATGTATTGGGGCTAAGCTTATCTTCCATTGTGCTGGTAATCCTTCCGTCAACATCTGAATCTGTTCGACTTTGGATAAGGAAGTTTGTTTTATAAGCCGGATTTTGGACTGAAAGTAGTCATTGATGGATTCATCGCGGCGTAGATACCTTCGTTGTGCATTAATTAATGGTGTTGCTGTTGATGATCCAAATCTCGTAATAAATTTTTGTTTGATGGTTACCCATTGATTAATATTTGTTCCCGCAATTTCATCAGCATACCATTCTAAGGCTCTTCCTTCTAGATAGTAAAAGAACAACTTTCCTTTATCTTCATCTGCAACATGTAATTCAAAAAGTTTTACCCAGCTCTGGGCACGAATATCCTTCTGATCCCCGCTGTATTTTTTTCAATTTTAAAATATTTTCTTTCGACATAATGATATTAGATATTATTTTTATTCTCAAAAAATATTTTTTCAGTATTTAATTATTTCCTTACAAATTATTAAAATCCAAATTATGTTCATATATGACTGAAATAAATATAATATTCAAATGAATAAAATCTTTTTGATGCATGAATAATTGAAAATATCCTGTCGGCTGCGCCAAAACTGTGGTGGTTCGTCTGGTTTTGAATAAATAATTCAATTATTCATTCCAAGGTATTTTAATTATTACAGATATAATATTAAAATAAATATCAATGTTAATTATTACTGATGATCATTGTTTCAAATTAAAATCAAGTAAAGGAGAGTTTAAAAAGGTTTGATGAAAATGGGAGGATGAAAATGGCCGTTCGCTCGTGGGGGCATCAAAACAATGGTTCCTCCCCGTGCTTACCACGTCACCCCTGCCGCGCATGCGCCGACTTAGCGTACACGGCCGGCCGAGGTGGTGGCGGTTGAAAAGGCTGTTCAAAATTTGCGGTGGGTCAAAACACCGTCACAATAGGCAACATTCTATGCACACCTAGAGACATTGAAACAAGTAACATACACTCATGGACAAAAATTAAGTAGAAGCTCTTTGATATCACCTGTCTTCTGTTTTTTTTTTTTTTTTTTTTGCGGGAGACAAGGAATTTTTTTCAAATTTGGTTATCTCATGTGTCTTAAATAAAAGTCACTGTGTATTAAATATCTTAAAGAGTTATTGTCTGAATCCCGATATACATGCTAAAAGGTGCAACTTCCTTAAATTTTGTCCATGAATGCGGTTATGTTAGAATAGAGAGAACTATATTAATCTATATATTGAAATAGAATATCAGAACTAAAGCGAAATATAGATAGGAGAAAAATCTAGAGTGTAGAGAATAAATAACACAAAAAAAGACTATCTCGGAACACTGAATCACTCCTAATGGAAGCCGCGTGTGTAATAATGAGGACCATAGCCCGAAACCATGTTATACAGGTTGGCTGTCTGAATTTGCCAAAATTGGTGTTTTGACGCGTTCTTTATCACCACCTTTAATATAAATAGAGAGGTGCCAATTTTAGAACTTAAATACCATCTTCCTTCTAAGGGAACGACATCACCTGGGGGATGGGAAGGTAACTACCTGAATGAGAAATACGAGGGCCATCCAATAAATAAGTTTCCCTATTTTTTTTTCTGCAAACGAAACGTTGTAAAAAATTAGTTAGTATGGAATAAATGGTCACTAGGATGCGTTGGAGGCTGGTGACCTTCGAAATCACGCTACTCGTACGCGCAAGTCCGTAGCGCTTCAGTTTCCATGGAGCTACCACTGGTGAATGTGTCCACTTGCGAACTCCGTTCTGTAATTCGTTTTTTCACGGCGAAAAATGAAACTACGGTCAATATTCATCGCAATTTAGTGTCAGTGTATGGTGAAGAATGTATGAGCATCCAAATGGTTCGTCGATGGCGTTCATGGTTCTTAGAAGGACGGCGAAACGTGCATGATGACGAGCGAAGCGGCAGGCCCGTTACTGCTACGGACAATGCAGCCGTTGCTGCTGTTCGGAATGTGGTGGAAGCAGATCGCCGCGTCACCATTGACGAAATAATGATTCGACTGCCTCCTGGAATCGAAATTGGACGCTCTTCGATTGGAAAAATCATGTCAGATATTTTGAATTTTCGCAAAGTCTGCGCAAGATGGGTCCCGCGTTTGCTCTTGGAAAATCACAAGCAACAACGGATGGAGGCAGCCCGAGCTTTCCTGGAAATGCATCAAAGAGATGGAGATCAACTGTTTTCCCGTATTGTCACTGGAGATGAAAGCTGGGTGCATCATTCAACTCCAGAAACAAAACGACAAAGCATGGTGTGGAAGAAGCCTGAGGAAAGTGCACCAAAAAAGGCGAAGGTCACAATCTCTGCAGGCAAAGTTATGGCTATGGAAAACTTCAAATAAGAAATTTTCACACATCCACCTTATTCTCCGGAACTTGCCCCAAGCGACTTTCATCTTTTTCCAGCACTCAAGTGGCACCTTGGAGGCAAGCACTTTGCGAATGATGACGAAGTGCAGGCGGAGGAGAACCACTGGCTACGAAGACAGGACACGGCTTGGTACAACAGTTGTTGGAGCTTGGTTCCTCACAGTAATAGTTTGGTCGTCCGTGTAGCTCCTTCTGCCTTCTTTCTGGTCTCAGGTGTTGACTATGTGTGGCAGAGCTTAATTTGGACTGTATGTTACGAGACCAGACCTGCGTGATTGACTAACGAGAATGATGTTCCTTCGCGAGACTGAGATGTAGCACGTTGTATGACTAGAGGAAGAACGCCTCACACGATTTAGCTAACACACTAACTTTATTCAATCATCCACTCATTTTATATACACACATATTTACATAATTAAAAGAAAGAAAGAAAGAATTTGCATGACTATGAATCAATGCAGCCTAGCTAGTGATTTACATAGCTAGGCGCAAACATACTCCCCCCCACCGCTGAACTTCAGTTCAGATCTTGAGGCGCAAAGGGATGAGGGGCCAACTTGGTGATTGGTCTCCTGAAAGCTCCTCCGGCTGTCCAAGTTAGATCTGCGCAAGACACCTTCACCAGACTTTCCTCCCAGTGGAACTATTGGAGATTTAGAGGTAGGAATGGAGCTGTTCCGATGAGCCCCCCTGAATAACAGTCTCACACTGTATCTTCCTTGGCAGCCCCTTGAATAGGTTCTCTGGCAATAAGTCTCGTACTTTTCTTCCCTTGGATTCTGGTCTTGCAATGACGGCACTGACTCCGTTTGCCTGAAATATCCCACCAGACCATCCAATTCTGATGTTGTTTGAACCGCAAGGCTGCAAGGTCCACCTTTATAGCTCGACGAGAGAGAGCCTTCCACCTTGCCCATCAGAATCCAACCGAGCCTTGATTTCACCGCTATAGGCCGGTTCTTTCCCAGCATTCTTTTCTCTCCTTGCATCAGACATGCATACATCTCTGCACCTAGAATGATGTCGATTGGTGCCGAAATATGAAACAGAGGGTCTGCCAACTCAAAGTCTCTCTGCATAATCCAGGTCGGTTCTGCCAATTTAAAGTTTGGAATTTCGGTTGTTAAGACCTCCATCACTAGAGCCTTCGTTTCATAAATTTCGGATCTATAAATCGATTTAAATTTCAAACCAATGATGTAGATGACACCTGGACTGGATTATTTCCAATACCCCTAAGTGAGCGTCCTGATGTTTCTCCCTTGAGTCCAAGTTTCTCACAAATTCCTTTTGTGATCAAACTAACTTGTGATCCACTATCTAAAAGTGCTCGGCAGATCTGCTGTGTACCGTTTGCACCTTCCACAATTATTTGAGCTGTCGCAAGGAGCACTTGATTGATAGTCTCACTTCCCTGTTCAATACTGGTATTGTTGATTTCACTTACAGGTGTAAAGATCTGTGGCTTCGCACCCTTCTGAGTATTAGTCACCTCTGTGTCAAGCCTATGGAGCAAGGTATGGAGCCTTTTGTTGCACTTCTTGCAAGGTCCTTGGTAACAATTTTTTCCCGTATGACCTCTCTTTAGACAATTGTAACACATCTTGTGTTGTTTGACAAATTCCCATTTTTGCTCGATAGGCATTGCACTAAACGTAGCACAGTTGTAGATTCTGTGACCTGCCCTGCATGCTATGCACATTTGAGCATTGGTATTAATCGCAATGTGTACATTTGCATAGTCCTTTTGGATATTATTTTCCTTTCTTTGATATTCCTTTGATCCCTGTGGCAGACTTCTAGCTTGTCTCTCAAGAAACAGAATGAAGTCTTCATAGCAAGGAAATGATCTCTCATCCTGGGTCAACTCCCACTGCCGTTTCATATCCTCATCGATTCTGTTCCTCAAGAACTGTACCAAGATTATGTCCACCAACTCATTTCTTTGCAATCCGAGGGATCCTAGATTGCGCACAGCCTCGTTACATGTATCCAGGAGTTCCCTTAGGGCCTTTGCCGATGGACACTTCATTTGCTTGATCTTGAATATTTTGTTCAGCTGCGCATAAGCCAACTCTCTTTGGTTGTCGTATCTGGATACTAGAGTGTCCCATGCTTGCCTGTAGCTCTCTGATGATATTGGGAACCCATGTATCAGTCTGGCCGCTTCTCCCTTTACTGCGGAGCCCAAATATTGCAGCCTTTGTAGATCATTTAGCCCTGGATTTTGATCTATGGTCATTCCGAAGACCTCCTTGAAATTGAACCAAGAGTTCGCATCTCCATAGAAGTGAGGCAACTCGAACTTGGGCAATATCACTGTTTTGAGGCCCTTTGTTTGTTTTGTATCCGCTGTACTTTGTATTGCTTCCAATGCACGCCTAAGCTTTAATTCCAGTTTTTCCATTTTATTTTGAATTGTTTCATAACTCTCGAGTTCTTTTTCTTCATCTACCTCCTCCTGTACAAATAACTCATCGAATAGGAATTTTGTCTCAGTTTTTATTTCTGTAATACCCTCTTGTATCATTTTCAATTTATGGAGATCGCCTCCCGATATGTCTTCATCTATGGATGTCAGGTATCTATCCATTCGTCTTATCTGTGAACGGATCTTGATTTTTAGGCCTTTCGTTGCCTTAGACATGTTTCCAGATTTGAAGGTTTGTTTCTCGGCAGAATCACGCTCTTTTCCTTAATATCCGGCTCGATATGGACCATATGTTGGGAGCTTGTTTCCTCACAGTAATAGTTTGGTCTTCCGTGTAGCTCCTTCAGCTTTCTTTCTGGTCTCAGGTGTTGACGATTTGTGGCAGAGCTTAATTTGGACTGTATGTTACGACCAGACCTGCGTGATTGACTAACGAGAATGATGTTCCTTCGCAAGACTGAGATGTAGCACGTTGTATGACTAGAGGAAGAACGCCTCACACGATTTAGCTAACACACTAACTTTATTCAATCATCCACTCATTTTATATACACACATATTTACATAATTAAAAGAAAGAAAGAAAGAATTTGCATGACTATGAATCAATGCAGCCTAGCTAGTGATTTACATAGCTAGGCGCAAACAACAGTGATATCAAAAAATTGCTACAACGGTACCAAATATGTTTGGACAGAAATGGTGATTATTTAGAGAAGTAGTCTATGAGTTGTATAATGAAAATAAAATAATAAAAATAGGGAAACTTATTTATTGGATGGCCCTCGTATATACGACCTAAAGTTAAAGCACTGCCCTGGAAGTTTGCAAACCCGAAAAAAAGGTAATATATTTCTGAATCAAAAGCCTGACGTCTCTGCAGGATACAAGTCGCTTATAGGAAATACAAAGTGGGAATAAAAAATTAAGGGATGAAGAACAGTATTGAGAATAGCATATTTTCAAAATCTTAACATATATATTTGCTCATATATATTCTATTTTTATTTAACAGCACATATATATTGAAAACGCTCTCTCTCCCTATTGTTGCTTTTATTAAAAAATCATATATATATTATTTTGAATTTGTAAAACTATATTTAGTTTTTATTTTATATTTTATTATATTTTATTGTTAATATAAAATAACCCCCTTTGAAAAGACAAAATAAGTGGTCTAAATAATAGATAAATGGTTTGAGCAACTATATTGAACTATGTTATATCGTTTATATCGTTGAAGGAATTATAATTGTTGAAACAACATTTCTAACAAATTAGCACCACAATTGTAAATTCAATTGTCATCTCAACTAATAATTTTTATCGTTGCAGTAAGGTCTGTAGATATAATATTTGGAAATTTATTACATAAGAAGCATATTGCCAAAATAATATAATTACTACAAAAACAGATTTATTAGGACATTTCCGTCCTGTAAGGACTCGCCATACACCATTTTCATGGAGAAAAAAAACTTAAACAAAGGCGAGAAGGGAAAATGAAATCAAAGTATTCAACATAATTATACAAATTATTTATGGAAGGAAATTGTTCTGTGATTTTAGTTCTTAGAGATTACCTTGTTCTCTAACGCTTTATGAAAGTTAAACAATTCTATCGCTATATATTTTTTCTAGGACCTTATTCTGACTAGCTGAACTGGGTTCACGTAGACTTGGATAATGTTTTTTAAGATCTTATTCCTTTCCTCGTTGACAATATTGCATTCAGAGATGTAGTGGGTCATTTCTCCTATGCTTTCAGTTTTGCAGAATTTACAAATTACATCTTCCTTTTTAATTATTTGAATGTGACTTTCTCTTAGTAAAGTCTGAGTGATTTTTGTTTGGGTAATGTAACCTTTTATGTTTAACGATAGGTTCCAGGATAAAAATTGTTCAGGTATTAAATACTTTTATAATTATTTGAATATAATCTTGTATGATCCATTTTTGCTAAGTCCTGCTGAATTAATTGTTAAGTTTTTGTACGAAAAATTCCTGGTATTTGGTTTTGAATGGTCTCATAGTCGATAGCATTGTTTGTCCAGGCAAGGCCGCATTGGTGGTAAATTGCTAAAATAGTCCTGTAGAGTCCAATAGGTTTTCCTGTATTTATGGATATTTCTCTTAACCTATTCCAGCATATCTTGGGAAACCTATGGTTACTCATTCTTTGTAATCTTAAAAGGTATTTCATGGTTAATTTAGTGGCGTTTAGTGTAAGTGATATTCTAGCCGTTTCCAGTCTAACAATGGAGCCAGGGGTATATCTTGGTAAATTGAGAAGAATAATATATATATATATATATATATATATATATATATATATATATATATATATATATATATATATATATATATATATATATTGTAATTGGTCTATAATATTTGCATTGTCAGCTACCCAAATCGGCGCAGCATACATTAATATTGATTTAATTATTGCCTCAAATAATTTGAATGCGATATTTAGTGAATTGATCCTTTGCTTCTTTATCATTTCAATAATTTCAATCATTGAAGTATTACCTTTCGATTTATAATATATTGCTGCGCATTTAGTGTTGTTTGTGCTGATAAATGGGAATCCTAAATATATCATTCCCGATGAGACAGTCAATGGATTATTGCCATAGTACCAGATTTCGTTTCTAGAAAGTCTTTCCCCATTTCGGAATACCATTATTTTCGACCTAATCTGATTCAGAACAAGTAGGTTATCATCCAGATAGGACATTTGTAGATTGATCTTGCTTTGCAAATTAATTTTATATTCTTTTATAATTACTATATCATCCGCATACATGAGACAGCGAAGGTATTCGTAATCTGGTAGATAAAATCCCGGGAGTAAAGACGTATTGTAGAGATCTGCTAAATCGGCAGTGTTTAATATAAATACCAAGGGGGAAAGGGGGTCACCTTGCTGTACACCTGCGTTAATTTTTAAATAATTTGAATATTGACCTTGTCATCTAATTGAAACTTTTGCCTCTTCATAATGGCTTTTTATTATTGTTAAAAATTTAGGACTTAATCTATTTTCAGTAATTTTTTCCATAGTAGAGAGCGAGAGATCGTAACAAATGCTTTGGTCAAGTCAACGAAAAAAGTATATAGTTTGCCCCGTTTTTTATTTAGCGCTAATTGGATCGATGAGTTAAGTGTAAATATATGATCCAAGAAGGAGTGTTTTTTTTTTTCAATATCCGGCTTGATTTTCAGGGATAATTTGTCTTTCTTCCGTCCATTCAGTAAGCCTGTTTTTTTAAAATAATATTGAATAATTTAGAAATATTACTGCACAGTGCAATTCCTCTATAGTTTGTTGGGTTATTGCGTTCGCCATTTTTGTATATAGTGTGTATTATGCTTTTCGTCCATATCTCTAGGTATTTCTCTGAGCTTATTATTTTATTAAATATATTTCTTAGTGTCATAAAAATGGGCTCTGGTAGTCTCTTTATTAATTCATTTGGTATGTTATCCAGGCCGACTGCTTTTCCATTCGCTAGTTGCTTAATTCCATCCTTTACCTCATCTATAGTTATATCTAAATCTAGTATTGGGTCTGTCCCGCTTAAACACAAATTTAAATTATATTTGATCTCCTTATTGCCTGTATTTAATAATTTCTTCTTAAAATGTATACCAGTCTTCAATCTTAATATCTCCTGATATCGAAACTAATTTTCTAAAAGTTGCGTAATATAATTACATGTTTGAGCATTCTCATTAAATGGTAAAATAGCGACGCCAGTAATTTGATAGAAAACCGGCGAAAATGGTGATGATGCTGTGATGAGTGAAGGCTGAGTAGAAAGCGAGCAGATCTCGATGAAGAGGTTCAAAGGTTGAAGAATCTGACGAGAGGTAAATCACGTCCATTTATAAACTTCCTTGTTCCAAATATAACGCCATTATCCAGTGAAGAACCTCCCTGTACACAATGCCCTTTATAAACCTCCCTCTTTATGGTCGGACCCATTGTATGGAAGAGTGACATAATTCGATAAACACCTCATAGATTCCGGGATAGCATCACTGAGAATCCACACGTCATACACGGCGCGGATCTTGGGAGGAGTTTCAGTGGCCGGCTATTTCGATAAGTAACTACCTAAGCCTTTACAAAGGTGCCCTGTATCTAAAGAGGTATAACTACACAAATTATATGTATAAAAACTCAGAAAAAAATATAAATATGCTCATCAGTATTATTAATGTTAATTAAAAATATTATTTGTTGAAACCAATGAAATATTATAGTTTTCTATTTATTGCCGAACTTCTGATGGAACTTAGGGATTTTGAAGTTCAAAACTATTCCAATATCTGTAGTAAATGTTATTCAGGGTGTTAAGCTAGGGTATTCATGATAAGGTTTATAAAATATAAAAAGGTATCCGCGCTTTTATTAATGTAGCTCATGAAAAATCTGTTTCCCTCAAGTTTTATAATAAACTAGAAAAAAATATAATCTCTTATGAATATCTATATAAATATTTTGAAGAAAATTTTTAATATTTATGAGATATTTGTCGTGTTATGTGTAATTTTTACTTCAATAATATTCAGAGAGAATTTTTTTCAATGTTTGTTTCCAGGGCTAACTAACATTTATAAACTTACCCATAGCGGTAGACCTGACACGTGTGGTAAGGAATGCAGAGAGCAGGTTCCCTGATGACTCCGGAAGTCTCAACTTGTACAAATACTATTTCAGAAGTCATTTAGGGCGATGGCTCCTCCCATGGCAACATGTTTGCTGCAATACTTCTGTTTGCTGGCTGTTAACATCGGGGGTCGAACGGCATAGTTATTGTGATACTTGACTTACTGCCTGTTAGGGTTCTAGAAGTGCTTGGTAATATGGTCGAGATATCGATAGAGTGCTAAAGGTTATTGGTATTTTAGCCGAGTTGTAGAGGTACTTGGTATTTTGACCTAGTTCTCGATAAAAGGTTAGAGGTGCTTGATATTCTGGCCGAGTTCTCGATAGAGTGCTAGAAGTGCTTAGTTTTCTTGGCCGAGTTTTGGGTAGAGGTGTTTGGTATTCTGTCCTAATTCTCGATAGAGTGCTAGAGTTGCTCGGAATTCTTGGCCGAGTTTTTGAATAGGTGCTAGAGATGCTTGGTATTCTTGATCGAGTTCTCGGTAGATTGCTAAAAAGGTTTTGTAATCTTGGCTACTGGGATATATCATTGTTGCCAGGTTCTAGCAACTGCTTCATTTTATTTCTACAATATCCATCGTTTTATCGAGAGTAGTCCAAATTGAGGTTAGGGCATAGGTTTTTTATTATATTTTAAAAATTTTATTTGACATTTATAGTTTGTCAAATTACAAAACTATTTTAGACGCGTAATATTCTTTTTAAAATAAAACAATTTCTACTGCCCTTACTGCAATGGAAAAATTAAAGGGAGGGCCTGGCTCATCAGTGGTGAACCCTCCCAGCGGTTTCACCAGTTTAATCTACCATACCGCTGTTATATTGCATTTTTGGAACTTCATTTTATAGTGATACTGATGCTTGACTCTTCGAATGGGTATTTTAGATGAACTATGGACAAACAGCGGTATGGTAGATTAAACTGGCGAAACCGCTGGGAGGGTTCACCACTGATGAGCCAGGCCCTCCCTTTAATTTTTCCATTGCAGTAAGGGCAGTAGAAATTGTTTTATTTTAAAAAGAATATTACGCGTCTAAAATAGTTTTGTAATTTGATAACAGATGGCGCGCTAGTGCATCGTAATATAATTGTTCGAATAAAAGACACAATTTGATATTTGCGGAAAAGCGATTGCTCGAAGCATATTATATATTTATAATTATATGTAATTCTGCTGTCCTAAAAGCTTATGTCCATAGTTAATCTAAAATACCCATTCGAAGAGTCAAGCATCAGTATCACTATAAAAGGAAGTTCCAAAAATGCAATATAACAGCGGTATGGTAGATTAAACTGGCGAAACCGCTGGGAGGGTTCACCACTGATGAGCCAGGCCCTCCCTTTAATTTTTTCATTGCAGTAAGGGCAGTAGAAATTGTTTTATTTTAAAAAGAATATTACGCGTCTAAAATAGTTTTGTAATTTGATAACAGATGACGCGCTAGTGCATCGTAATTTATAGTTTGTGTTTCTCAAATGTTGGTCCCATAAGGAGTTATATATAAAAAACAGTTTTTAATGATAATATGCATTAGAATGAAAGTTGTTTCATTTCATACACAAATGTGTGTTGTACTATATTGACTTTCACATCACATCTGAAGAGACGATGCTGAATTGGAATAATTATGAAACCAATATTTTACTATACCCCCAAATATATCTATTTATCTCAGATAAACTTTCGATCGCTGAAAATTTGGCGTTGCATGATTATTATCAGCTTCGTTTTCAATTTGACACATCTTTAATTAGAGATAAGTTGGTGGTATCAATTTTCTCACTTTTTCAGAATGTCTATTCAAATATTGTAAACCAAACGCATTCGAATAAACTACATAATATTTTCCTGATACATGAAGTAAATTATGCACCTTTTTCTGAGCAGGTTCGCCACACAACATTGTATCAATATATTCAAATTCTTATCGCCAATATCTTCAGACATTTCTTCTATTATGTTCTTCCAATCGCGCAATACTTTAACGCAAGCGTATATAGTCAGCATTTATAGCGATGAAAAAACATAGGTATGATACTTTCTTAATTGATTATTCTCTTTAACGTGCCTTTTATAGAATTGTGCGATACATGTACATATTGACAAGCACAAGACGACGTTCACGACGGCTTTACTAACTGAGCTGCAAATGTTTAATTCACTTATATTTGAGTCATGAGTATAGTTCCGGTTATTTTTCACTCTATATTAAATTCGATCTTTATACCAGATATGGCTTATAAAGACTTGAAAATCATGTTACCTTTCGTTGATCTGTCACATTGGCAGTTCAGTTTTTACTTGATATATTCTTGCTTACTTTCCATAGAAGAATTGTACATTTTCGCTTGAGTTCTTATATTTTCGCCTAAATTATGTCATATTTATTTGTATTTAAGATTCGATCTTCACGTGGATTTTGTATTATATGTTAACTTTATTCGAACTAAAACCATTAATATACAACATCAGTGCAATTAAAGCAATAATTAAAATGAAGTGATGCATTTTTAAACCGTGGATGCAATCCTCTACGATATATCACATATAAACAAACATATATATTCAACTCTGGTAGAGAGAATTATCCCCACTTCATGTCAAGAAAGGGGATGGAGAGCTAATTGCTCTCAATTTTTTAACGCTCACTTCTCTCAAAGTGGATCAGTCGGCCAGCGGAATTTTACTTGTGGAGTTTATGAGCGGCTTGTTAGCTTTATATGAGAATATTAAATAGATCCCTTTCAAATCTTTCTTTAGGCCAGACTTGGTTGCCCTCCCAAGCTGTTTCTGTTGTGTTGTTACTCTCCCTGAGTACTCACTATAGAACAGGCCATGAGATTGTCATGGTGACTTACGACTCCCTATTCTATAAGTACCCTTCAAATCTAGATACAGTTCGACTTTGCACTCAGAATAAGTAAAAGACCCACTGGGTTATTTGCACTGACTTGAAGGATTGGAATTTGAGCAAGTGTCGGAGGCCATTTAAAAAACCTGTTTGAAATTGAAAAAAACTGCTTAATGTTTAACATGAACCAGATACCAGGTTGTCCAATATTGAAAGTTTTTCCCGTCCTGTCTCTAGCTCCAGCTGCGTTTGCCCAAGTTGTATATCAAAGTGCATTTGAATCTCAGGTTTAGCCCAACAAATGTATATTGATATTTATTAAAACCAATGAGTTCACTTGATTATTTGTCGTTTGGTTCAATACCACAGCTATAGTTTCCGAATATATTGACAAATATGCTACTGTCCTTGATGCGATGAAGAATTTTCACCACTGATGAACCAGGCCCTCACAATATAATTTGTTTTATTTGTAAAACAAATTGCGCCACCGAATACTTTCGAATTTCTTAACTAAATTGTCTCTTTAAAAAAATATTTTAGATAAGTATGACCTAAATCATTAGCGGCCAATATTTTCAGCAGGCGGGCAAATTTCCGAAATAATATTTCCTGTCGGGCCACGTACCTATTATTTTTTGTTCCTTTGGTGATATTTACAATGAAGTTACCATTTATATCATTTAACCTAGCTCCCTGGGGCGCAACAGGGTTCCTATGAGCCACGTGGCCTCGTGTTGGCCACCTCTGGTCTAACTCTAAAGTGAACACTATGGAGTTAATCCGGTCCTACCTTTTGTTAAGGTCGTTTTCACTGGCCCCTTGAGAAGCCGACTAGAGAAGATTCACTGTGTTTATATTTTCAGCTACCTAATTACAGAAGTTAAACAAGCAAAATAATCCTCAATATACAATATTTACACAAAATTCATTATTACAGAAAAAAGCTTCAATTGGTCACTGTGCACACAGAGCGAAGCCTTAATCAAAATTTATGCTTTGTTTAAATTACTTTTTTTTATTCTCACAAATCAAATTTTAATATAAACATTGAGCACACATATACAACAACAACAAAAGCCTTTATTAAGGGCCACTCGCCCTATACAGGATTCGCCAGTTCACAAGGGATAGGGAGAACACTAGCACACATATAATATTTTGTAGAAATCGTATAGTCTCAAGTTTTAATAAAAGGAGCTGCTTGAAGATAATATTTATCATTTAAGTTGACATCAAGTCGAACGTATTTTGAGACCCTAATAGTTCCAGATCTTTCCAGCTACGGACATTTTAACAATAATATGTAGTACCATTTCCGAGGCATGGGAAGTAAGTCTACTTTCCATGATGGGACTGATACGTAATAAATTCCTTTAACCAAATAAAAGTTTGTGATCGAAGCTTCTTTTTAGATAATTGGTCGATCATGGCTAAATAAATAGACCCATCTGCCTTTGGCTTGAATATTTCGAAAATATTGTTCTCTTTCCTAGATAAACGTTCAGTTCTTGACATACTATAATTTTAAAGAAACTATCACAGCCATCCAACTAATATACTATAGCGGTAACAGTGAAGTATATTATACACGGGACCTTTCATCGTGATGAGTGGTTAGCGGCTGGTTTTACTCTTAGTGCCAAATATGTCTACACATGTAGAAAGCAATTCGACTTTTGCACTCACAAGGTTCCAGTGCCAGAGTTTGGTTACTTTGAATCACTGATTATGTTGAACTTTAACAAAATTTATGGGCTTTTGAAGTAATTTCTCCTTGTAAATAAAGATAGTATCTCGAATGCTGAATTCGATTCAGGGTCGTGGTTATATAAAATCGGCAGTTTTTACCATTCCGCCTTCAACATATATATCTAGTAAAATATAGTACTATGTTTCATATAAGTTCATTCTTTGATTTTTCTTGAAATACCTTATATCAGATTTTTTAGGCGTTGAGGTACAGCCTGCACTACACTGACGAAGTCCATCAGCCTGTAAAGCGTACGCGGAAAGCATTTTTGATTAACCAAGAAAGGGTATTAGGTTAATAATTTAGAACCAACGATTGTTTGATATTTATTCGAAAGATGGTGCAAGTTATCAACAACTTTTAGTTGCATGATTAGGAAAGAGGGAGAGGGGGCTTCCAAAAATACATATATATCTATAAATTTGTCTTCTTACATCAATCCATACAAGAAATAACTGAAACACAATCAGGAACTTTATAAGGAAACCTTCAAGATATAATAGACGAGCGGTTAGTTCGTCCCTGGCAGGTATTGCTGCCGTTGAACAGTCTTGTGCTGTGTGACATCTGACCTCGTCTGCTGAGGGACTTCTGAATAGACATAGTTCCACCACTCACACAAACGATTAACATAACTATCCATATTTATATTTCACAAAAAAATTCACTTTTCTAAAAATAGCCTTTTCTTTCCATGCTAAAATAATAGGGATGTCTCTTTCTTTATAATCAAATTTAGTTTTATTTCCAAAAACCAAACGTTGCTACTTTGTACTTATTATGGTCTAAAGACATTATTATCAATAGAATTTCTCTTTTGTAAGTTAATACTAGACATTCTTATGGCTGGAACAATCTGGTTGTAACATGGAATAGAAAGTTATTGCCTTGTTATTATATAGTATCAACTTGAACTCATTTAAATAAAAAAATATTCGAAATCATTTTAACGCCACTTTTCAATATATATGACCAAAAGCTATTCATATTCAAGCCTTATACAGCAACGAATAAATAATGAAAGAAGTAGGGTATGGTTCATCACACACAGTGATGAAATTTTGAATTAAAATTTTGATTCATCGCATTATGATGTATACAAAAATAGCTTTATAATAATGTAAATATATTCGAAAAGAAAATTAACGTTGAAAATTACTTTAATTTTTATTGGTAAAAAGCGCTAAGTTTATGAAATTTGAGAGAGAAGTAAGAATATTTTAATCTTTATACTTTTAGCACACGCATATGAGATAGAAATAATATGAAACATTAACGACATTGCATGTGAGAAATTCTATCTCTGGCGAAGATTCTTTATACTAATCTATATATAATCCATATCATTCGTAGAAAAGTGATTTTGTTTGCAACATTCAGAATAAAGAAAATAAAATTATGGTGTTTTGGTTCATTGACTTTATTATCAAGGGCGCAATATAAGTTTTCTATATAAAAGGCAAGTTTGTTCTTAAATATCCATTTATTGGTTTCTCAAGAAGCCTCTGGGACCAAAAAGATATTTGGTCACAGTGGTACAGCCTGCTCCACGCTGACGAGCGCCAACAGCGCGAAACGCGTTCGTGGTTGGCTTTTCGTGATTTATCAAGAAAATGGGTTGGCCAAATATCAGGGAACAGGCTAAATCAATGTTTAGTTGATTTCTGTTTCACTCGATGGCGCTCTGCCATCTAAAAAGCACATGTGCCCCTTGTTAGGATATGCCTTCTTTATTTTTAATATATATATATTGTTTTTTCATATATATATGTCATAATTTGTATAATTAGATGCCAACCTAATCCAATATGTATAAAATGTATGATTTGTTTCAATAAAAGAACAAAGGTAACACTGGAGGATAGAAAGGCCTAGAAGCAAGGCCTAGAAAAGAGGCTTAAGAGTTAGCACAACCATTAGCAAAATTACATCCAATTTTATTATCGCGGAACTAATAAAAGTTGAGTTGAACGAACTATTACTTCCTGGTCAGGTTAGGACATGTCTTAAGACAAAAGAAGTAGCGTAGACCAACCAGAGAGTAGCACCTCAGAAGGTCAGCCAATAGAGAACCGCCACGTCACACCTTTCCACCAATGGGAAGCAAGAAAGGTCTTCGTGTTAAATCGAGAACCAAGGATTGTCAGTCTTCACTTCGCTCCCACCGAGATAGCACCTACAGTTGGTCTTTCGATCCCACCGAGACAGCACCTAGAAAAGTCTTCATTTCGCTCCCACCGAGATAGCAGCTAGTTATCGACTCGCTCCCATCGAGATAACACCTATAGTTATCGACTCGCTCCCACCGAGATAGCATCAACAGTTGTTCTTTCGCTCCCACCGAGTTCGGACCTAGTTATCGACTCGCTCCCACCGAGATAGCATCAACAGTTGTTCTTTCGCTCCCACCGAGTTCGGACCTAGTTGTCGCTTCGCTCCCACCGAGGTAACACCTGCTCTAGAGGCCTTCCCTGTTCATCCTTATCAGCTAAGTCAATCACCGCCATGTGATCAGATAGTTAATAGTCAAAATCCGCTACATCTTCTCCAAAGCCTTTCTTTCCTCCGACCAGTTGCCTTATTTCAACAATCAATCGTGTCTCCTGATTTTTCCCCTGTTGTGAAAACCTTATCACTCACCCACCACGACTGCGCCACCACCTCAACAATCCTCAACCCCAAGAGTAATATTACCCCGCATAGAATATTACGATAGATTTATATATATAAATTGTAGCATGGATATTAATTGAAATTTTAAATAGTAATATTACCCCGCATAGAATATTACGATAGATTTATATATATAAATTGTAGCATGGATATTAATTGAAATTTTAAATTTTAAATTTTGAATTAATTTGATAATAGAAAGGTATGCAAATATATATTTAACAGGGAAGCATTTTTATTTATTTATTATCATTTACAAAGCACGCGATATCCGTCTTGGATATTTGCATGCATACACAAGTTTGGGAGCTTATTTACAGTAATTATTAATATGATTTTAGTTATTATAATAGAAATTATTAACATATGTGTCAGTTAGTTAACGATTTAATTACCCTATAATGAATATTAGTGAACATCACAGATAAGAACAGAAATTTAGAGCTATTTACAGCATATAACTATATATCAGTTATTACAGCCCAGGCTATCTATTACTAAAAAAACATTCTACAAAATCTATTAAAATTTATATACATATATCTATTATTAACTATTTTATTTAGACAATTTATATTTATTTGATTTTTGACTCTCAAGTCCTCTACAAGTCGACAGTCCGTTAGAATATGTACAGGATTTTTTTCTTCTGCACCACATGAGCATTTAGGCGAATCCGTTTTTCTGACTTTGTACAAATATGATCTAAAGTTATCGTGTCCAGTAAAAAATTGGACATTGTAAAAATTTGGCTTGACATATTTGGGTATTTGGGAATCAGTGAAGAAGGACTTGAAAATGGTATTAGTCTTCTCATAGTATTTCTGCAATTTTTCCCTTATATAATTAGAAATTATATTCCTACTTGAAGAGTCAAATCGGTTGTAATTTATTTCGGTTTTCAACATGTTAGATTCAATATAATCAGTAAGTTTGGGGACTTGTGCAAGTATATGTGTACAATCCGATGATGTTGTACTGTAGGCCTGTATACAATGTTTTAATATACTATATTGAAGAGAATTTAGTTTGTCCTTAGACTTTTTGTTTATGAATGGATACCATATTGGATAACCATAAGTAATTGTACACACACTTCGGTATAATGTCTTTTACAATATCAGTCTTCGTCTAAAGTCTAGACCCCATGCTTTCTTTGTCAGGCCAAATAGGTATCCACTAGCTCTAGTTACTTTAATGATCATTTCATTAACGTGAGGCGTAAAGTCCAGTTTGCTTCTGACTCGGTGATTTTTAATAGTCACTCCTAGGATCTTAAGTTCTTCAACCGGTTTAATTAACTTGCTACCTGAGACTATTATATCGCTATTGCATTTATATAAATATATAATATTTTTGTTTTTTCATCTGATAATTTTAATTTACGACTTTCACACCACTTATTGATTTTTCTTAATACATTATCTATTGTCTTTCTTAGTTGTTCAAGAGTTTTATTCCAACATATTAACGTAATATCATCTGCATATCCTATTGTTTCACAATTATCATCCAGATTATTATTCAGTATCTCATTAATAAGAATATTCCATAATGTGGGAGACAGTGGTCCTCCCTGTGGACATCCTTTACTTAGTTTCTTATTAATTTCAGTTGAGGAATATCTAAATCTTATTCTTCTATTATCAAAGTATGATTGTAGAAGTTTTATCATTGAAGCCTGCACACCATCTTCATCTAGCCTTTTCATCAAGGCCGGCCACCATGCATTATCAAACGCTGCACTAATATCCACTGCTATTATTGCTGCATATTCTCTTGTTTTATGTTCTAACGCAATTTTTATTATTTCAGTTAGTGCAGTAATAGTAGATTTCGATCTTCTAAAGCCATGTTGTCGATCACTTAGTAAATTAACATCTTCATAATATTTTATTATTCTGTTATTAATTATTTTTTCAAATATTTTTGAAATGTTGGAATTAAGACATAAAGGTCTATAATTTTTAAAGTTATTAAAATCTGTTTTTCCAGGTTTCGAAATAATTATTGCCTCTGCTCTTTTCCATTCAGCAGGATAGTATTGTAGGTCTAAACATTTTTGAAATAGTTTCACCAATATAGGAGCTATAAATTGTTTAGTGTGCCTTATCATGTTGTTAGAGATGTTGTCTATTCCGGGAGATTTCTTTGGATTTAATTTGTCAATTAAGTCGTTAACTTCAGTAATCATTACCATCGGTTTTTCTTTATTGAGTAGTTTTAAATTATAATTTCTAATACTTTTATGGATGTTTGTATCTTCTTCACATTTATCATCTGGAAAAAAGTTATTCAATAATTCCTCACCCTTCTGCAAACATTCCATATCAGTATTACCCTCCAAAATTTGCATATTTCTCTTCCGCTTAGATCCACTTTTGATGTTTTTGTACACCTTATATAAGTTTCAATAAGGGTTGTTCGACTTGTTTTCCTCCAGAAAAATTCTCCATGATGCTTTTCCTAGCTTTTTCTATTTCCCGTAAATACTTATTTCGTATGTTTTTATAGTATTGTTTAATATGATTAGGGCAATTTTTGTTTCTATAGTAACAGTTTCTAAGATAATGACAGTGATCCTTTAGCAGCTGTAAATTCGTATTCCACCACTTATTACTAATATTATTTTTGGTTTTGTCATATTATTATTTACTTTAAGTGAATTATGTGCTGCCTCAATCAGTATGTTCGTAAGTTCCTTTACCGTTTGATCAATCATTTCTGGTGTATCCACTATGTCTAGTAAGTTTTCAATTTTTTCTCGTTCAGTACTGTTAATTCTCTGACTAAAACTTAACCAGTTCGCATTTTTCTCATTGAATTTCCAAGTGGAATAATATTTTTCTGAACTAAATTGTTCGTTTGTATATATTTCAAAATATATAGCTACATGATCTGAAATTTGCGATATCTGCTGTGTCTTCCAATTTCTGATCGCCGCAATTGCCTGTTTATTTGTTAGTGTGAGATCAATCACACTTGATTTGACTGGATTTGACACGCTTACTCTGATTTAATATTTGAATAAAAATAATGAAGAGTTTATATATAAAATATAAATATAAATAAAATGAGTTAAATACGCATATATTATTATTTTTGAGGTGAATATTCTGAATGTATCAATATAAATATTTAAAATGTTTGACGGCAAGATTTAACAACGGAACCAAGTTTATAAATCGGCTTCGACACGTAATGCGTTTGTCCAAAAAAAAGCACCTGGGTTAACGAACCAGATATTCTTCAATCAAAAATAATGAAGTGATAGGGTAACTTAAAATGCGAACTTTTCCAAATTTATTTTTATGAAGTTTTACATTTTATTTTTTTTGGTTGTTTTTTTTTTATTTTTATATAATGTTTATTAGTACAAAGGGTTGGTATGCAAATTTAGTTAAATGAAATCAAATTGTAAAGTATTGTGTTTATTCGAGAAAAGCAATTTACAGATCCCATGATTCCATTCCCATGGAGACCTCCGGAAACTACAATGATGCCCCGAGAGTTGTTAGAGAGAGAGATTGAAACTACAGGGTGATCCAAAAGTCTTGCACAACTTTGAAAATTAATAACTCCGCGAATATTTGGGCTAGAGAAATAGGGTAAACACCATTGTGTTCAGGATGCAATGGGATTTTTTTATGGCAAACAACCAAAATGTCAAAATTGCATGATCTTTAAGAAGAAAATGCTAATTATAGGATGTTTCTGTAATACATGTGGTTAGACACCCAATAAAAATTATAGTTTTTTATAACTCTAACTTTTAAAATATATATTTTAAGGGGATGTGGGCATAATAGATAAATAAAGATATATAAAGATAAGATAATTTTTCAAAAATAAAATTTAAAAAATTCTTACTTCAGGAGTAAAGAGAGCCTGGTGAAAATATAAAATTGAATGAAAATAATAATTGAAATTTTCTTTACGTTTAAGTAAAAGAGAGTTTGAATAAATATATATATATATATAAATTAATAACACACACAAATGACCAGAAATTTTAAAATATATAAATAGGTTATTGAAATTTGACGTATAAAATGACGATGGAATTTTTGAAGAGGTAGTCAAAATTGTTGTAAGAAATGGAAGCATTAAAGCACGACTCTTTCTTCTTTTTAAATAAAACAAACTTCTTCTGTCCTTACTTCGATGAAAACATATTGGGAGCCAAGCCCTCCCTATAGTTTTGCATCGAGGTAAGAAAGTAAAAGTTTGTTTTATATTTAAAAAGAAACAGTCCTGCTTTAATGCTTCAATTTCTTCTATATAGATGGCACGTTATCACCTAATAATTATTTTTTTAAATACATTTTTAAAGCGATAAGATAATATTTATTCACAATAAATAGTTAAAATACTAATTTTTGATAAATTCTTCCGAGAGGCTTTCAATATCTTTTATAAAAGAATCAAATTTATCATTTATTCTGTATATTATTATTAATGGTCCTAGGTAGATGCCTCTAGCCTAATTCATCGAGATGTTGGATCGGAAATGACAATAATATGTAATAAATTTCTTAAAACCCGTATATGCACCGGGATTAGTCCATCCAATCAATTTGAACTTCGAAATAGTTATCTCTAAGGGAATAAGAATAATCGTTGTGGATTTCTTTCGGATGATGGTTTGGCTCTTTGCTGAACTTCGGTTTGATATAGTTAGTTCTATTTAAAGAAGGGGTTTCCGAAGGCTTACCACTATTACCTTTTGAGAAGTTGTATAGAGACAAGAGAGAGAGAGAATATAAAAATAGCATTCCCTCTTCTATTTAAAAAGTTCACCTATCTAAATTAGGTGCGGGATAGAACTGCCGTCGTAGGAGGTAGAGCAGATGGGAGGAAGGAACTGTTCCACGAAAATCTCGAAAACAACACCACCCTACGTGTTGATAGTCTAATTGCCTCGCTGTCAGCGGCCGAGAAGATAATTGTTTGCCCGGTTATTCCCACATGCTGGCACCCGATTGATTCGCAAGCCAATTTTCTCTCTGAGGCATTATTCTATTTTCTCTGCCGCAAATAGATGTTTAATTGGACAACGCTGGCTGAATAAACGTGAGATCCTTCCATTCCCATGGAGACCTCCGGAAACTACAATGATGCCCCGAGAGTTGTTAGAGAGAGAGGTTGAAACTACAGGGTGATCCAAAAGTCTTGCACAACTTTGAAAATTAATAACTCCGCGAATATTTGGGCTAGAGAAATAGGGTAAACACCATTGTGTTCAGGATGCAATGGGATTTTTTTTATGGCAAACAATGAGAAATTCTAAATTTATTTTAGTTCCAATTTTATTTGCTAGATGGCGCTCTACCAGAATCAGATATTCAGCGGATAAATTGTTTGATAAATTGAAAAATATAACTGATAGACACGTATTTTTCTTGTATTATATTATCTAACAATATTTTGCAGCTCTTTGTGTTGAGCTAAGGGGATAATAAATGCTGTCCTCACATCTTGACTCTTTTTTTATTGTGAACAGTAATTTTTTTGTTTGTCATTTGCTCACATCTTATATTATTTCGTGCAGACCAAAGTGTTATAACTTCTCAAATAACACAGGTACACACATTTTTCCCCTTTTGTTTAGTTTATTGCTTTTCGCTCATTAGAAGAAATAGCACATAAGGAATATTCTCTGTACACCCCTAACTTTAGAAATTTTGCGCAAAAAAAAATAATACAAAATGATTTTACCACAACGTTATTCAACGCAAAAGTTCGATCCAAAGATAATTTTTATTTGAGGGGATACATTTTTAAAATGTTGTACAGTATAACAAGCAATAATTACATTTGACAAGCCCATAGGATATTTGGAATAAAGTACGACAAATAGATATTGTCACCCTCCTCTTTATTTCTTATGTTGGATCATGACAAATTTCCAGTTAAATAGTCAAGTGTCGCCAATTTGTCAAGAGACTATAAATTTCTTATAGCAAGAAATCCTTTTAGTAGTGCCATCATAATTTTTGGCACTATATTAACAATTTTAAAAAGCGTGTATTGATTTCAGCAGTGTTTTTCAAACATTCGATCTATTTTACAAAACCGCATCTAAAATATATATTTTTTGCTACATGTTTTAATATACATTTACCTATTTTACATATCTCGGATTGCATTTTAAAATAGTCATCCAATTCTTCTACTTTTGGCGAAATGGTGTTTTATGACTTTATCATTTGATATTATTAGGGTTCTTTCCTGGTATTCAAAAAGGAAAAATACGTGTCGATCAGTTATATTTTTCAATTTATCAAACAATTTGGCCGTTGAATATGATTCTGGTAGAGCGCCATCTAGCGAATAAAATTGTAACTAAAATCAATATCGAATTTTTCATTATTTGCCATAAAAAAATCCCATTGCATCCTGAACACAACGGTGTTTATCGCATTGCTCTAGCGCAAACATTCGCGGAGTTATTAATTTTTAAAGTTGTGCAAGACTTTTGGATCATCCTGTACTTTGATATATCGTTCACATAAGATTATATAAGGTTAAATACAAAAATATATATTAAATGAAAATATATATAGATGAATAAATATAAATATATAAAATTGATAAATATACATATAAGGAAAATATATACAAAGTCTTCATTTGTAACCCCCACCACGGGAATGATTCCGCCACCGATGGACCGCCAGAGTTCTTTCCCACAAAGTGGGCAGGTCAATGTGATGCGACTGGCATTACCCAACTCAAGACCAAGATGATACTTGTAGAAGGTAGCCTTCGCCACATTAGTGAACTTCATTGCCACGGGAAGGAGGCCGACACCGAAGAGCCAGGCCTGCATATCCAGGGGCACTTTGCAGGAGGCGAACACCTCTCGGAGTAGGGGTTGCATGGCTCGGCAACTTCAATATATATAACGACCCGTCGAAGGACCCACAGGCGGCACAGGCCGCACGCCTCGAGGCAGGATTGAATCAGGCGCTAAGGGCCAGCCTTAGGGCGATGTCTGCGTCGTGCCCCGAAAGGAGTTGCGACGCAGGTCGACCCAGGGATGGAGCGGGGCACATTCACGGTGGGGTCCTCCGCGCAGCAAGCTCGGCAATAGGATGCTTCTGCAGCCGTGACGGAACCAGTGCCCGGAGCGTCCTTTGACTAGTGAGAGGAGTCGCCGCTGATTCCTGCAGGACGATTGTCTCCGCCTCGTGCTCCACATAATAGCTGGAGTTGGCGTTTTCCTGCAGAAGACGCTGGCGGAAGGCCCCCAGGTGATGTGCGTTCTGGAGAGCAGCCCGTGTTGAGCGCGCTATGGCAGGGGTGCCATCGGAGAAATCACCGACAGTCGCCCGTTGCCAGCGCTCGGGTCCAGCAGGTCTGGCGGCCGCAGGAACCTGTTGTCACCTCGTAGACGGAGAGACCTCAGGCTGGTGGGATGGATAACCCGGTGGTCCAGCTCAAGGACGCTTGAGACGGCCTCCCAGAGACTCAGCAGCCTCCTCCTTCTCGGTGAGAGCCAGACGTCAGGAGCCGGCGGTGTCAGTTACGCCCGGCTGCGGACCAGCCAAGAGTAGTCGTTGGCGGCGCCGCGGAGTGAGCCTGGACCCTCTTCAGGCAAGCGAACCGAAGCTGGCCCGCGATGTCAACCAGGCCGACGCTACCCTCGGAGAGAATAATCATTGTGGATAACTTTGAAGAGAATGATTTCACCTTGAGACTTTTAAATTATTTATTCATATTATAAGAGCTTTCAAGCAAGCTAACTATAAGACCCTTATAAAGCAATAAAAGAGGAATGGTTGTATTCTATGTGAGGCAAAAGCGACAGTTAATATGGTAACATAAGAAAATTCGAAGTGAGTTTTCCGTTATATCACATAGGTAAGTAACTACTCACCACACACACACACACATACTAAAATAATTTTCAAATCTGATTATAAGATGGCGATCGGATTTCGCCTTACAAAGAATAAGCTAATTTTTCCCGTTTTTATTAATTTTGATTTAATAACGTTGGAATATCCATATCCGTGTAGGACGTTTCATTTTGACGTCTCTCTATTTCTTTCAAATATTTATTTATATATATTAAAATATATTTATAATTTATTATATATTTATATTAATATTTATTTAAAATGTCATATAGCCTTATTTATTTATTTAAAATGTCATATAGCCTTATTTATTTATTTAAAATGTCATATAGCCTTATTTATTTATTTATTTAAAATAAGCGCACAGCTATTTTTCTCTATGAATAGCAGTCATTCTACCTATTACAGATAGCTAAGACTATTGTAAAAGCTTTCCAGTTCCATTAGATACCTTGCGCTTACCTGGAGAGAAGCCCCTAGATTTACATTCAGATTACTAGCCCGGCGAGAGGCGAGATCACGCCCATAGTTCCATCTTCTTCTTTCCCAAATATTGCAACTAATATTTCAAAAATATAGACTCAACACATTTAAAATTACATAATAGCTCATTTTAAATTGTTAATTTATAATTATTATGATTGTTTGCCTATTTGCAGCCTTCTTGTAGCGCCTCCTGTGATCTGATCTCCTCTGGTATATTACACTCATGGACAAACCTTTTAGTATGTATATGGGGGTTCAGACAATAATTCTGAAGGATATTTGATACACAATAATCTTTATAGAAGACACAAAAGATAACCAAGCGTGAACAAAATTCCCTCTGTCTCTTAAAAAAAAAAATAATAATAATAGACGACCGGCGACATCAAGGACTTTCTACTTCCTTAAGTTTTGTCCATGAGTGTATTTACAGCCATCGATATATAATTTTTATATAGTTATATTTTATATGTTGCCTAGGCTGGTTTCAGTTTCTTTATTAATGTTTTCAATGAAAGTTCTGGTCTATCAATTTTAACCCTTAATTACTCGCGCTGGGTGTATTACACCCAGTAAGATATTAAACTGTAAAAATAAACTGTAAATAATAAATATAGCAGCTTGAATGTCTCGGTAGCTTAATTATTTGTGGTGAAGCATAGATTGTCCTAATGAATTTTAAAAATATACATTTAACTTTTTGGTAATCGCGGATAAGCTGGGTGGTTTACACCCAGCGCGAGTGTTTACCTAACACTTTTGGCTGGCCGTGAGTGACAGCTCGTCTATATTTTTTAGGTTTCAGATTCAGTCGGATGTATTTCTGTTTGCTTTGTTCACATATTCTTTGTTTGCTCTTTATTCCTAGCTCTCCAAAAACTATCGTTTGCTATTAATTAAAAAAAAAATATTTCAAGGATACTTCAACTCTTTCTAATTCTGATTCCAAAAATGAAGTAGTTGTTGGCACATCGGATATATCTTCTGATGAAAATACCGAAATATATAGCTACCATGATTCAGAATCCGAGTTGGAATCTGAAAACGAAGAATTTGGTTCATCTTCAACTTCCAGTTTCTATCTGGGGAGAGACCAGACAACGCGGTGGAAGACCAGTGAATGGCAAAGTACAAAGGAAAGAATTCGCTCTTGCAACATAATATCTCACCTTCCTGGCCCGAAAAGAGATGGAAAGAACATCACAACAGCTGTTGGAGATTACAGAAAATTTATCATGAATAAAATAGTTGAAAAAATAGTATGTAACACCAATCAATATATATCAAGGATTCGAGGAAATTTTTCTTGAGAAAGGAATGCGAAAGATACTAATAATGTAGAAATTTGGGCTCTTATTGGACTTGATGATGGAACCGGATTCGAAATTTCCCGGTCTGTAATGAATCACGATCGATTTCTCTTTTTACTCAGGTGTTTGTGTTTCGATGATTTGCCCACATATGAAATAAGTAAAAAACTGACAAACTAGCACCAATTAGAGAAATATTTGAAAAATTCGTTACAAACAGAAAAACTATGTATCATCCTGGAGAATATTTTGACGGGTGACCCCGAGACATTTGGCCAGATCTGAAATATGACGTCACGATGACGCGATGTAAACAAAAGTTATGATTGGTTCATTGTTTTTTTTTTTTAACAAGATTTAATTATTAATATTTTAAATACCTGTGATTAATTTATATTTTCACTATATTTATTTTTTGTCTAAATGGCCTTCTATTTTAAATTAGAATTTTTTTTGAAAATATTTAGCGCAAGTGTGAACACGTGTGTGTTATGAATGCACACGATGTTAATACCTTGAGAGCAATGGTGTCCGCGATATTTTAAATTATTATTTATTTATTTATTTAACAGTTGGGAGAGACACGCCATATCCACAATTTGGATAATTGCGTGTATATTTTAAATTATATACAATTAATACAATTGAACATTAAAATTAAACGTTCAATGTCAAATTTTACATAAAGCAATTATAAGTAGTAGCTTGAAATATCTACAGTCAACGCTTTCGCCTCAAAATATACATCCTGCAGAATCTATTAAACTTGATGTATTGGTCTTTATTGCGCAAGCAGCTTGTTTTGTATTAGTCAGGTAAAGTTGGTTTTCTTCCCTTAGATCAGAAGTTAATGGACAGTCTATCAGAAGATGTTCAGGGGTTTGTTGTTCGTTTCCACAAGTGCATGCAGGTGAACCAATTTTGCCAATTCTAAACAAATATGTGTTGAAGTCACCATGTCCAGTAAAAAATGTAACGTTATAGAAGTTGGGTTGAACATAGTTAGGAATTCTTGAAGTATCAAAGAATCCCTTGAAATTATCATTGGCACCTCCATAGTATTCCTCAAATTTCTGGTTTATAAAATTAGATATCATTTTTCTTTTAGTTGGATCTGATTTTTTGTATCCAATATTCATTTTTAGTAAATTTGTTTCAATAAAATCCGTGAGCTTTGGTGTTCTAGCAACAATATGAGTACAGTTTGAAGATGTTGAATTATAAACCTGTGTACTGTGCTTCAAAATTTTGTACTGCAGAGAGTTTAATTTATCTTTGACTTTTTTGGGTATAAAGTTGTACCAGATCGTGGAACCATAAGTTAGTGAACTTCGAAACAGTGTCTTATAGAGTTCTATTCTTCTTTTACTGTCCAGTCCCCATGCTTTCCCGGTTAATCCAATTAGGTATCCACTAGCTCTATTTGTCTTAGTAATAATCTCATCAATTTATTCCCATAATCTTCAGTTTTTCTACCCGATTGGCAGTGATAGTGTTAGGAATTTTTGCAGCTATTTTGCTATTAAACAAGTATAAGATTTTCGTTTTCTCTTCAGATACGGTCAACTTATTGTTCCCACACCAGTCTAATATTCTCTCCATGACCTTTCCTGTTGTATTCCGAAGTTCTGTCAAGTTGTTTCCCCAACATATCACAGTTAAATCATCAGCATAAGCAATGATTTCACTGTTTGATTCTGAATAGTTATTCAATAAATCGTTTAGAATAATATTCCATATTGTAGGGGATATAGGCCCACCCTGTGGACATCCCTTGCTTAATTTTTTGTGGGTTTCATTTGATGAGTATCTAAATCTCACTCTTCTATTATTAAGAAAAGACTGTAGTAGTTTTATTATTGAAGCTTGAACGTTGTCCTCATCTAGTCTTTTCAGCACCATCGGCCACCATGCATTGTCGAACGCTCCACTTATATCAACTGCGATTATAGCTGTATATTCTTTGTTTTTATGTTCTAGAGCTATTTTGACAATTTCATTTAATGCAGAGATAGTAGATCTTGATCTTCTAAATCCATGTTGACGATTGTTAAGCAGATTTGAGTCTTCATAAAATTTTATTAGTTTGTTGTTAATTATTTTTTCAAATATTTTGGAAATGTTTGAGTTGAGACAAATGGGTCTGTAGCTTTTATAAATTGTCATGTCTGTTTTACCTGGTTTGGGAATAATTATTACCTCAGATTTTTTCCATTCATTCGGATAATAATTTAAATCTAAGCATTTTTGAAAAAGTTTCACCAGTATTGGAACTATTAGTTGTTTAGTATGTTTTATCATATTGTTAGAAATATTATCAATTCCAGGCGTTTTCTTTGAGTTTAGCTCATCAATGATTCCATTTACTTCATTGGGCGTTATTATTATATTTTCTTTATTATGAAATCCTAAAGTATAGTTCCTTATGTTTTTGTGGAAGGTTGTGTCTTCATTATCTCTATCATCGGGGAAAAGGTTGTTCAAAAGTTCTACTGTCTTCTGGAATCGTTCTTCATCTTTATTTACTTCTAAGATTTCCAAAATGCCCCTTCGGTTAGAACCGTTTTTAATATTTTTGTATACCCTGTATAAATTTCCATATGGGTTTTTTGATTTGATGTCCTCTAAGAAAAACCTCCAAGACATTCTTTTAGCCTTATTTATTTCCCTGACGTATTTGTTTCTTGCACTTTTATACTGTTGTTGAATATGGATAGAGGGATTTTTCGCCCGATAATAGGAGTTACGGAGGTATTTACAATAGCTCTCAAGGCGTGTCAAGTCCGCGTTCCACCATCTGTTTATGTTGTTTTTTATTTGTTTGTTTTTTCTCAGTTTAAGAGTATTATACGCTGCTTCAATGAGCGTGTTCGAAAGTTCTTTTACCGCGCTATCGACGTCTTTCCTTGTATTTGCTGTATCTAAAAGGTTTTCAATATTATTTTGATCTATTTTAATGAAATCAATTATATATTAATATAAAATTAATTATTAATTAATATTAAAAATTTTCGTAATTAATTTAGGTTAGTTTAAGTTAGGTTTAGGTTCGTTTAAGGTAAGGTTAGGTTCTGGTTCGTTCAGGTTAGCTTTAGGTTCGTTTATGGTTAGGTTTAGGTTCGTTTATGGTTAGGTTCAGGTTCGTTTAGGTTAGGTTCAGGTTTGGTTTGATTAGTTTAGGTTAGGTTTAGGTTAGGCTAATGTAATTTATATTAATATTAGTTTTATAATTTTTATTTTTTTGTATATGCCTATTTATAAATATCACCGTTGGCACCATTGGAACGTATTACGCCAGTATTTCTTTGTTTACGTTGGCGCTAAAACATAATTAAAAAATTGCTAATATAAAATTATAAAAATAAAAAATCCTTTATAAATATATTAACACTATAAATTAATCACAGGTATTTAAAATATTAATAATTAAATATTGTTAAAAAAAAAACAATGAACCAATCATAACCTTTGTTTACATCGCGTCGTCGTGACGTCATCGTGACGTCATATTTCAGATCTGGCCAAATGTCTCGGGGTCACCCTATTTGACAGTAGATGAAAATATTATTCCATTCAAAGGCCGATGTAGTTTCAAGCAGTACCTTCCCAATAAACCCGCAAAATATGACATAAAGACTTATGTGTTATGTTGTTCCCGCAAAAGCTATGTGGTGAATCTTGAAATATACGCTGGCAAGCAACCTGAAGGCCTTTATCAAATAATAACTCTCCCAACAATGTTGTTGAAAGACTTTTACCTTCAATCTCCGGGTCAAAACGCAACATCTACTGACAATTGGTATACCAGTTATTCTCTTGCAGTAGCTCTCTTGAATGACCATAAATTGACCTTTGTAGAACCACTCAAAAAGAACAAAAAAAAAAAGAAATACTACCTGAATTTATGCCAAATCGCGCACAAGTGTTTAGCTCAATTTTTGGTTTTCAAAAAAATGTCTCCCTTGTATCATATGTTCCTAAAAGGGGCAAAAGTGTCATTCTTTTATCTACAATTCACTCAACAGCAACAATTGATGAAATGACAAATAAAAAGAAGAAGCCAGAAATGATTACTTTTTACAAAATGACAAAAGGGGTGGACCTATTGGATCAAAAGACGTCACTCTATTCCGTGGGACGACGTACCAAAAGATGGCCCCTGTGTATCTTTTTTGAACTTTTAAATATTTCTGGAGTTAATTCCGAACTTCTTTTTGATGGGAATCAACCCAAAAACATTTACAAAAGAAGAAAGGATTTCCTAAAAGCTCTATCACTTGAATTGGTAACAGAGTATCATCATATCAGGTCTACTATCAAATCCTTTTAGAAACTACTTCGAAGTATTGTCCCCGAAACATGCTGGTCAGTCACCAGAAACTATGGTAAGTTTTATGTCAAAATATAATTGAAAAAATTATCTCTAATCGCTTTATATTTTAGGAAGAAGACATTCTAGAACCTCTTTCAAAGGCTCAGAAAAGATCCATCTTTGTTCTTATAAAAAAGATCGTAAGACCAAAACATTATGCCAGAAGTGCCAAAAGAATGTTTGTAAAGAACATTCTATTATAATGTGTAGGCAATAAATGTAAATATTTCGAAAATTGTATCCCAAATTTAACAAAATTGATTTGGTGCTTAAATTTACATTTTAGTTTTTAAAATATTTTAAAATATAAATATCCTTCAAATTATCGATTGAAATATTTCAACTGTTAATAAAATAATTATATCATACAAAAAAGTTCAAAAATTATTTTGTTTTAAGTCATATTTCACCAGGTTAAAACACCGGGTGTATTATCACAAAAGTGAGCGCGAGTAACTAAGGGTTAATCTTACACGTTAATATATATATATCATATGTATTATATTGTTGCACCAGGTTGCGGCTTGGCAGACTCTTCAGCCTGGATTCTCTCCTGTGCTGGGTCTTGCATTTTACCAGAGCGTGTTTCAATCATCCTACAAATTTATAAGAGGGAATAACGAGATAAGTCTTCTTTAAGTAGCCACCAGAATCCTTTATTTATTTTCTCACATCAAAGAGAGCAGTGAAGTCACACGTGTACCTAAATACAAATGATGACAATCTAAATAATCTGTGTTTTAAATAAATATCATAGAATATTTTATATAAAAATAAATAAATATATAATTTAAATTTCAAATATATTAAAAATAATATAAGAAATACGCCATTAATCATGATGTAACACTTCCCTCTCTCCAGAGGTCGTCACGTCCTCGTGAGTTACCTCATCAATTCTCTCAAAATAGGGTTTGAGTCTTGAGACATGGACAATCAATGGGTCTTGGCCAGGATTATCTTTTGGCTCAATTAAGTAATTTACGTTAGACAGCTTCTTTAATATTCTATATGGGCCAAAATATTTTCCCAGTAGTTTCTCACACTTTCCTATTTTCCTAATTGGTGTCCAAACTGCTACTAATTCTCCTGGTTCATATCTTCTTTCCATGTGTTTCTTGTCATAGTTCTTTTTCATTCTTTCTTGAGTCTTTATTGTGTTGTTAATAACTAATTTTCTTGTTCTGTTTATTTTGTCTAAGTGATGTTTTATGTATTCATCATAATCATCTTTGTCAATGTCCACCGAGATATTCCTGTCGTCCAAAAGAGACGTGGGTTCTCTTCCAAACATCAGGAAAAAGGGAGAATATCCTGTGGTTTCCTGAATTGTAGTATTGTAAGCGTGAGTGATGAATGGGAGTATTTCGTCCCAATTTTTCTGATCAGTGTTCACATACATACTGAGCATATTGATCAATGTTCTATTTAACCGCTCTGTCAATCCATTAGTCTGGGGATGATAGCTCGTTGTGAAGCAATGTTTAATCTTGCACGTTTTCATCACCTCTTTCATTAAATTACTGGTAAATTGAGAGCCTCTGTCACTAATAAGATATTGTGGGGCTCCGTGCCGAAGAAAAATATCCTCTACTAGAAATTTAGAAACTTCTTTCACTGTTGCTTCCGAGACTGCTCTTGTTTCTGCATATCTAGTGTAGTAGTCCGTCAGCACGATTATCCATTTTTTCCTGTTTTTCGTAGATGGTAGTGGACCAACAAAGTCAATTCCAATTCTTTCGAAAGGAAAGTTGGCTGGGGGGATGGGCTGTAGTAGTCCAGAAGGTAATTGGTTTGAGCCTTTCCTACTTTGGCAAAGGTGACACGTCTTAACGAATTCTGAGACATCCTTTAGCATGGATGGCCAAAAGTATTTACTCTTTATTCGGTACATGGTTCTGGCGACGCCCAGATGGCCATTCGACATATGATTGTGATATTCTTTCATAATTTCTCTCTTTTTATTCTCTGGAACCACAAGCAACCACGCCCTGCCTTCAGGGTTCGGGTTTTTCTTAAAGAGGCATCCATCTTCTTCTTTAAAGTTTTGCGCAATTGATCGCCTGCTTCCATTAAGGTTTTTCTTAACACTTTCGATAAATTTATCCTCTTCGTCTGTTATTTGATTTAAAAATAGCCTTTCAAAATCCTCATCCCAATCAGTTTCTGGTAAGGGCCCCCTAGATAAGCCATCGGCGTCCAGATGCTTCTTTCCCGATTTATGTATTATATCGAAGTCATATTCTTGAATTTTCAATGCCCATCTTGCCAATCGACCTGTTGGATCCTTCAAGTTTTTGAGCCAGCATAAGGCGTGATGGTCTGTTACTATTTTAAAGTGTCTTCCATAAAGATAGGGTCGTAATTTTGACATTGACCAGACAACGGCCAGACATTCTTTTTCAGTGGTTGAATAATTTTGCTCCGCTTTACTTAGGGTACGACTCAAATATGAGATCACCTTCTCTTAACCACCGATGTCTTGGACAAGTGTTGCACCTATGCCGATGTTGGACGCATCAGTATGAACATAAGTAGGTGCATTTGGATTGAAGTGACCTAAAATTGGTGGACTTAATAGTGCTGTTTTTAGGGTTTGAAACGCTTCCTCTTGTCTTTCTGTCCAGGTAAATGATACACCTTTTTTTATAAGGTTGGTCAAAGGGTCAGCAATTTTTGAAAAGTCTTTGATAAATTTTCTATAATATGAACACATTCCCAAAAAGGATTGTACTTCTTTGACCTTTTTGGGCCGAGGAAAATTTCTGACAGCTTTGATGTTATGTTCCGCGGGTTTTATACCATGTTTACTCGTTATATAGCCGAGAATCTCCAATTCTTCAAAAGCAAATCGGCATTTTTTGTCGTTTAACCTTAAATTAGATTCACTAAAACATCTAAAAACAGCTTCAAGTCTTTTGAGGTGCGTTGGAAAATCCGGGCTATATATGATAACATCATCCAGATAACACAAACAAATTTGCCATCTCAGATTTCCAAGCATATTCTCCATATTTCTCTCAAAGGTAGCAGGCGCGTTACAAAGTCCAAAAGGCATCACGTTGAATTCATATAATCCATGCGCTGTAGTGAAAGCTGTTTTCTCTTTGTCTCTTTCTTCGACTTCAACTTGCCAATATCCAGATCTGAGGTCTATTGCTGAGAAGTGTGTAGATCCTTGGAGAGTATCCAAAACTTCGTCTATTCTAGGGATCGGATAGACATCTTTTACCGTCACATTATTCAGTTTTCTGTAGTCCACACAAAATCTGTATTTACCATCTCGCTTCTTGACCAATATTACTGGAAAAGACCAGGGGCTAGAAGATGGCCTAATTATGCCTTCTGTAAGCATCTCGTCAATTTGCTCTTTTATAATATCTCGTTCTTTAGTACTTACCCGGTAAGGCTTGTGTTTAATTGGCTTCGCGTCTTCTGTGTCTATCCGATGTTTTGCCAAATTGGTTCTCCCTAATCTCGATGAAAAAAGATCTCCATACCTTTCTAAAACTTGTTTTAACTCCTTCTGTTCCTTTGGTGGAAGATTTTCGTTTATTTGGAATCTAGGTTCTTCGTTCTTTTCTACCTCTCTTTCTCGACTCACATTTATTTTCGCTGGACTACTTCCAAAAGCCAATGTTTGGTTTTTCATTATTTTTAACGGTCGAGGATACGGATTAGTTATCCAGATGTGTGTTTCCCTATTTATAACATTGATCAAGCTTCTTGCTAGACGAAGTCCATTTGTTTGAAACATTTTGCTGCTCTCCTCGATAATATATTCTCCATCCTCTGTTTCTACCAATGCCTTGATCAATTTCATGGAACATTCCGGTACAATGGAATCCTTGGCACTCTTTATTTTCAACATTTCAAAATTGATTTCGTCATGATTATTCGTCAAATCATATTTTATAGTTTCTTGCTTACAATCTATTTTTGCGTTCATTTTCTTAAGGAAATCTCTCCCAAGAATTAATGTCCGTAAATGCGTTTTCAATATCACAAAGTTGTGTGATAATGTTTCGTCATCAATTTTTATATTTAAAAATATACTTCCTACCATGTCCAATTTTTTTCCATCGGGTCCTGCACAAATTTTTGCGAGTTTACTTATACCATGGCCTGTATCGAGGGCCGTTCTGAGGTCGACCACTGAGAGGTCAGCACCTGTATCAACCAAAGCTTCAAAAGTCCCTATCTTGTCCACATTAATTTTTAATTTGTATTTAGGGTCCAACTTCTTGATTCCGTTTATGGTCGACTTGCTTTGATTGACAGATTCAGGCGCGACGCTTAGTTTAAATCTTCCAACACGGAATATCTATTCCGGGTAGGAATATTTGTCTGTGTGCTATGACATACATCAGCATAAAGCCGAGGTCCTGATTTCTCTGATATTTCATTCATTTGGCATTTTTCTTCGACCTTCTCTTGGGTATCTGCTGGATCCCCTTCTAGGATTCTTATAAACTTGACCCTACAATAACGGGCCACGTGCCCTGGCTTGTTACATTTAAAGCAGATTGGTCTTCCATCTTCCGTCCTATTTTTGCTCACTTCTTGGCTTTTATTGTAAGTGTTTCTCTGAAGGTTTGGTTTCGGCACAAAGTTAGGATTATAAGGACGTCTAGGGGTAGAGGGCTGGGGAAAGTTGTTTCGATACTGTCTGGGGGTAGGAGGGGAGTCGTTCTTGTAATTATTGGAAACAGGGGCTTGGGGCCTGGAAGTGGTCTGGTAGTTTCGTGCGGCAGTCGGCGGCACGTACCTCGATTGTTGTTGGGGTCTAGAATAGCGTGGACCGTTATATAGGTTTCTGGATTTCTCCACACGTTCCCGATACTTCTTTTCAAAAGAATCCATTTTCTTGCACACGACAAGAAGGTCATCGGTCGTTTTAGGAGGGTTCAGGTAGAGCGCGAATAAGTACTCTTTTTTCAGTCCTCCAATAACATGTTCAATTTTTGTTTCTTCTTCCATTGCGGGGTCAACCTTGTTGCACAACACTAGAATGTCTTCCGCGAACCTGATTGCTGGTTCATTCCAATGTTGCATTCTGTTGAGCTTCATTCTAAGTTCTTCTTTATTCGCGTCCAAAGAAAAATCCTGAATGAGGCGGATTTTAATATTTTCCCAGCTCGTGAAACTAGCTTTGTGTAAATTCAACCAGGTTTTAGCGCTTCCCGTCATGTTCATGGCGGCATAACGAGAGATAATGTAGTCTGCCCAATGGTACAAGAAGCCAATTTCTTCAAGAGATTCAATCCATGGGCGAGGGTCTTCCGTTCCATCATACTTGGGGATGTCGATGTTGGGATTCAGGACAACTGTGTCGGAACTAGCATCTCTACCAATTGTTGCACCAGGTTGCGGCTTGGCAGACTCTTCAGCCTGGATTCTCTCCTGTGCTGGGTCTTGCATTTTACCAGAGCGTGTTTCAACCATCCTACAAATTTATAAGAGGGAATAACGAGATAAGTCTTCTTTAAGTAGCCACCAGAATCCTTTATTTATTTTCTCACATCAAAGAGAGCAGTGAAGTCACACGTGTACCTAAATACAAATGATGACAATCTAAATAATCTGTGTTTTAAATAAATATCATAGAATATTTTATATAAAAATAAATAAATATATAATTTAAATTTCAAATATATTAAAAATAATATAAGAAATACGCCATTAATCATGATGTAACAATATATAGAACTTAATAAATATTTGATCTCTTATTATTTAGTCAGATAATCTATCTTACAAAATACACATGATCTCGGATGTATCAACACGTTTAATCGGAAGACCTTGCCTCAAAGGATACCTTAATTTTTTCTTCAGTATTAATGCCTTTATATTTTACTAATTTCACATATTGATTATCAAAGCTAGCTTTTAAATTTAACAAGTCTTCTTTATTTTGCATAAGTGCGTATTTATCATTGCCTTCTAAATTATATTCTACATCTGCTTTTATCAATTCTAAACTTTTAATCAGAGATTCAAAATTTAAGATTTCTGTTTCCATATTTTAAAGATTAGTATTCAAAACCTTACCTTTCTTTATTTTTATGGCTTCTAAGAACTTTCTATTTCTTCTACTTCTTTCCCGGGTTTCGGCACCAAAAAAATGTTAGCACGTTTTCTTTGAAGTTTCTTCTAGAAAGAACGAGCTGACTCAATTCGATTTATTTCACACAACAAAAGAGAATTACACTACGATTTAATGCGATTTAGTTGTATTTATAACACAAAAGAAAACAGAAGAAAAAAAAACAACAACAACAAAAATGATGATAAGTAACAATAATTATAATATTATTTATTTTTTATTTATTATTTATTAAATAAACATTAATTATAATTAATTAATAAAACACAATAATAATAATAATTTAAAAAAAACCTAACAATAAGAATAAGAATTTCTAGCTCTAAGGCTTGAAGTTATAGATTCTTATATTCTTATTAAATACTATTTTTAAAATGTATCACCTGAAGCCTGATATTTCCCTTTAATTTGTTACAGGCAGTTAATTTATTTAACGCTAATTTTCTAAATAATAAAAGTGATTTCCAACGAAATACAAATAATTCATGAAGAAAGAAAAATATAAAAATTAATAATATCAAATGCAAAAAAGGGATTTTTTTATATTTGGCGTTATTTATATTAATTTAAACTCTGTTTAGATTTCTTTAGAACGGCGGTCTGCGCCACTTTGTATTCAGACCTTTCTAAATCAACATCGTGCTAGACCTTCAACTTTGGAAAGAGCGACAGTGGGTACCGAAACGTCTGGAAAAATAATGAAGAAGGTGGCATTTTCTCATATTGAGTTCATGATTTCAACCTTTAATGATGATGTTTTAATTTCAATTATATTATTTTATAAAGTAAACGTCTATGATGTTGAGGTCACTTCATAAAAATTGAGCTGCTTTTCAACGAGTACGGGTTGAATGTCATATAGTATGTCACTTCTGAAGGTTTCCATTTTTATTTTCTCTAGATATAAAAAACTAAAGAGCCATAAATATGTATATGAAGTGGTAGTATTTTGTTAAAATTATTTTTTACCAGTCACACTATGTGTGACAGCTTGTGTCTTTTTTTTTTTACTTAATATGTCACTTCATTTTTTAGAAAATATATTCATTTTTGTAGTTTGTAAGCATCTGAACATCATTTTTGTTTCTTAACCTTTATGAAAATATTATTTCAAAAACGTTCATGTTGAATTTTTTAAATATTTTAACGCTAGAAAAAAAAATGAAGAAATTGAATAACCAAGTAATGCTGCTACGATAATAAAAGAATATATTTTAACAAAATGAAAAATATATAATAGAAAGAATGGAAACATACAATATAAATTTCAATGAAGGATGTTTTCTAGTAGGTTCTTATCTGGCTAGAACTCCCTATTGCTGCAGTCACTAGGCCATAAACAATTCTGAACGAAGCCCAGTGCAGCCAGCGACATTGGCCCAGTGTAGATGCGGAAGGCATACAATGGAGATTGTTCTTCGGTCACGTCCAGGTCGACACTTGGATCCCCGCCCGCTTAGGTAATGTACGCCGCTCCACGTGGTCCTTAGACACTCTTTAGGTACTGCGTAAGTCTTCTTAGATGACGCACATTACAATTTATGGCGCTTAGGTTTTACACCTATTCTGTAGCTTGCCTTAGATACTGCAACCAACTTGATATTTCGCCTATAGCCCCCTACCTTATATATCGCCTTAAGAACCGCACTCTAATTCATATATACCTTAGGTACCTCCCCCTACTTCATACATCGTCTTAGGTACAGCACCTAACTTCATATAGCGCTTTGGGTTCCGCATCTATTTCATATATCGCCGCAGGTACTACATCATACTTCATATATTGCCTTAAATACCGCATCCTACTTTATACATCTTCTTAGGTACCGCATCCTACTTCATGCATCGCTTAGGTACTACACTCTACTCCATATATCGTCTTAGGTACCGCACTTAAATGTTTATTTTGCCTTAAGTACGGCACCCTACATTTTTTTTGCCTTTTATTTCAAGGTTATGAAGTAAGGCGCAGTATTTAAGGGGATATATACATATCCCCTATATATATACTAGCGAATTTTCCCGGCTTCGCCCGATTTTTACCTGAGTAAAAGTTTGCCTAACGAACATTTGTTGAAACGATTCTAGAAAATATCCAATCCACCTATATATAGATTTATAAACGTATATAAATATTGTTATATGCGTTTAAATATATTTTTGAAACACATATTTTTTAAAAACATGTATTAAATTGTAAATAAGATTTTTTCTTTAAAAGTATATTAATATTGAAATGCCAAGTTTTTTTACAACCTCATTGGAATATTATATTACCAAATCCTCAAGTTAAATATTAAATTTATTATACTTGGAACACATTTTAGCATTTTTACAATTTCACCAGTTGCCGCGAGAGGCGCTGCTTGCAAGTGAAAGTAGATAATTTGCAAATAAAATTGCAACGAATATTTATTACAAATCAAATTCAAACCAGAAACTTTCCCAGTAGTATAGTATATAACTTCCTAGAGTTTCACGGCGATTGGATAATCTTACCTTTTAAAAACATTCATCTTGTAAACAAACTAACATTAATCGTGTAAACAAACTACGTGTAAAATTATTAACCAATCAAATTCATTTATCGTCGCGACCACTGCTGCGCCAAGCGGTAAAAAGCTGGAACTAACGCTTTTGGTTTTACATTTAAAAAAAAAGCACATTAACCTTTTTAGTTTTTTATAGCCTATATGTTAAACGAAATCTTCAGCTACCTACATGCGAAATTTCATAATGATTGATTCTGTAGATTTTGAGCAACGCGATAACAAACATCGATTTTGGATTTCATTTTTATAGATAAAAAGGATATAGGTATATTAGATTAATATATTTTATTAGAATAATATTATATATAATATTTTTTAGAGTTATTCAAGTATAAATTATGTAAAATATAATAAATTGTGAGTTACAGATTTTGAATATTAAATATAGCTAATCATTAAGTCATAAAAGTAAGCTATTTCTGTATTAAACAATATTATTTATAAGTTCAAAATATAATTTTTTTCTAGTTAATTTACAACATAAAATTCTATATTTTCTATTTATTTATTAAATATATATTGAAAACAAACTTCTTATTTTTTTAAATTAACTAACAATTATTTAAATTTTGAACTTACCTTAATGGTGTGTGTATTATATATACAAATATTATATATGTACCGCCGAACAAGCGTGTACAGTATTGTAGTATTGATATTAAGGGTATATTTTTTTAAGTAGAAATAATTTGAAAAGAGAAATTTATGCAAATATATATTTAATAGAGAAGCATGCTTACTCTGATTTAATAAAAATAAAAATAATAAAGAGTAAAAGAGAAACATGATGAGTAAGGTAAGCTTATATTATTATATTCTGAATGTATCAATAAATATTTAGAATGTGTAACAGCAAGAATCAACAACGGAACCAAGCATATAAATCGACTTTGACACGTCATGAGCTTGTCCAAAAAAAAAAAGCAAATGGGGTTACGAACCAGATATTATTCAATCGCTTTATATAATAGGAAGAAACACAGGTTGGGTAAAAGAGCTTCTTTATATAAGAAAACGATCGTACAAGCTTTCGAGCAAGACGCTCTTTTACGGGTACAGAGTGACACAAGTGTCAATGGTTTATATATATATATATATTTTTTTAAATATACACTGGTGTCCAAAAAATAAGAAACTTTTGTTTTTTAATGATGTTTTAAAACATACAACGCTAAAAGCTAAAAAGTAATTTAATTAGGTATTTTAAGTCGTAGAATTTATTTATCGCAGCCATTCGATTCGGTAAAATTGAAAATATGCAAATTTTTGCTTGTCTTTATAAGTGTGCTGTTTGGCGTGTCGTTTACCCCATCTAAGAATTGTCCAAATATAATTTTATTTAATCCTTAGCTAATTATGAGTTTACGAAAAATTTTAGCAGATGATTTAAAATGCAGAGCTGTTGGAAGAATGGAGGCAGGGCAATCACAATTTGAAGTAGCAAAATGGCTAAATGTGAATAAATCTGTGGTCAGAAAAATATGGAAACAGTTCATTGAGACAGGAACCATCAAAAGAAAAGAAGTTCTGGTAGAAAAATAAAAACAGCTACCTCTGAAGACCGTTATCTGGTCGTAACTGCCAAGCGCCATAGGGAGATGACAGCTATTCAACTCTCTAATGAACTCTCAAGTGCTACTGGAACGAGAATTTCAAGACAAACTGTTTACCGAAGGCATCACGAAGGTGCTCTTTATGCAAGACGACCAATGGTCTGTATCCCTTTAACCTCTGCTCACAGGAGAGCCCGCTTGAATTGGTGCTTGGAACATCACGCCTGGACTCATGATCAGTAGGCCAATGTTCTCTTCAGTGACGAGTCAAGATTTAGTTTAAACACAGATTCTCGACGAGTTTTCATCTAGAAAGAGCCTGGAACCCGCTATCATCCCAGTATCATCAGGGAAATAGACAGTTTTAGAGGGGGCAGTCTCTTAGTCTGGGCTGGCATCAGTTCTAGCAGACGCACACCCCTCCATATTTTTTCTAGGGGCACTTTAACTGCCCAAAGGTACAGGGACGAGATCCTTGAGCCCTATCTAAGACCTTATAGAGATAAATTGGTCACAATTTAATTTTTATGGACGATAATGCTCGTCCGCATAGGGCTAGGCCAGTCAATGAATATCTCCAGAGTGAGGATATTCGAAGGATGGATTGGCCAGCCAGATCTCCGGACCTGAATCCAATAGAGCATGTGTGGGATGCTCTAGGGAGGCGTGTTGGAGCTCGTCACCCCTCTCCCAGAACCCTCGTTGAGCTAAGAACTGCTCTATTGGAGGAGTGGGGTTTACTACCCCTGGACCTCCTCCAAAGCCTGGTAAACAGTATGAGGGCTCGCTGTGAGACCTTGATAGCTGTTAGAGGTGATCATACTCCCTATTGATATCTTATTTCTTTAAGATCTGGAACCTTAGCTTTGGGTATGTTGGTAATAATTTGCATATTTCATAATTTCAAATATTTTTTTTTATTTTCATATAGCTAGTCAAATTCTCCATAGTTTAAACTATTTGTATACTAAATTTAATATTTGTTAATAAATTAGCTTTTGAGAAATTTCAATATTGGTTAAGTTTCATATTTTTTGGACACCAGTGTATATATGTATTGCACTTTTCATGATAATTTTTTACATAATTCTAAACTTTTCTATACAAAGCGTGGAAAAGATTGACAAACAATGTAGAATAAACATATAAATATATGCAAATCTAATCATACACAATGGAAGGAAGGAAGCAAATTTAAAAGAGACAAATTCAAACAAGTGGCCGAGACTGGTTCAATTTTTTTAAGCTATATTGCTAAACCTCTATTATGCAAAGTGTGAAAGGTGACAAAAATATATATATAGTAAAAGTATATAAATATATGTAAATCTAATCATATACTATAGAAGGAAGGAATCAAATATAAAAGAGACGAATTCAAATAGGTGGCCGGGTTTAGTACAAAAAAAATAGTTAAATACTGTATATCTGGCAATTCTCTCTCTCTCTCGGCCGTGCGGCTACGCAGCGCGCGAGCTCCGCGTTTTTTGAGACTGAGATGGAGAAAATGGAGTTGAGCAACTCCTTTGAGGTATTGTCTGAAAGCCAAGAAAATGGGCTGCAAGCTCATGTTAACATCACAAAAATCGGCCAAGTCTCCGCCGAAATATCGTCAAAAGATTCAGAAATTGTTGAAAGCCATTCTGATTCGAACAACTACAAAGATGCTAATTCTGAGCCGGCGGCGGTCGGCGGACATGCAAATTCTCGCCGCAATTGGGCTGATTTCCCGGAACTGGACGACCATCTTATCGAAAGACAAGATGCGAGTTTCACCAAAGTGGAGCACAGGAGGAAGAGGCCAGGGAACTCCGAGGCGGCAGGCCGGAAAGCCAAGAGGGGCTGCGTCCAGGCAGCGGTCGCGAAGCAAGTCCTCACCGAACGTCCAATGCCTAAGTCAAAAGTAAAAGAATGTACAACGACTCGGCAAAAACAAGCGGCGTTCAGAGCCAGGTCGGCGGCGAGCAAGGCAGAGCAATGCGTCTATCTTGAATTCTGCCCAGACTTCATCCAGGCCCAGTACTTTCTGGCGCTGGAGGCGAAGCTGGGCAAGGGCTCCGTCTACCACCTTACAAAAATGGAGGGGCATATCCTGTTCGGCCTCGACATCGAGGACGCCATCTTAAGGGCCTTCCCCCTGCGGAAAAGAGCCGAACGCATTGTGCTCGGCAATGTTTTCTTTTTCGTGGAGGACGCCGACCTTGTCGCAGCACTTCGACCCTATGAACAGGTGACATCCATTGTCGAGAAGATGATGGAGATGGGTGACTCCAGCTGGACTGATGCCCGTCGGGACGCTTTCATCACTCTGAAAGATGGAGTCAAGCTATCCCAGATCCCTGCCCGGCTGGACGTCAAGTCCAAGGGGATTGCCACCCATGTCTACGTGACTGATGGGATCAAGTGCTCCCTGTGTAATAGACAAGGTCACAAACGTGCTATTGCCCACGAAAGACCGGCCTGCAGGAGAGACACCTATTGCTCCCCGTGGATGCTCCCCTTGTGCCCAAGGCTGTCCCTAGCAAGATACCCCCCAAGTCGAACGCCCCTCCTCTTCCTGTTGCAGCCTTACCACCGGCTGTTTTTCTCGTAGCAGATCCTCCTCCCAGCGACACAGAGAAAACAGAAGAGGCGGTCGGCCTGAGTACTCCTCCATCCAAAAAGCAGGACAAACCTAAGGAGTCCGAATCTTCAAAGGAACGGCGCACTATGGCTGAAATCCAAATGGACGTTCTCCTGAAGAAAGACAAGACGTCTAAAATCATAGATAGTGTCCAAAAGCTGGGCCTGGAGAGAGATCACCTCCTCCAGGCTTTAACGCTTAACGGGAAGATGGACCGGCTCCTCGCCCAATCAAACGCCGAACAAAAAGTGGCCATCGACCTATTGGCCACGGCGCTAATGGCTCTGACAGGGAACACCAGCGACACCCTGTACAAGAAGTTGTCACGCGCCAGAAACTCTGCTCGGCAGCCGAAATGAGATTCCAGGTTGCAACCCTGAACACCGGCGGTACCTGCCCACCTGGCGACACCAATGAAGCTTTGTATAAATTTCATTGTGTATATTCATCCTTGTCTTTTTCATATTTATTATAGTTTTCATTTATCACTATAATTTTTTATGAATGAAGTAATAGAGGTAGTTTCAATCTCTCTCTCTCTCTCTTAATACTATGAAGTTTGATACTATTGCTTCCAATACCAATCTTTGGTGCAGGTTGGAATAGTGGGATTTACTAATGGAAGGTTTTAGGAAAGTGTTCACTTCAAATATGTCAGGTAATTCCCTTATATATGTAATACCAAAGGCACACAAGCCCTCTATCCCTTTACAACCGATCATAGCGTACCACCTTTCACCGGCAACTCCTTTAGCTAGATTTTTGGCCAAGTTTTATTCTCCGTTATTACGAGAACACAGTAATAGCTTCGCCATCTCCAGTACCCTGATTTTTATCCAGGAAATACCTGAAATTCAACCAGAACAAGGCTTCTGTTCATATGATGTTACATCTTTATATCTTAGCTTACCCCATTCCCTCCGGTTACTATAAGATTGCTGCACCTGCAGAAATATGTTTTAAAATGAATACCTTTACCTTCAATTCACAACATTATAGGCAAATCCGAGGTTTCCCAATTGGTAGCCCACTTTCAACAGTTTTTGCTGAAATTGTAATGTGTCTCACCTAGACACTTGTGGATTAACTAAAAACACCCAATGGACATAAAAAATATGGCATCGTTACATTGACGATATCTTTTTCATACGTGAAAAATGCCATGAGAAAAACATACTAACCAGTTTAAACAGTTATCATTCTGACTTATCTTTACTATTGGAAAAGAATACAAACAGGCAATCCCGTTCTTGGACAAACTAATAATACAGATCCTCAATGCTTACAGAACCACAGCCTATCTATTACAAGAGAAACTTTGAACCAGATTAACATAGTTAAGACTTTAACCAAACGAATTAACACCCATTGCTCCCTTCCTATTGTAGGCGCCATCCCGACCAGAGAGCCGCAGACAAACGGAATATAATAAACAGAATATGGAAGCCGAGCTCCCCAGAAAAAAGGGGATACACCGACGCTGACGTCACGCCACCACTACGCTGCGGACCTTGTTTTGTTGTTCCCCCCCGCTCGCTTGTTTCTTTTGTAACTATTGTGTTGGAGCGGGTCGCTCCTTAAATAAATACATGTATTAGTTTATAATTAAATGGAATCCCTTCTTTCTTTTTCCCAGTAAGTGACGCCTACGGAAGCCAACAGAATTTCAGAAGTGGGATAACCCTGAAGAAAGAAGAATTGCTGGAGTGATTAAGCAGCAACAAAGGATGCGCGACGCCAAGTTGGATTAGCCTAAAGAAGAAGCTGCAGCACGAATGGTATGTACGTAACCTTATTACCATTTATTTGAAAGTATTTAAAAGTAAATTAAAAGAAAAAAAAGTAGCGGTAAATACGCTGATAACCTAGCTTGAAGAAACAAATAGAAGTATTATCGCAAAGTATCGCGGTATAAGTGTTGTCCCAAAATTACTATAGAAAGGTGGATTTCGGTTAGATAAATAATTAAAACAGTACGTATCAGGTTTAGTTAGTTTTATTTAATTTTTTTTTGTTTTGTTTATATTCTATATTTTTTGACAAATGTGACTTATTTAGCCAGAGTAAAGAAATGCAATTTGAGCAAGTTGGCGTATGAACTCGGCGAGGTAGTACCGCCAGAGAGCAGGATCGTCGACTTAAAACGCCTTATCCTGAATAGTCAATCTTACGAAGAAGAATTCGCAAAGCAACTGTTGGAGACTCTGATCGAGGAACGGGAACAAACAGAACGAGCAGAACGGGAGCGAATGGACAAACAGAACGAGCAGAACGGGAGCGAATGGAACAAACAGCACGAACAGAGCGGGAGCAAGCAGAACGAATAGAACGGGAACGAAAAGAACAAATGGTAATGGAATTCGAGCTTGAGAAGCTGCGCATCCAGACTATGCATGGAAACAACGATCCGTCTCGCGGTACCAGTAATAACGCACATTGCGAGATACGTAAACTGATGCCCAAGTACGAATCGAAGGACAGTGATTTGAGTTTCTATCTAATTCTTTTCGAACGACAGGCAAAGCAACTAGGGTTGGATGAAGACCAATGGGCATTCAGTCTTCTAGGATTACTACCTTACGAAATGACGCAATTAATCGCACGGGAGACAGAAGGGCAAAGCGGCGATTATAGATTCGTGAAAAGGTTGCTCTTAAAACGGTACAAGTTGAGCCCCGAAAAGTTCAGACAAAAATTCGAAAAGCACGATAAATCTCAAAAGGGTTCCTGGAGAGACTTCGCTTTCGAATTGCGAGGGTTTTTCAACGAATGGATCGAAGGAATGAATGTGGAAAATTTCGACGCTCTAAAGGATTTGTCCGTCACTAACCAGCTAAAGAAAAAGGTTCTAAATGTGCTGCGTAATCATCTCATTGACGATTGGACCAAGATAAACAACCCAGATGTGTTGGCGGATAAACTGGACGAGTACGAAAATGTTCGCGCCGAGATGGGACCTCCGCATTGGAATTCGAAATACACCATACCACCGTCGTTTCAGCAGAAATCTGGGAGATTTCCCAACCGAAGCGAAGTTAAAGAGACTGAACAAGGAACGAATGTTTCGAGTAGAGAGGCTGCAAGGAACGAAATCAGTGAAAAGTATTCTAACACCTCGAGGAGAATGGTCAACCGTGCAATCAGAAACGACAAGGGAGAACCGAAGTGCTTCAACTGCAATCAGTTTGGACACATTGCCAGAGACTGCTCAGTACCCAAGGCTACGTTGACATGCCGAGGATGCGGTCAAACGGGGCACATGGAAAGAAATTGCACAAGACCCAAAGAAGGACTAAAAGTAGCCAACCTGGAAGTCGAAGGACTGGAGACTGTCCCGCCATATGTATATTTGAAGGACGCCAAGATCGACAACAAGGAGACTGTGAAAGCAATGATAGACACCGGGAGCAGCAGTTGCCTATTAAGAGAATCGGTCGCAAGGAGGATCAACGTCGACATCGAACCAGACTCGACTAGTCTGTACGGCATCGGTAACCATACCGCACCAGCTGCCAGGACCGTTGGGAAGACGACAGTTGACCTGGAGATTGATGGCGTCGTCGGAAAAGAAATCGCTGTATTCATTGTTAACGATGATGCCCAACCTTATGACCTACTAATTGGAAGAACATGGACAGATCTGCCCTACGTATCCTTCGCCAGAATCGGTGAGGAACTGCATATTGGCTATTCAACCGAATTTCCGTTTGCTAATCTGCAAGAAGAAATCAAGTCGCGTCGCGTTGAACTGAGAGCAACCGAGACTGTTCAGTTGGGAAGCGACTGCATTAACTTTGCAAGTGCAATTACAGACGAGGTAAGGAACGGATACGTATTGTTCACAGGAGTAGACGACTGTGTCAATTCTCTATTGGAAGTGGTCGATTGAAAGACGACCGTACCCATCATCTCAGTTGGCAAGGGCAATTTGAGAGTAAAGAAAAACCAATGCATAGGTCGAGTTGAACTGCTGAGCCCTGATGACATTGTTGTTAACCTGGACGTTTCAGAGGATTCGTTTCAGATTAAAAGTGAAGAGAAGAGGGAAGGACAGGACCAAATGAAACGAAAGCGCCCCATACTGTCTGAGGACGTCAACATCAATCATTCTCTGACTCCGAAAGAGAGACAAGAAATCCTCGACGTAGTGAATGAATATAGAGACTGTTTCGCTCTTGGTATGGGTGAATTAGGGTGCACCGATGTCACCAAGATGGACATTAAGGAGGTTGATGGAAGCAAGCCAGTCTGTCTGAGACCGTACAAGACGACTGCAAGTGAACGCGAAGCAATCAGGGAGATTGTCAGAGAGTGGAAGGACAATGGAATAGTCACGGAAACTAGATCACCCTACGCTAGTCCCGTCCTACTTGTGAGAAAGAAAACTGGAGATCATCGTTTGGTGGTGGATTATAGGAGACTCAACATTCAAACAGTTAAGGACAAGTTCCCTTTACCGAGGATAGACGACCTTCTGGAAGGCCTACGGAATGCGAAATTCTTCACCACTCTGGATCTGGCGCGTGGATATCTGCAGATACCACTGACTGATAAGGCAAAACTAAAGACAGCATTCATCACCCCAGATGATACAGGTCAATTCGAAAGGATGATTTTTGGACTCGCCAACGCACCAGCAGAATTCCAAAGACTGATGCACACTGTTCTAGGTCCGCTGCTGAACAAGAAGGCATTCTGCTATCTCGACGACGTGATTATCCCGGCAAAGGATTGGCGGGAGATGATCGAAAGGTTGGGGGAAGTACTTGAAAGAATAAGATCAGCGAAGTTGACACTGAAACCCTCTAAATGTGAGTTCGGAAGGAGGGAAGTTGAGTTCCTAGGGTATGTCATCAGTACAGGCGGACTTAAGCCAGGCCCAAGAAAGATCAAGGCGATAGAAGAATTTTCAGAACCCAAGAATGTCCACGACATACGACGCTTTCTGGGACTGACGAACTTCTTCAGACGATTTGTAAAGGACTTCGCGAGGAAAGCAGAACCGCTAGGCAGACTTACAAAGAAAGATACACAATTTGAATGGAAGGAAGAACAGCGAAGGTCATTTGGGGGACTTCGAAATGATCTGGTCGAATATCCGGTACTAGCTCATTACAACCCTGAACTTAAGACAGAAGTACATTGCGATGCGAGTGCTGAGGGACTAGCAGGAATGTTGCTACAGGAGGACGAAGACTGCCAATGGCGCTTGGTCTACTGTGTGAGCAAGAAGACAACATAGGCTGAGAAGATGTACCATTCAAGCAAATTGGAGCTGATGGCGATAGTGTGGACCTTAGATCGACTACGTCAATTCCTCGTCGGAATCAAGTTTACAGTGGTTACAGACTGCCAAGCGCTGGTCTACATGAACGCGAAGAAGACTACAAATCCTCAGATAGCGCGATGGTACAATCTGATTCAGGAATTCGATTTCGACATTCGGCATAAACCAGGAGAGAAGATGGCCCACGTAGACGGAATGAGCAGAGCTCCAGTCGACGACCCTAGAGATACGATGGAGGAAATCGTGGAGAAAAACTTCGAAGTATGCTTCACAATCACACTGGAAGAACAAATCATGATGATTCAGCATCCCGACCCTGAATTGAGAGACCTGATCCAGATCTTTCGAAAGGACCCGTGTGATAGAACAGTAGGAGAACCAAATAGAATTAACGACTACAGCTACAAAGGAGGCAGACTTTTCCGCATGGTGAAAAATGGAGAAGAGGAACGAGCCCTGTATGTTATACCCAAAAGTATGAGGAAAAGTTTAGTTGTTAAATTCCATGATCTAATGGACATTTTGTGGTTGATAGGACTGTCAACAAAATTAAGGAATTGTACTGGTTTCGACGCCATGTTGCTAGGTGTGTCGAGTGTTTATTTAACAAAGTTCCCGGTGGAAAACAACAAGGCTTCTTACACCCCATTAAGCCAGGCAAGAGATCGTTTTCCATCGTACATATGGACCACGTAGGCCCTTTCGTGAGAAGTACAAGAGGTAACCAGGAACTTTTAGTGATTGTCGATAATCTGACAAGATTTGTCCGATTAAGCCCTGTAAGGAATACATCGACGCAGAACGTCCTGGAGGTAATGAAAAGTTTTGTGAATGATTTCGGACTACCCGACAAGGTCATCAGCGACAGAGGGTCATGTTTTACCTCAAGGCAATTTGAAGAATTCTGTCGAGGAAATGGAATACATCATACACTGAACTCTACGAAACATCCGCAAGGGAACGGGATGGTCGAAAGAGTCAACCGAACAGTATTGTCTACTATAGCAACCGGTATCGAGGATCCGCGACGGAAGGATTGGGACCTGAAGATCAAGGAGGTAGAGCGAGACCTGAATAATGCGGTGAACAAGACGACGAATAAAACACCGTTCGAAACACTCCACGGCTATTCCCCTCGATTCCACGACGGGATACTTAGAAGATTAGCCGACGAAGATATGGATCCGTGGACCGAGCCGGAGAGAATTCAAGAGAGTGTGAGAACCCAAATTGAGAATAAACAAGAAATGATGAATACGTACTACGATAAGAAGAAATGCCGTACACTCCAATTCGAAGTAGGAGAAATTGTAGTGATGAGGCATGTATCCAAAATGACTGGAGAACCAACCAAGGCGCAACCCAAGTATCGAGGACCTTTGATAATCACCGAGGTTCTGCCAAGCGACACGTACAGAGTGACAAGTTAAGCGAAAGAACCGGTGGACGGTTCTACACGACAACGGCCCATATTAGTCAACTGAAGTCTTGGCACAGTGAAGAAGATGATTCAGCTACAGAAGAAAGTCCGGACGAGGAGTCGGAAGAAGAAGACACCCTCCGACGCAACCCACGACGTTCCTGCAACGCAAGGTTCAATCGAGGACGATTGAAATCCAGGAATGGCCGAATGTAGGCGCCATCCCGACCAGAGAGCCGCAGACAAACGGAATATAATAAACAGAATATGGAAGCCGAGCTCCCCAGAAAAAAGGGGATACACCGACGCTGACGTCACGCCACCACTACGCTGCGGACCTTGTTTTGTTGTTCCCCCCCGCTCGCTTGTTTCTTTTGTAACTATTGTGTTGGAGCTCCTTAAATAAATGAATGTATTAGTTTATAATTAAATGGAATCCCTTATTTCTTTTTCCCAGTAAGAGACGCCTACGGAAGCCAACACTATCTTTAAAAAAAACTATAGAAAAATAAAAAATAATCAGCCACCTAACCGCTTCTCTGCCTACCCATAACTTTCGTTAACAGACACTTATATTCCCGGTTACCCTCCAACCCCAACAGTCTACAGATCTAAATGTATTATCCCCTTTTCACCTCAAGCAGTTAGCATATCAAGATTCCTTGAAAAGGTATGGCATTAACACCTTCTTTAGGAATAGTCTTATCCATCCGTCTCAGACACTCAATAACCAAACTCAGCATACCACTTAACCCACTGAACAAATCCTGCGGGGTCTACTCGGTCTCCTGCGAGAAATGCAATGCTACGCACGTGTGAGAGACTGCTAGAACCGTAGGAATCCGAATATCTGAACACTGCAGAAATGTCGAAATCAAAGATTACCGGGGTCACTCTCATATTTCAGCATACTTCTACAACTGGCCATTTATTCAATTATAACAATCCTAAAACCCACTATGAGCATATTCCAATTCTGCACTAAGGATTGTGGTGTATTAAGCAATAGTATCCAATAAAAAATTCATTGTATTAATAGAAAGATATAACTGCCAGATATATAAACCCGGCCACCTATTTTAATTCGCCCTTTTACACTTGTTTCCTTCCTTCCATAGTATATGATTGGATTTGCATATATTTATATTTTTTTTACTATATATTTTTGTCACTTTTCACACTTTGTATAATAGGTTTAGCAATATAGCTTAGATAAAAAAAATTGTACCATTTCCGGCCACCTGTTTGAATTTGTCTATTTTACACTTGCTTCCTTCCTTCCATAGTGCATGGTTAGAGTTGCATATATTTATATGTTTGTCCTGCATATTTTTGTCAATCTTTTCCACGCTTTGTATAATAGTTTAGTTGAAATGAGAAAAATATAATTCGTTTAAAAGTTTTTTTTTTTTTAGGTTTTGCAAGCTTTCGAGCAAATTTATCTGCTCTTAAACGGGCAAATACTTCTATGTACAATATCAAAATTATATTTCTACAAAAAAAAAATGAAAAAATTGTTAGTGGCATGTGGCTTTAGCTATAAACAGTCTTTTGCACGCCCGAGAAGTCACACGCCAATAACATTTTTTTTCAATTATTTTTGTAGAAATATCATTTTGATATTGTACATGAAAATTATTTACCCGTTGAAAAGCAAAAAATTTGCTCGGATGCTTGCAAAACCTAAATTGAAAGAAAATTTTACCCGATTTCTATTTTTCCCATTTCAAATAATTTCTGGCTAACTATTGTTCACGTAATAGTTTTGAAATATAGCACAAAAAGTACAGAATTAAGTAAAATATTTTCATGAAAAGTGTATTTATAAACTTTTTTCACTTGTGTCATTCTGTACCCGTAGAAGGACGTCTTGCCCGAAAGCTTGTACGATCGTTTTCTAACATAAAGAAGCCCATCTCCCCAACCTGTGTTTCTTCCTCTATATCGAATAGAGAGATTATCGCGTTACCATAATATATATATGTAGTAATGTAGTTTATGCTGTTGGATGAATGCAGTGTGGCATGTTGGTTAGAAGCAGTCGTGGTTGTTGAGCGATGGGTGGTATGGACACACAGGAGACAGGATCCAGAGGCAAAAACCCGTGAGGAAATAGATCGGGGAGGAAAGATAGAATTCCTTGTACTCCCACACAGGCCATTTTATTTTACATATTTCCAAATATTATGACAGATGTCCCCCCTTTCAAAGAAGAATTTGTGCAGGAAATTCTTTGAGGGTGGGAAATAATTTGGCTATGTACAAATTAATTTTATGTGTAGGTTAATATGGTACAGAGTGTAGGTATGGACAATCATAGCTATGTACAATATGGATACGTGAATGAGGAGGTGAAGAGAATGGAAAGGTGGAAAGTAAGAGAGCTGTAAAGTAAGTGGTTCAACATTCTAAAATGAACAAAGGAAGCCATTAGAAAGAGGCTGGAGCAAATAGTCATCTCTGCAGCATTCGTCAACAAAACGTATTGAGACATTTTACAGAGATACTTTAGAATGAAGGAGATTGATTAGGCAGACAACTTATGTGCGGTTCTCTTGATGACACTAAAATTAATAAATTTAACAAATAATATGGACATGCACGTACGTGAAAAAGATCTTCGGGGTCGAGTGAGAAAAAAAATGGACCTTTGCGGTCAATTGACAAAAAATAAGACCTCTGAGGTCGAATGGTTGAAAAAAATTTTGGAATTTGAAAAAAGTGTGTGTGTGGTGGGGATTAAATTAAAAGAGATTTTAAATTAACAATAAATAATAATAAAAGATAAAAGTTGATCGAGGTGAAATTAAAATTGTATTGGAGTTAATAAAAGGTTGAGGGGGAATATATAAAAATAAAAGACTAAATACATATTGGTTAACATGTTTGAACAAAAAAAAAAATAATAATTATTAAGTAAAAATATTGATATGCCCCATGCCCATTTAAAGTCGTATATATAATGTATGTTGGCGAGAGAGTATTTTTTTTTTTTTACTGATATTCAAATACAGTAGATACATTGTTTATGATAGTTTCAGGTAGAAGTGGTACTACAGTGTGGACACGATTTTAAGAGAAAAAAAAAATTGGTCCCAGGTGAATGAAAAGTGAGATAATTTGGTTGAGTTGATAAAAAAAAAAGTTCACGCTATACCATGATGTGATAGTACTACACATGAGTTATTGTAAATTTGGGGTTACTCTCTGGTGACCAGTTTGATTAAGGGGACATTAATAGTAAATATTAAACTCTTTAAAGTTAAACAATTTAAGGAATTGAATTATAGTTAAATAAATGAAGTAAATTTAAACATAAAATGGGCATATTATGGTTTTAAAATTGATATGAGAGAAGTTATTTAGAGCATAAACTGTGCTAAAAGTGGGCTAACATGGATGTGATATATATAACAAACAAAAATGTAAACGGACGAAATCAAAATAAAGTTAAACACTCACTGTTGATGGGCTTTTGTTGGACTTCGAAGCTGGGTTGTGTTGAAAACTTGAAGAGGTTCGGGGTCGCAGATTGAACCTTGGTTCATGTTGGAAAGTCCCGATGGGGAATGTGGTTGCCGTACATGGCGTGTAGACGAGTCCGCGGGACGTAGGCGGCTTGATCCGCTCGTGGTGGCGTAGACTGGCAGGGGACGGCGTTGTTGGAAGAAATTGTTCCAGTGGGGTTCTGCATTACTCCAATACTGTCGGGATGCTCGCAGTCACCAAAGCTCTCGTAGCACTTCTCCTCACTGAGACTGGGGCTGTCTCGCTTGTCCGGCGTGCTAGAGTCACTGAGGTCTGTGTCCTCTAACAGTAGGCGGTGGTCGTGTTGAGGGTTCTTGGACATCTCATCTTCCATAGTCAGCTCATGTGGATCAGTGGTAGTGGGATCTTGGGAAGTCTGTTCAATTGGGACTTGGGAAGTTTGTTCAATTGGGACTTGGGAAGTCTGTTCAATTGGGACTTGGGAAGTTTGTTCAATTGGGACTTGGGAAGTCTGTTCAATTGGGACTTGGGAAGTTTGTTCAATTGGGACTTGGGAAGTCTGTTCAATTGGGACTTGGGAAGTCTGTGCAATTGGGACTTGGGAAGTCTGTTCAATTGGGACTTGGGAAGTCTGTTCAATTGGGACTTGGGAAGTCTGTTCAATTGGGACTTGGGGAGTCTGTTCAATTGGGACTTGGGAAGTCTGTTCAATTGGGACTTGGGAAGTCTGTGCAATTGGGACTTGAGAAGGTGCGACGTGAAAAATTTGGGACGTGGCTATTGGTTTTGTAATAGCTTGCTCGATGGGATGGATTTGCGCATCCCGGAGAGAAGACCTCTGCTCAGGGGTCTGTACCTGGTGGAGGAGAGTATTGTCGGCGGCGAATGGTTGTTTACGACATTGTTTGTTGCAATGATTCTGGCCACAGCATCGACATGGTGAAGATGGCAGGCTGTTTGCACCGTGGGAAGACCTGGATTTATATCTCTGGGTGCTGGTGTAGGGTCCCGAGATATAAGGTGGACCACTGCTCGCTTGGCGTGTCGTGGGCTGGGTATATTTCCGAATCCTTGTTACCCTTTCATACCACTCGGTTAGGGAGGTTGGCGGTATGATCCTTACATACTGTTGGTCACCGAAGGGTAGTCCTTCGGTCAAGGTTTCCAAAATAGCCTCTTGAGGCAGGCCTAGTTGTAGCCCCATGGCGGTCTTGGTGCGGTAATATTCTTCCAGGGACTGACCTTGTAGGCGCAGGGCGAAGTATTTCGAGTAGGTGGCTTCGCTGGTCGAGGGGTAGAGATCCAGCAAGGTATCTCTCGCCTGGAAGTAGTTCCGAGTGTCCAGCCGAAGCTGGTGGAAGTATTGCAAGGGCTGTTGGACCAGGAACAGCGGCAGTCTGTCTAGTTTTTCGGAAGCGGAGAGTCCAGCTCGGTCTGCTTGGTTGTCGTAGGTCTCGAAGAAGCTTTGTGCTGGATACGTACCGTCATACTTGGGCATCTCTAGGTCTTGACGGGCCTTTGGGCGGAGGTTTTGTAAGGCAATTGTGAGCTGGGTTACCAGGTTCTCCAGAGTGATTGGGGCGGAGGGGAGCTGCACTCTCTCGTCGATCTGACCTACCTCCGATGGGGTCTGGTTCTTGTCCTTGTTCATCCTGTCGGCTCTCTGTAGTAATGTAGTTTATGCTGTTGGATGAATGCAGCGTGGCATGTTGGTTAGAAGCAGTCGTGGTTGTTGAGCGATGGGTGGTAAGGACACACAGGAGACAGGATCCAGAGGCAAAAACCCGTGAGGAAATAGATCGGGGAGGAAAGATAGAAGGTCCCAGAACAACCCCTAGAACAACTGGCGTCGAGGCCACCTCCGTGAGAACTGAACTTTGATCATCCGTCTAGCCGCTTATAGTAAGGTAAGTCCCCTAGGGGAGATAATGAAGTCGTGAAACTTGTTCACCAAGGGGTTGTTTGTTAACCTCGCTATCTTCCCTCTTTCCTTGTACTCCCACACAGGCCATTTTATTTTACATATTTCCAAATATTATGACATATATATGTCATAATATATACTCTTCCAGGAATAATAAAGCAAACCTAGAGTTGACCCAGAGAGAGACGGGAGGGTAAGTACCGGTCACTTTAGACATCAGCACATTCCAAGGGGCTCCTGGGGTCCGTCACTTAACACCTCGGGACTTTGAAGACAGTTGGAGGATTGTATGCGACAAGAACGGCCGCCCGGCTTTTGCCGGGCCCGGCGCTCTCCCTCTCTCTCTGGTTGTCTGGGGTTCTTTTTCCAAACTTGTGGTGTTCTTATTTATCTCCCCACCTCATCATATTTTCACATAAAAGTCGATAGGATAAGACCTGGCCGGGAAGCAAATTCCTCATATACCAGAGTATGAAGAAAACAAGAAGCAAGACCACGATGATCGGACAAACCCACAACCAAGTTCCACAATAATTTACAACCAACTCAACTGTAGCCACTTCTCTTCGAGCTCTCACCCCTTCCTCGCCAACTTTTGAACCGTTACCCTGAAGAAGTGATCACCTACGACGGAGATGAAGCTGCCGCCCATTTTTTCAGCTCTAGATGTGCCCAAGAACGATCACTGTGCCAGAGCAGGACATCTTCCACCATCATGGACAAGACTCCGCCATATCCCTGCCACTCTACAGTGGCGGACAACACTGGCACGTACAGTATCAGCAGACAGAACCTCCCTCAATGAACTCAATGAATCTATTTGCGCCCTAAACCAGCATAACCTGTGAGTGTAATTGTTTTAACCCCTAGCATCCATTCTTTAAATAAGTCATTTCTTGTGGACTCTAATCCCAATATTTCCATAATTAGTTTAGTTCAATTTGAATATATAAAAATGTTTAATAGCTACATTTATTCCACCCCTATTAACAGTGATTTCTTATCATGCATACCATATATATAACTATGTTAAACCCCATGAATTAGTTACCTTTCCAATCGATTTAAATAATCGTCATTTTAACGAAATGAATTCTATTATGAAGTCACCCCTTAAAAATGGATTTCTACCTTTTCATACTTTACGATTTTTAAGATCAACAATAGATTTTAATAATAAAGTTATATCTATAAAATAGATACCTCCAGTACCTAAACATTTGTACCACTTTGTATATGACCTTCTCTCCTACTTGTAAGCACGGCTCACGAAATATAATCTCTTGCCCTAACCGACCCATATTCACATATGTTAGCTCGGGCGTCGATGAATTCCAACCACCACGTGAGCTTTGCTTACAACCAACCCTTAGTAACCTTATCAATCTTCCTCTGAATGTCCCACTCATTCTTACAACTTTGTCAACCTTTTACCAGCCCATGCTCCTCTAGAGAAATTTTGATTAATCAATTATCGAACTACTATTGCCACTAATCTCCACGCTTCATTTACGATAATATATTTTGTAGATTTTCTCTCTAGCATATCCACCGACCCACACCATCTAGCCACTGGTGTGTTCGTCACAGGATGCAGATTGACTAACTGATAGATGTTTATCAACTCCTTTTTGTTCGTACTTGAACAATCTGCATCGAGCGGCACAACTTCGCTCCTCCTTCTCGCGCCACACATTAGCCACACGGGCCCTGTCTTCAAATTTATGTTTGTCCCTTGTCCATACCAGCACGATATAACCTACGTCCGATATTTCCCACGGAGGTACGTTAAACATCGTCGCTGATTCTGTCCGGTCCGTCATCATTTTACGGGTTTTACGTTCAACCTGTCGCGAAATCATCTCCTCGCACAAGCCCCCACGACGGTTCAAACACCTCGTGTACGAGAAGCTTGTCACCTGTAAAGGACATCACCGTCCTCGTCTCAACTTTTGGCACTGTGCGCGCGCACTTTCCTTCAATTAGTTAAAACTACTAGAGTGCCTTAGTATCGAAATAATTAAGGTGGAAAGGCCCAAAGCAAATTTCCCCTCGCTCTGTTCGCCTATATTCTACCTCTGTATCTCGAACTATAAGTCCTTGCGACTTCCTCACCTACACACGGGACTTTTCCCCTCGGACTCGCTACACGAGTAACTGCATATATAAGGTAGAATGGCCCAAAGCAAGTTTCCCCTCGCTCTGTTCGCCAAAATTCTAACATTGTATGTAGTTCTATATTTACCTCAGTTGTGAGCTCACACAATTTCCACCCTCAACCTCATTTCTCGTACTCTACACCTATAGCATAGAAAGCCCATGCCAAGTTTCCCCTTGCCATATCCGCCTGAAAAAATATCTTAAAGTTCAGAGTTTCCCAGTCTTAATGACCTTAAGATTTCCATCATGTGTATGTGACTCCCCTTCCCCTTGTTAACACCTCTCAATAGCATTTCCCTTATAATAATTAGATGTTATTGTATATAGCCTTTTATAACTTTGATATTATCAAAAATTCCCTTAAATATCAAAATCTCCGGTGTTGTAAAACTGCTTGTAAATAATATTTACTTGTGTACTATACAATATTTTATTTACATAAAACTATGTCACCATAACCTTAATTAATTTCAACTGTAAAATTATTTTCTCTATTCCTGGCTTCACCAGCTTTAATTATACTCAAACCATGTTCAGCCTTCTTCAACGGGGGCCATATGTCATAATATATACTCTTCCAGGAATAATAAAGCAAACCTACAGTTGACCCAGAGAGAGACGGGAGGGTAAGGACCGGTCACTTTAGACATCAGCACATTCCAAGGGGCTCCTGGGGTCCGTCATTTAACACCTCGGGACTTTGAAGACAGTTGGAGGATTGTATGCGACAGGAACGGCCGCCCGGCTGTTGCCGGGCCCGGCGCTCTCCCTCTCTCTCTGGTTGTCTGGGGTTCTTTTTCCAAACTTGTGGTGTACTTATTTCTCTTCCCACCTATTATTATATTGCCACATATATTATTAACCATAACCTCAAAATCGCGTTTATTTTCTAAAATCAATTGTTTTATCGACATTTCGGTGACTAACGAAATCGAAGCACGGGCAAAATGGCTTCACTTCGAACAGCTGCTGCTCGCTCTGTTGTGGCGTGTGATTTTTGAAAATTGGCAGGTCTCCAAGCCAAGGGCGACGCTTGCGTTTGCCACAAACCGGGAGAAAATATATTGAGTTTTCAGGATTTTATGAGCAAAGTGTCGAAACTTTTTTATCAGAGTAGTATAACAATTTAATATATATCAGCTCTGTCACTCGATTTATTCCTGTTTGTATATGTTTCCTAAGACACTACATCCCACTCTATGTTGCTTTAGATACGTGGATAATGATATGTAAATATGATGGTTGAAAATAATTCATTTTTATCATAATCATAGTTCTAAAAGGAAGATATTTAATTTATGTGCAATCATGATTACGTACTTGATCATTATACACGCTTTATTAAGTCTAGCTACCAATTCTCCAATCTAGTATTGTGAATATACCCATTAAAAGTATCCTGTTCCCATACGGTAAGCCGTTCCCTGGCTATTTGACGATAGTTCACTAACAAATAAAATGTAGAAATTATTCGAACCTGGCTATGTTCCCTTTAACTGTTGGTTGTTTAGCTCGTATGTAATTTTTTTTAAACAAATTAAAATTAAAATGGATACATAGAATTTTGTTAATTTTCAAAAATAGCTCCTGGCATTTCTTAGGTTAGTCCTTCCTCGGGAGGTGTGAGTATCACAAAGGAATTCGCCCAGATACGGTGGCGCCCACCAAGACACAAACAATACCTATGGGACAATGTGACAATGGTCCTCTGGCCTGCTTCACGTAACATGGCCATTCACCCACAGCATTCTTAGTATTCAGCCTGTCCTCCCGCTCTTAGGTCATCCGATATGTATAAGGACATTTCCTACTTCATATATAAGGATACCAAATGTATTCTTGAATTGAAAATCTTAAAATGACAATATTTTTTGTACATTCCTTTTTTTTTTTTGCAAAAAAAAAGTCATTTTATTGAATTAAAAGGAATATGTTGGTTTTATATACTTTTTATCATCATAGTATTACTCTTTATTTTTGCGGCGAGGGTCGCATTCAGCTTTAATAAAATTTCGTAGAAAAGGAGTTAGTCGAAACCAAGATAGTGGTCTATAACAGGTCTATTAAAGTTTTTATAACTTGTTTTGAAAAAAACTCGAAATTATAAACTCGTCAATATCTTATTTTTAACGACGATTTACTACCATCCTTTTCAAGGTCAAAAGCCTCAATGCGTTATTTATCTGTTGTCTTTTTTTTTAATATAGTCTGACACGTAGAACGTGCAGGGCGTTTAAAGATGCAAACATAGGCAAAACCCATGAATGATTCTTAATATCAAACATTTGTTTTCAATATTTTTTCTTTGAGATTGTGGAACCACAACCTATTTCCTTTATTAGATTTTTATTTACAATATTTTGTGTTTACAAAAACATTAATGTAATGTAGTTCATATTGTCGGTAATTTCCATATACTGTTTCCTCCCAGCAATGCTAAAATATTCCCTGACTAGAATAGAACGATGAAAATGCAAATATAGATAATGTCTGTGTACATTAAGGATTTTATCTATAGTAACACTCGGCCTTGTGAAGGACTCCAAACAAAAAATGTGTGCACAGAATCAGTAAAAATCTTATAATGAATAATTTATCAAGGAAACAAGCAGAGCCTTTCAAAAGTTGCCTTTTGGTAGTAATAGGATCAGAGCCTTAAGCGCCATATTTCATATCATTAGTATATAGGGTTGAAGAGTAAGTCTTCTTTCTGTTGTTTGTTCCCTCCCTATTAAGTCGGTTGGGAGGGAAGGATCAAAAATATATCTATTCGCAGATCGATCAAGTAATAATTTTTTCCTCTAAAACTTGTTTGTATGAAACTTATGTACAATAAATATCAATAATAATTAAAGTGTAATCAGACCAGACCTGTAACTATGAATGGTTTTAAAGATATAATACAATCATCAAGAGTTCCCGAAAGGCCGTAAATGTAGCTAAAACAGAGATTATGCCACACCCACCACATAATTCTTGCCAAACCCAGACATTTAGATAGAACAAACAGTGAGAAGATCTACCACGGCCACACCACAGAAGTCTTGGAAGATCATACATCTGACTATAACAAAAAGCATAGGAACTACCACAACTATTAAAGAATTCTTTCTAGGCCAGAAATGTTGGGAGAACAAAACTGGGGATCTAATCCAGCATGCCTGCTCACTTATAGAAAAGCCTGATAGGAATATCCTTCAATGTCATCCAAACATATTTTCCTCCCATTTGGATCACAATTTGCATATAGATAATCCTGAGGCACGATACAAGACAAATGGTGGCGGAAGCCTGCGATATCCCCAGCTAGGTCACGGGGGCGACCTTGGACGGCTTGCTACTTGTCCGCCGCGATCTTCCTTCTCCGCCCTCGCTGCTGCATTCTTCCAGCGGGATGGATGATCGCCATAGCCCAGCTGTCCAAGTTTATTTCTTATTGATGCAATATATTGTTTTTCGGTAGACGTGCATCCAGGACTGTTTTTTTTTTTTTTGTTGCTGTTGTTCGTATATACGAGGTGTGTTCAAAAAGTATCGCGACTTTTGTGTTTTTTCAAAAATTATTTATTTATTCATGAAAACCTATTTTGTCCCCTTCAAAGTAATCCCCATGAGATATTATACACTTGTGCCAAAGGTTTTTCCAATCTTCGAAGCACTTCAAATAATCATTTTAAAAAAAATCTTTTTCAGCTCCTCCTTCGATGCCGTCTTTATCTCGTCAAGCGTAGCGTAACGTCGTCCTTTCATGGGCCTCTTCAGTTTAGGGAACAAGAAAAAGTCACAGGGGGCCAGTTCTGGGGAATACGGTGGCTGCGGCATCATTAGTGTGTTGTTTTTGGCCAAAAAGTCGCGCACAAGCAACGATGTGTGAGCAGGGGCGTTATCGTGGTGCAAAAGCCAATTTTTGTTCTTCCACAAATCCGGGCGTTTCTGGCGGATTGCTTCGCGCAAATTGCGCATAATTTGCAGGTAATATTCATTATTGACCGTTCTACCCTGTGGCAAGAACTCATAATGCACCACGCCCCTGAAATCGAAGAAAACTGTCAGCAAAATTTTCACATTCGACCGAACTTGGCGCGCTTTTTTCGGTCTTGGTTCTTGCGGCAGCTTCCATTGAGATGATTGAGCTTTGGTTTTCACGTCATAACCATAAACCCACGCTTCGTCACCAGTTATGACCCTCTGGAGCAAATTTGGGTCGTCGCGGACAGAGTCCAACATCTCATTAGCAATGCTCATGCGATGCTGTTTTTGGTCGCAAATGAGCAATTTTGGTACGAATTTCGCGGCGACCCGTCTCATGCCCAAATCCCTATATATATAAAAGTCAGTGTATGTATGTATGTATGTGGGTATCTATGTCGGCTATATACGTCCACAATACCTAACTAATCTGACTGAAATTTTAACAGTATATAGAGTAGAATCTGGAAAAACTTATAGTGAAAATTTCAGGTCTCTATCCCGAATATTCTTCGAGTTATTTGCAAATTGCGTTGCAAATTTGCCTTTTCGCTCGCAAGCAGCGCCTCTAGCGGTGAAGATGGGAGGTAATATCAGTTGACCTAATGTACATGTAAAACGTGTTTTGACAGGACATAGAGAAAAATCTGGAAAATATATTTATCGGATTTTTAGCCAATAAAAAAATAAAATTGACAGGTTTTGGGCAAAAATAGTTGTTTTTTTAGTCAGAAAATGATTATGACAATATTGCTGTATCATGTTTGATTATCAGATACAAAATTATATCGGGAAAAATTCCTAAAAGCTGAGACCACGGGTGAAGACAGTTCATTTTTAGTGTGCAGGAACAAAATTCTAACAGAAAAACATTCATTCGAGCAGAAGACACAAAGCCAGATCATATCTTTATAAAAATATCGCTTCTCTGACACAAAGTTTGGAGCGGGACGTTTCACAAGAGTGACATCCACGGCGCCAATTTATAATTGTAACGAATAGTATTTGACTAAAAACATTTATTCGGGTAAAACCTCGGGCGTTGCCCGGGTCATTCGGCTAGTCATTGATAAAAATCGAATGGCACGAGCCAATCGATATGTTTAGTTCCTCAGCAACTTCTCTAACGGTGATTCGACGATTGGCCAATATCATTTTCTCCACTTCATTAATTTTTTCGTCTGTTGTTGAAGTGCTCGGGCGTCCGGCACGCTCTTCGTCGTTCACATCTTCTCGGCCTTCTGAGAGCATTTTGTACCACCGATAAACGTTGCTTCGGTCCAAGGTAGCTTCTCCGTATGCCACAGTCAACATACGGAATGCATCCGCGCACTTAATTTCGTTTTTCACACAAAATTTGATACAGGTTCTTTGATCCATATTTTTTTAATAGGTAAAAATCGAAGACGATCCAAAACACCTGCAACAAAGCAGCTGTCAACAATTAAGTGAACAATTAAAATGGCCGAGCTTGTCGGCATAAGTGAGAGACATGAGTACCAACATGAAGCCACAAAAAGATCGAAATTCGAATATACGTAACCCGCGAAAATTCAAAAGTCGCGATACTTTTTGAACACACTATTGATAGAAATCTAAAACATAAGATTTAACCAATTTATGTCTTAATGTCTTAAAGTAAAATTCTTATTAGTTGTTTCTATATAAGAAGCTACACTTTCCATATAATTGGACAAATCATATATAGAATTGGCTTAGTCCTTTTCTAGCAAAACAAGTATCCGGCCATATCGGAAATTCTCTGACTTTCGTTGGATCTCGTGAATTCGAAGCCACTCTAAACTAAGGAGGGTCAAACATTGTCATATAGATGGAATTTGCTTCTCTATTCAAAGGATAAGCATTTTTTCAAATAATTATTTCATCGGAATATTTTCATTTAAGCTTTTTATTAAGATTTATAAACAATATTTTTTAAACAATCTGACCGTTACCGCCAATCACCAGACCACCAATCCGAACGAGAGGTGCACACAAACCACGACCTTCACTATCGATACTTTAGGAAAAAGTGGGAAGATCTGCCAAAGGTCGCGTCTTCCTGTAGATTTCAATCTTATACTGGCAATCCTTTCTGATATGCGAGGCTCGTTTCCCAACTGGAAGTTTGGTAAGGGATGACAAAATGCGAATTGATTGACGGCTGCCTGTGGTGTGTAATCATGGCTAAAGTACGGAACAATGTTTAAAACCTTTTTCTTCACATACTTCGAAGTTAAGAATATTTAAGAGACATAAGAATTGAACGCTGAATTCGACCAAATTTGTAACGGACAATTGAAGGCTAGAAAGCAAATTTTAGGACAATGATCAAAGTTTTATAACATCATTACTAAACTTTGTTTTTTATTTGATGACCTATTAATATGTGGGTGGCATGGAATTCTAGGCGGAGTCAGATAACAAATTATTTATTGTAAAATAAACCTTTAATTACATTTATTTAATACAAATTATCAGAAGGGGTTGCATTGTTGTATTATTACATGTTGAAGTTATTTTTTATGTCTGTGTGTGTGGTCAAATATCAATTCTAGATTATATAATGTTAGACATATGTGCTTGATATATTATAGATAAATATTTACATTTCATATTATTTATGATTTATATTTAGAATGATGTATAATTATTTTATTATATTGATATGGCAACAATTAATATGATATTAATGTTAATTCATATAATTTTAATAAAGTATATTTTATAAGCATTATATATTTATAAGATGAATAATTTTAATATTTGAATTGAATAGTTATTATACAAATTAAAACTTATAATGAAAATAGGAAAAGTTAATATTTGGGAGCCGCTACATCACTCCCCCGCCAGTGAAGACTTAAAGTCGAAAACGTACGTGGCGTCCATAGCGAGTGGTGTAGCTACTTGTCTTCGGTGTAGTTTCCTCAGCACCGTCGGGCATAGGTGGCAGAATTGAAGAATCGTGGAAACTTTGAGGGGTGTTTTCTATGAATGCAGGCTTTAGTCTGTTGACAGAAATGACTTTGTTTTGGTCATTGATTTTAACTGTAAATGTCTTCGAAGATCTTGATACCACTGGAAATGGACCTTCGTATGGTGGAGATAATGCTCTTTTTACAAAATCTTTTCTTACAAAGACGTGTGAGCAGGTGTCTAAGTCTTTATGAGAAAAAATATTATTTTGCTTTGTTTGTCTTGTTGGTTGAGGTCGAATTCTACTCATATAATTCTTTAATTGAGTGGCAAAATTTGATGGATCGGGGTTTTTAAATTCTGAATTGGTTAGTAAATCAGCTGGAAGATTTAAAGTTGTCCCGAAAACCATTTCTGCAGCAGTGCATTTCAGGTCTTCTTTGTAGGATGTTCTGATGCCTAGCAATACTAGAGGCAAAGCATCTATCCAATTAATAGTATTTCCGCTTGCCATGATTGCAGCTTTAATTTGACGATGCAAGCGTTCGACGAGACCGTTTGCTGCAGGGTTGTATGCCGTTGTTCGTATTCTGTTGGTGCCAATGAGTGAAGTGAGATCCTTGAAAAGATGTGATTCAAATTCACGACCTTGGTCAGTAGTTATTGTTGCTGGAACTCCGTATCTAGAAATCCAACCGCGAAAAAAAGCTTTTGCTACGCTTATTGCAGTTTTGTCCGAAATCGGAAAGGCTTCAGGCCATTTTGAATATCTGTCTATAGCAGTCAAAATGTGGGTACAATTTTCAGGATGGGGTAAGGGGCCTATTAAATCAAGATGAACGTGTTCAAAGCGAGTTGATGGGAGAGGAAAAATTCCGTGTTTTGTAATTGTATGCCTGTGAATTTTGCTTTTCTGACAATCTAAACAGGACTTTGACCAATGATTTATTGTTTGATTCATTTTGGGCCAAAAGTATTTTTGAGTTATTAGTTTTCTTGTTGCACGAATTCCTGGATGAGACAAATTATGGAGAGAATTAAAAATTTGTCGTCGGAAATTTTCAGGCACGAAAGGTCTGGGATTTCCAGTAGAAATATCGCAGTAAATTAATTTATTGCAAAAAGGAACTTGTTGTTTTATTAATTTGATTGTTTGTGAAGAATTTGAATTATCAATGAGAGTTTTTAGTTCTTTGTCCTTTTCTTGAACTTCAGGGAATGCATTAAGATCTAGATTAACCTTCGTGTGATTGAAAGTTTCGATTTCAATTCTTGAAAGGGTATCAGCCACAATGTTTTCACTTCCCTTAACATAGCGTATGTCCATGGAGAATTGTGAAAGATAGTTGAGATGACGTTCTTGACGAGGTGAACGTTCAGATTTTGATGTGAAGGCATACGTTAGAGGCTTGTGGTCTGTAAAAAGCATGAATGTTTTTCCATCAAGAAGGTATGAGAAATGCTTAACAGAGAGGAATGCAGCTAGGAGTTCCCGGTCGAATGCTGAGTATTTCGTTTCTGCTGGGGATAGCTTTTTTGAAAAAAATGAAATTGGTTCCCATGCAGTGTCATTCAGTTGTTGGAGGACACCACCAACAGCAACGTTGGAGGCATCAACCAGTACACTTAATGTAGAATTGGGTTGAGGGTAGTTTAAAAGTGTGTTTTCAGCAAGAGCATTTTTGATGTTTTGAAAAGCTTCTAATGTGTCTGAAGTCCAATTTAATGATGCATTGGGAGATTTAGTTTTTAAAAGTGAATAAAGCGGAGCTAAAATATGACTTGAATTTTTATGAACCTGTGATAAAAATTTACAAGACCAATAAATCTTTGGAGTTGACGGGTCGAATTAGGTTGAGGAAAATCTTTAACGATTCTTATTTTCTCAGGAAGAGGTTTTATTCCTTTGTTGTCAATGATGTGTCCAAGAAATTCTAGTGAAGGTTTTCCGAAAACGTTTTTAGATATATTGACTGTTAATCCATGATCGGAAAGTCTTTTGAAGATTGTATGTAGATGTTGAATGTGATCATTTTCATTTTTACTGGCGATCAAAACGTCATCAATGTAAACGAAGACAAGATCTAGACCTTTTGTTACTTCATCCATGAATCTTTGAAATTTTTGGCTTGCGTTTTTTAAACCAAAGTTCATGCGTGTGAATTCAAATAGACCAAATGGCGTAGTTATCAATGTAAACGAAGACAATATCTAGACCTTTTGTTACTTCATCCATGAATCTTTGAAATTTTTGGCTTGCGTTTTTTAAACCAAAGTTCATGCGTGTGAATTCAAATAGACCAAATGGCGTAGTTATTGCCGTTTTGGGTATGTCTTATTGGTTAATTGGAATATGGTGGTACGCCTTCACGAGATCTATTTTGCTGAAAATTGTACAGCCATGAAGGCTTTGGGTGAAATCCTGAATGTGCGGAATGGGGTAACAATCAGGTTGGGTCACAGCATTTAGTCTTCTGTAGTCGCCACATGGTCTCCAGTCTATAGAATTTTTCTTAGGGACTAGACGTAAAGGTGATGCCCATGCTCCGTCTCCTCTCTTGCATAAACCTAGTTCCATCATGTGCTCAAATTCTGATTTGGCAATTTAAAATGTTTCTGGATTCAGCCGTCTTGGTTTGGAGAATGTTGGTTGCCCTTTTGTAGTAATATGATGAGTGACTGAATGCTTGACTGGTGTGGAATATGATGGAGGCTTAGTTAGAGAGGGATAATGAGAGAGAATGTTCAAAAATTTGTCTTCATAGCTGTTTATTGAGCACTTTGGAGAAAGTGAGTTGAAATTTGTAATTGATGCACGCTTGCGTAGCTTCGTTAAAGAATCAATTATAAACTTTCCTTTGATATCTGGAATTATTCCAAAGTGTTCCATAAAATCAGCTCCTAGAATGGCTTTGTTTGTGTCTGCTATTATGAATCTCCATTTGAAATCTCTACGAAGACCTAGATCAAGATTAAGGAATCTTTCGCCATAAGTCTTGATGGGTGAATTGTTTGCTGCTGTGAGAGTAAATTTTGTTGGACCACGCCGTCTATCTTCAGGACGAGGAGGCAGGACACTGATCTCTGCACCTGTGTCAAGGAGAAAACTAATTTTGTTGCGGTAGTCAGTGATAAATAGACGGTGGCCTTTATTATTGCTACAATCAGTAACCACCGGGCTTACTGATTGTTGTTGGAGTTTTCCTGCTGGTTCTTTGCTTTTTTGTTGAAAGTACAAGGTGAGATGCATTTTCTTGCATGGTGCTTGAATCGAAAATGATACCAGCACCAAGAGCCATTTGGATTGTACTTTCTATAACTGTTTGGGGAAGATTTTCGAGATGAAGATGAGCTTCTGGATCTTGAACGAGGTATTCTTTCTTCCTTCTTGTTAAGGTCAATTTTCAATGCTGAAATTTCCGCACGCAAAGATGCCAGTTCCTTTTCTAAAGTCGAAGTACTTGAAGATGGTGAAGAGGTAATCTCCGTCACTCTATCAGCTAAATCTGCTAGAGAGTTTAGTGATGCTTGCTCTTGCGTTGTCAGAATTATTTGGATGTTTTTAGGTAGACGTTGCATCCAGAGCATTTTTAATGTTGTGTCACTGACGGCTTTGCTTTCTCCAATCAATTGTCTTAAGTGGCGTAATAATTGGTTAGGCAGTCTGTCTCCAAGTTCTTCTTGAGTCAACAATTGCTGTAGTTTTTTAAATTCGCTGTCAGCGGTACATTTAATTATGGTCTTCTTTAGCGCGTCGTATTTATTGTCTGGTGGAGGTGATATAATGAATTCACGTACCTCTATGGCAGTTGATGGAGGTAAAAGTGAAATTAGATAAGAAAATTTGGTGTCATCATTTGTAATTGGACTTGGCTTGTTCAATAAAAATTGTGATTCCAATGTTATGAACCACAATTCTGGATCGTTTGGCCAAAATTCGGGTGCTTTAATTGAATCCATTTTGAGAATATATTGTATTTAAAAAATTATATGTCCTTAAGAGATATTAAAATTCTGATTATTATAATTAATAAAATTCAGAATTAAAATTTTATATTTGATTTTTTATTTGATAAGAAAAAATATTTGAATATATTATCAAGTTATAATTTTTAAATTGTAAGTTATATATTATTTTTAATTGCCAATTTAATGTGTATTTGAATTTATTTAATATTTATTTCTTAAAATTATATTTGATATCTGATTTGTTTTTAAGTTGAAAATTTGCCTTGAATTAAATACCAAACGATGTACGTTTTCGTAGTTTTTAAATATTGCGAAATATGTTATAATTTTTGTTTTAAATATAAATATTTAATATGTATTTCTTAAATATTTATAAATTGATATTATGAGTATTTTTATTTTTCACTTTTGATCGAATTGAAATTCTTGTTTGATTGCTTGCAAATGTTCGTTAAAGTTTACCGGCTCACCATTTTGTGGGTGGCATGGAATTCTAGGCGGAGTCAGATAACAAATTATTTATTGTAAAATAAACCTTTAATTACATTTATTTAATACAAATTATCAGAAGGGGTTGCATTGTTGTATTATTACATGTTGAAGTTATTTTTTATGTCTGTGTGTGTGGTCAAATATCAATTCTAGATTATATAATGTTAGACATATGTGCTTGATATATTATAGATAAATATTTACATTTCATATTAGTTATGATTTATATTTAGAATGATGTATAATTATTTTATTATATTGATATGGCAACAATTAATATGATATTAATGTTAATTCATATAATTTTAATAAAGTATATTTTATAAGCATTATATATTTATAAGATGAATAATTTTAATATTTGAATTGAATAGTTATTAGACAAATTAAAACTTATAATGAAAATAGGAAAAGTTAATATTTGGGAGCCGCTACAAATATTTGGCAACCCAACTGAGAAACCCTAACGACACCCTATAGGTTGCCAAACATTGATTATAGAGCAACAGTTCCGCAATTCACACCAAATCGACACGAATTTAATTAATTTTACACCTACACTAGATCCCTACACAAAGAATCTATATATTGAATGCACTAAAGTTATATGTCTTATATTTAATACGAATAATCCTGAAATATTTCTCTAAATAATTTGAAGATTTTGGAGGTCTTTAAATTATATAATCATAGCAAACGCTCACATTTATTTTAACAAAACTATCGATATTTTCATAAGAACAAAAATCTCGAACAACCTAACAAAATTTGAAAAAATATATTATTTTTACAAATTTATTAACTCTATCGATTTGAAAAGTATTTTAAATATATTATTTATTTTTTTTAAAAAGAATCATACGCGTCCAAAATAGTTTCAATGTATATATGAAAAACCAATAGAAAAAAATAATAATAAAAAGGTCAGGTGTTGATATTAAAAAATAAAAAAGGCATATCCTGACCAGGAGCACATCTGCTTTTCAGAAGGCAGAGCGCCATCTGGTGGAACAGAAATCAACTATTCATTGATTTAACCTGTTCCCTGATATTTGGCCAACCCAATTTCTTGATAAATCAAGAAAAGCCATCCACGAACGCGTTTCGCCCTTTTGGCGCTCGTCAGCGTGGAGTAGGCTGTACCACTGCGATCAAAAAGATTTTTTGGTCCCAGTGGCTTCCTGAAAAACCAAGAAATGGGTATAAATTGGTACAGCCTACTTTACACGGTGACGAGGGCCAAAGCGCGAAACGCGTTCGTGGATAGCTCTTCTTGATTTATCAAGAAATTGGGTTGGCCAAATATCAGGGAACAGGTTAAATCAATGAATAGTTGATTTCTGTTCCACCAGATGACGCTCTGCCTTCTGAAAAGCACATGTGCTCCTGGTCAGGATATGCCTTTTTTATTATATATATATATATGTCATAATTTGTATATAATTGTATGCCCCCCGACCCACTATGCATGTACAATGTATGATTTTCAAAGATTTAATAAAGAATAAGGTAACTGGAGGAAAGAAAGTAACAAAAAGACATAGGAAGTAGATCTAGAAGAGAACATAATTATTAATAACGTCACAGTTAACCTTCTGACCCCGGAAACCCTGCGAGCTAAGTTTAAACCAATATTTCCGGACAAGACAGGACGTATCTGGTGACCAGAAGTTATAAAAGTTTGAGAGACGCCCAATTTCCGGAACAAGACCGGACGTATTTGATACCGCGGAAGTAAAATAGAGTCGAACTAACACGATACTTCCTGACCCAGGCCGGGCGTATCTTCCATCAAAGCAGCCGCCGGTCCAATTAGGAAGCAACCACTAAGTAGGTCAACCAATAGAAAAACGGGCACGTTCCATCCTTCGACCAATGGGAAGGAAGACAACTCGTGGTGTTAAATCGAAAGACAAGAATTGTCAGTAGCGACTTGGCTCCCACCGAGTTCAGATCAGTAGTGATTTGGCTTCCAGCAAGGTGACATCTGCTCTAGACCTCTCTCCCTCTGCTCATCCCGTAGCTAAGTACAATCACCACCATGTGATCAGATAATTAACAATCAAAATCGCTCCGCTCTTCTCAAGCTTTCTTTCCTCCAACCCAGTTGCCTTTTATTTTCAAACCCATCACGTGTCCTGATTATTCCTAACTGTATGCTTCACTTGCCACTCAACGACTGCGTTTCAACCAATCCTCACCATTCAAATCGAACAACAAGAAATTCCGCAACGATATTGTCACAGAACGGATAAGTCGACAGGATTCTACAACAGTGTAATACATCAAATATTGCAGTGTAGTAACTTTGGATTATATTACAATAAGTCGACAGGATTCTACAACAGTGTAATACATCAAATATTGCAGTGTAGTAACTTTGGATTATATTACAATAAGTCGACAGGATTCTACAACAGTGTAATACATCAAATATTGCAGTGTAATAACGTTGGATATATTACATATATATATTGTTGCACCAGGTTGCGGCTTGGCAGACTCTTCAGCCTTGATTCTCTCCTGTGCTGGGTCTTGCATCTTACCAGAGCGTGTTTCAACCATCCTACAAATTTATATAAGGGAATAATGAGATAACTCTACTTTAGGTAGCCTCCAGAATAATTTATTTATTTTTCACATCAAAGAGAGCAGTGAAGTCACACGTGTATCTAAATACAAATGATGATTCTATTATACATATATTCTGTTTATAATACATATATTCTGTTTAATAAAATGAATAAATATAAATATAATTTTGAATTTAAAATATATTAAACATAATATTACAAATTAAAATAAAATAGCTTTATTAGCCATGATGCAACACTTCCCCCTCTCCAGAGGTCGTCACGTCCTCGTGAGTTACCTCATCAATTTTCTCGAAATAGGGTTTGAGTCTTGAGACATGGACAATCAATGGGTCTTGGCCAGGATTATCTTTCGGCTCAATTAAGTAATTTACATTAGACAGCTTCTTCAATATTCGATTTGGGCCAAAATATTTTCTCAATAGTTTTTCACATTTTCCGATTTTCCTGACTGGTGTCCAAACTGCCACTAAATGTCCTGGTTCATAGATTTTCTCATTGTTCTTTTTGTCATAGTTTCTTTTCATTCTTTCCTGAGTCTTCTCTGTGTTGTTAATGACTACCTGTCTCGTCCTTGCTATTTTATCTAAGTAGTTTTCTATATATTCGTCGTAATCGTCCATGTTACTGTCCGTTGGGATATTCTCGTTGTCTATGAGGGACATGGGTTCCCTTCCAAACAACAGGAAAAATGGAGAGTAGCCTGTGGTTTCTTGAATCGTGGTATTATACGCGTGGGTGATAAAAGGGAGGATTTCGTCCCAGTTCTTCTGGTCTGTGTTCACATACATGCTGATCATATTGATTAAAGTTCTATTTAGCCGTTCCGTTAGTCTGGGGATGGTTGCTCGTTGTGAAGCAGTGTTTAACTTTGCACATTTTCATTACCTCCTTCATCAAATTGCTAGTGAATTGTGAACCTCTATCGCTAATAAGAAATCTTGGGGCCCCGTGACGTAAAATAATATGTTCGATTAAAAATGTAAAGACTTCTTTCACGGTTGCTTCTGATACTGCCTTTGTTTCAGCATACTTGGTATAATGATCAGTCAACAAAATTATACACTTCCTTCTTCTTTTCGTTGATGGCAAGGGGCCAACAAAGTCAATTCCGATTCTTTCAAAAGGGTAGTTAGCTGGGGGAATAGGTTGTAAGAGTCCAGAAGGTAAGTTGTTTGAACCTTTCCGACTTTGGCAAAGGTGGCACGTCTTTACAAATTCTGAAACATCTTTCAACATGGAAGGCCAATAGTATTTATTCTTCAATCGATGAGTGGTTCTGGCGACGCCCAGATGGCCATTCAGCATATGGTTGTGGTATTCACTCATGATTTTCTTCCTTCTCTTCTTTGGCACTACCAGCAACCATGCCCTACCATCAGGATTTGGATTTTTCTTGTAGAGACACCCATTTTCTTCTTTAAAGTTCTGTGAAATTGAACGCTTGTTTGCACTAAGGTTCTCCTTAATATTCTCAATAAAATCATCCTTTTCGTCTATTATTTGATTCAGAAATAGTCTTTCATAATCTTCGTCACATTCGTTTTCCGGTAAGGGTCCTCTAGATAGACCATCAGCGTCCAGATGTTTTTCACCCGATTTGTGTATAATTTCGAAATTATATTCCTGAATCTTCAGTGCCCATCGTGCTAATCGGCCGGTCGGATCTTTCAGATTCTTAAGCCAGCATAGTGCGTGATGATCAGTTACGATTTTGAAGTGCCTTCCATATAGGTAGGGTCGTAACTTGGACATTGGCCACACAACAGCTAGACATTCTTTTTCGGTAGTCGAATAATTTTGCTCAGGTTTGCTCAGTGTTCGACTTAAATATGAGATCACCTTTTCTTTATCGCCGAACTTTTGGACTAATGTTGCACCCAGGCCGATGTTAGATGCGTCAGTATGAATGTAAGTAGTTGCATTCGGATCAAAGTGCCCTATGATTGGAGGATTTATCAATGCTACTTTAAGGGTTTGAAATGCTTTTTCTTGATTTTCTGTCCAGGTAAAAGGTACATTCTTTTTTATAAGACTGGTTAATGGATCGGCAATTTTTGAAAAACCTTTGATAAATTTTCTATAATATGAGCACATTCCTAAAAATGATTGAAATTCTTTTATCTTTTTGGGCCGAGGAAAATCTCTAATAGCCTTGATATTATTCTCCGCTGGTTTTATACCATGTTGATTAGTTATATGGCTAAGAATCTCCAGTTCTTCGAAAGCAAATTGGCATTTTTTGTTGTTCAATTTTAAATTAGCCTCGCGAAAACATCTTAAAACAGCTTCTATTCTCTTGAGATGTGTTGAAAAATCCGATCTATAAATGATTACGTCATCTAGATAACAAAAGCAAATTTGCCATCTAAGATTACCAAGCATATTTTCCATGTTCCTCTCAAATGTAGCAGGGGCATTGCATAGACCAAAGGGCATTACGTTGAACTCATATAGACCATGTGCTGTAGTGAAGGCTGTCTTTTCTTTATATTTCTCCTCAACCTCTACTTGCCAATATCCTGATTTAAGGTCAATTGCTGAAAAGTATTTGGATCCTTGAAGTGTATCCAATACTTCATCAATTCTGGGAATTGGGTAAACATCCTTCACTGTTACATCATTCAATTTTCTGTAGTCAACGCAAAATCTGTACTTACCATCTCGCTTCTTTACCAAGATTACAGGGAAGGACCATGGACTCGAGGATGGTCTAATTATGCCGTCTCTGAGCATTTCATCAATTTGCTCTTTTATGATTTCTCGCTCTTTCGCGCTCACCCTATACGGCTTGTGTTTGATCGGTTTCGCGCCTTCTGTATCAATCCGATGTTTCGCTAAGTTGGATCTTACTAAACCCGACGAAAACAAATCCGCGTACTTTTCCAAAACTTGTTTCAATTGCTCCTTTTCCTTATATGATAAATTTTCGTTTATCTGAAGTTGGGGTTCTTCATGCTCTTTTTGTTCACTTTCTTCTATAAGATTCACTTCGGCTGGCTGGCATCCAAAGCACATTGTTTGGTTTTTTAATATTTTTAATGATCGAGGGTAAGGGTTTGTTATCCAGATATATGTTTTCTTATTCACAACATTTATTAAGCTTCTCGCTAGTCGAAGTCCATTTGTTTGAAACATTTTATGGTTCTCCTCGATGATGTATTCGCCATCCTCTGCTTCTACAAATGCATTAATCAATTTAATAGAAAGTTCTGGTATAATGGCATCCTTTGCACTTTTTATTTTTTTCTGTTGATATTTGATTACGTCACAAAATTTTCTGTCAAGTCATATTTAATTATTTCACGCTGAAAATCAATTTTTGCGTTCATTTTCTTAATAAAATCTCGTCCAAGTATAAATATTCGCAAATGTGTTCTCATTATCACATATTGATGTGTAATTGTTTTGTCATCAAATTTTATATTTAAAATAATATTTCCTACGATATCTAATTATTTGCCATCGGGTCCGGAGCACATTTTATCAGGATTTATTATTTCAAGACCTGTGTTAAGAGCTGTACTAAGGTCGACCACTGAAAGATCGGCGCCTGTATCAACCAAAGCTTCGCAGATACCGATTCTATCCACGTTAATGTTCATTTTATATTTAGGGTCCAACTTTTTAATTCCATTTATGGTCGACTTGCTTTGATTGACGGACTCAGGCGCGATGCTTAGTTTAAATCTTCTAATGCGGCATATCTATTCCTTGTAGGGATACCAGAGTACGTGCTATTACTTACGTCAGCGTAGAGCAGAGGTCTCGACTTCTCAGTTCCATTATTCATTCGGATTTCTTCTTCGACCTTGTCTTGTGTAATTATGGGGTCCTCTTCCACAATTCTTACAAACCTGACTCTGCAATACCGCGCTACGTGTCCTGGCTTGTTACACTTGAAACATATTGGTCTCCCGTCTTCTGTCCTATTCCTGTTTGAATTTGGACTCTTATTGTATGTTTTACTTGGGTAAACCGGTTTTGGCTCAGGATTGGGAGTGTAAGATCGTCTAGGGGCAGAGGCTTGTTCTGGTAGTACCTCGGAGTGGAGGCCTGGGGCTTGGAGGTGTTCTGGTAGTACCTCGGAGCGGGGGCCTGGGGCTTGGAGGTGTTCTGGTATGGTCTTATGAACGACGGAGCATTCTTCCATTGCTCCTACAAAGTATCAAAGGCTCAGCTATTACCCTATCTCCGTTCCAACCTAAATTTGCTTTCTATTTGGTCGAAGAGGTATGGTTTGGCAGTAATGGAGTAAGGGCCGAAACTGCTGCTCAGGTCTTCATCTGAAGAGGTCCACCTGAGTACCATCCTCTTTCCATCTGGTCTAACTTTTATGGTTTTCAACTGGTCTAACCCTTAAGGTTTTCATCCTTCCTAATTTAATATATTATCTTATATCGTGTCCTCCACATTTACACTAGATTGTCTTTAAAATAAGCTTATATATAAAAAAAAATCAAAAAAAAAAAAATTACAAAAATCTAACTTCTCTCATCAAGAGAGAAAATAGAGCAAAAAATACTTCTCTCTCTCTAATTAGCTTTATTTTATATTTGGAAAATTATTATCATGGTTCTGTCTTTGCTCTTATCTTTAAAACTTTCTCTTCGCTTATTCCTTTTTTCACCCAGCCTATGACGCGTAACTGCCGATGCTTTGCTGGTGTTACCTTTTTTTTTTTTCTTTTTTAAAAATATAATCTAACTAATTATTTATTACAAAAAAAAAAATAAAAAAAAACTCACACATTTAAATTAAATAAAAAAATGTATTAATCTTAATTTTTTTCATAACTATACTATTTGATACAAAATTAGCTTGCTGTTCTGACTCAAAATTAATTCAAAATCTGTTGTTCTTAATATTCTACTTTTCCTCTATTTTCCAAATATAAAAAAAATACTATATATATATTTGTAATTAATCCGGGTTCCTTAGGCCTTCAAAAAGCCTCTCTCACCACTCGTATTGTCAGTCAGACTCAAATCTTACAATGGCTATGGAATTTCAAAAGATTAGGTGCTGCCAAGCATATTTATTTCTAGGGAGATTTTTCATTGATTATATGTTGAGATTTATAATTCATAGAAGAGTGGCCGTTCGAATTATTTGTTATTGGAAAGCTGATATATATAGTTATATATATACACAGTCTAGCCATAAATTATGTTACAAAATATTTTATAAATTAAATGACTAAGAACAAAAACTAATGGAATATATATACATATTTTATTAGCCAATATAGGACATAGATTTTATATATATACAATCATTCAAATTGACACAGGATCTCAAACGTTCGGGCCACTGTTCTATGGCGGCACGCACCTTTTCTAAGGGTATTTCTTTCATTGCTCTCACCAATGCTGATTTCAATTGATCCAAATTATGATATCTTTTAGAGCACACCTTCTCCTCTAAATATGCCCACAAACTGTAATCAAGGGGGTTTAAACAGGGCTTCCAGAGGGCCATTTATTGACTTTTATCAACTCCGAAACATTCGTCTCCAACCATTGTTGAATTGACTTAGCTTTGTGAGAAGGTACTGAATCTTGTTGAAATATCCAATGTTCTTCATTAAACATTTTTATATTCAGAGGCTTTACTATTTGTTCCAAAATACCTGCTTGATAGTTTTTAGCTGTAGTTTTTACCCCTTTGGCACAGAAGTGGAGTTCTGTTACACCTTGGTAGCTAACTCCGCACCAAACCATGACAGAAGAAGGATGGTGCCTTTTTTAAAGTTTTCCGACTTTCAAAGAAGCTTCTAGGGAGCTACGAGCATATATCCTATCATTCTGACGATTAATATTTTCCTCGACAGTGAAATTTTCTCGTCTGTTTAAAGTATTCTCTCATGCCACCGACCATCATGCCGCGCCAACAACATTTTTGATCTAACCCTTCTAATATCTCTAAGAGTAGGGGTTATCAAATGACCTGTGCGTCGTTTGAAAGCTCTCAGTTCAAGGTCTTCGTTGATTATCCTGGAAACGGTTCTTGGAGCTAAATTCACCTGCTTTGCTAAGATCCTTTGTTTGCGGCGTGGATTTCGACGAATTCTTTCGCGAATGGCTTTTATAGCTGCTTACGTTCGTTGCACGCGCGGTCGACCAGAACTTTCAAGGTCATTAATAGTGCCAGCCTTGTTGGACCTTTCAATGGTTCGATAAACAAATTGACACGTAATATTCAAATTTTGTAAAATTTAAAAATGGATGAAGGACTTTGGCTTACCTTGTGTAAGTCTATTACAGCTATACGGTTTTCTTTAACACCCCAATCCATTACCAAAAAAACAAATATATTCCGATTTTTTTCTAAACATGTGTGCACGAGATATTCAAATAACAACTACTGTATTTTGTATACTTCACGCGGTCAAATCAAAATTTTATCACTGATTTGGTTTTGTAACAATATTTATGACTAGACTAAGTATAACTAAAAAATAATGAGTAAGATAAGTTTATATTATTATTTTTGAGGTTAATATAATGAATGTATCAATAATTAAATTATTTAACAGCACAAGATTTAACAACGGAACCAAGCTTTTAAATCGGCTTCGAAACGTCATGAGCTTGTCCAAAAACAAAAACAACTGGGGCAACGAACCAGATATTCTTCAATCAAATAGAAAAAAAGAAATCTAAAAAGTGATCACAGATTTTAAATAATAGACATAGTTAATAATTAAGTCAGAAAAGTAAGCTCTAATTCTGTATTAAATAATACCATTAATATAATAAAATCAAAAATATTTTATGTTCTGCCATTGAGCAATTAGATCTATATGATTTATAAAAAGTGGAATAAAAGCGGCGGGGGACGATCATATTGAGAGAAAGGATAAAAATCGCCATTCAGTTTCTACATATCACATTAAGTTCGAAATTCATGATAATCGACCACCGCCGCTTTTATTTTCACTCATATAAATCTAATTGCTCAATGGCAGAACATAAAATATTCTTTCCTTTTTAGTGCAATCGAATAAAACTTCTTAAATGTATTTTTATATTTCAATTTTTATATAAACAACACTTTTTTTCAACAGTTTCTCTACTGAAAAAAAAAATAGATAAATATTGAAAATTCCTCATTAGTGGTGAATCCTCTCAGCGGTTTCACCAGTTTAGTCTCAATACCTACCTTGAGAGAAGCTTTCAAACATAGCTAATCCTGGCCTCTCCTGGAGGTGGTTTCTTTAATGGTTGGGGTGATTCAGTTTTAGTTATTAAAAATTTGATTTAGGGGGGGGAAGGGCACTTTTTTTCAACAGTTTCTCTACTGAAAAAAAAAAAAGATAAATATTGAAAATTCCTCATTAGTGGTGAATCCTCTCAGCGGTTTCACCAGTTTAGTCTCAATACCTACCTTGAGAGAGGCTTTCAAACATAGCTAATCCTGGCCTCTCCTGGAGGTGGTTTCTTTAATGGTTGGGGTGATTCAGTTTTAGTTATTAAAAAATTGATTTAGGGGGGGGAGGGCATATAGCGAGGTTGTTTTTATGGTAGTATAAGAGGCAATATTTTAGAGTAATTCTTTGTCCATTATTTAGAGAAATATGTACAAAGCTTTTTTTAGACTGTATAAATTGAGGTTTCTCTTTTTTTATCTTAAAATGTATACACTTATTAAGTAAAATATCTCGAAACTATATATAAACGAAGCCTGATAAATAAATGTTACGATAATAAAATTATCGTAATTAAATGTTACGATAAATATTGTGTCTTAAAGATGACTATTTGAAACTTTTGGCCTTTTGTTTCTTATAATTTCCGCACCCATGCCCAATAAAATGCAATTACATACACCTAAGATAGTTTCACACATGTGTAGCATCACAGGCAAATGTGGTGGTACATGTGCCAAATTAGCGCCCAGCGTTGAAAATCCACAATTATCATAACAACAGCGGCCCAAAGAATGGTCCTCCAATTAGAAACGGAAGCTCTAATGGCTTGAGTGTTTGTCGTGGGAACTTGCCAACAATGGCAGATTTATAGGTCGTCCGTGCTCTTTGTTTATTTGTAAACATGGGTCTTCTTGTCTATTCCAGCGCCATCTAGCGTGGGCTTCAAATATATCGTTCTGAGAATAAATATTATTGAATCATTCATTCCGTGATGAAGAATAGGGTGTCTTGAAATGCCAACAATGCGGGAAGACCATCGCTATAATAGCTCTATGGAAAATATTTATTTTTTTATAAATTCAGTGTGAAAAAAATATATAGATGTTTTTCTATAACGCATATATCAAGCACCTGAGTTGTATATATTTAAATATATACTGTAAAAAAAAGTCTCTAAAGACAAGTTAGAAATTATCCTTATAAGATACACAGAAGTATATCGCCAAGTCAACATAATCTAGAGAAAAAATGTAATTATTTAAAAATAAATAAATCTAACCACCCACTGACAAATCCCCAATCCTCTGTAAATAAAAATACTTATGGGCAAACTACTGTAAATAGACAATCTTGTTTTTCGTTCAAAGACGACACACAAGTGCTGTGTTGGAATGTTAATGGTTTGGAAAGGATGTTGCTGCAATTCGACCTATTCACACATTTAGAAAAGTGCAGCATTTTTGCACTCACAGAAACATGGAAGGATCAACATCTGAAGAATAAACCAACAGGATTTCATTTGTATGAATCAGTTGCTCAGAGAGACCACAAGAAGGGTAGATCATCGGGGGGAATTATTGTTGGAATTCGAGAAGCTATAAAAGACAAGATTGAAAGGACTGAAATTGAAAAACAATGGATTATGATCTGTCTGAGGTTGGACGGTGAAATGCGAGTGTGTATGATCTTTGCTTACTTGCCACCAAACGAACACTATTTGACCAACTGCAAAAATTTACTCGACCAAATAGAAGGGAAAATAGTTGAAGGATATGAAGTTTTACTGGCTGGTGACTTGAATACACGAACGGGTGCAATGGGAATTCTTCATAATACATTATACCTTCCTTGCTACTTAACTACTAGACGCACTTCTAAAGATCCTGTAATATCTACGCATTCAGAACAATTCATAGATAGATTGGATAATAATACTCTCACAATTTTGAACGGCAGAACAAGGGGTGACAGAAGTGGTAACTACACATACATATCAGCACGGGGATCCTCGGTGGTAGACTACTGTATTGTCTCCCATGGGCTGTTGGGTTACGTACATGACCTTATACATCGAGGGATTACCACATTCAGATCACTTACCTCTAATTATAAAAATGGATATGAGTTGGGGACCGAAACAAGTGACGAACCCGACTTCACGGGTAAAGAAAAAATATATATGGTTACCCGAAAGAGTAACGCTATTTGTAGAGGACTTAGGAGGAGCTTATGGATTTTGGAATAACTCGATTGAGAACATAATGAACAACATGGTTAATCAGATCAAAAGCGCAATGGTACAAAATGGTATGCAAATTGAAATAAAGGCGAATAACTCACTGTCGAAGCCCTGGTTTGATCATGAGTGCTACATAGCGAAAAAGATTATGAAAGCAACTCTGACAAAATATATTAAATCTAATAAGGATCTAGATCGTTTGGAATATGTTAAAACAAGGAACAAATATACATCGATTATTAACAATAAAAAGAAAAAATACTTTTGTGAAATACAAGAAAAATTAAATAATACATACGATTCAAGTGAATTCTGGAAAACAATAGCTCTCTTCAGAAAAAGAAACTATACACAGGGCAATATCTCAATATCGGACTGGCAGCAATTTTACCATAAACTCCTGGATACAGAATCAATACCAGATTACGAACCCGTTACTAAGACCTTCCTAAATACAGATAATGAGCTAACTAAATGCAAAACTCTTAATGAAATAAGCAAAGAAATTTCTCGAATAAGGCATGGCAAGGCGGCTGGTTTTGACGACATAATAAATGAAGCAATAAAGGCCCTCCCAAAAGATTATCTAATTTCCTTAAAGAATATATTCAATAGAATTTTGAGAACGTCTGAATTTCCGACAACATGGTTGAAATCAGTTATTCAACCAATTTTTAAGAATGGCGATCCAGACGACCCCTCTAACTATCGAGGCATAGCGCTCTTAAGCAATATAGCAAAATTATTTACATCAATACTCAAATCTCGTCTAGGCAGTTGGATCGAAAGGAGAAATATAGTTCCTGAGAACCAGGCGGGATTCAGGGCCGGCCACTCTTGTCAAGACCATATATTCACTCTATTATCCCTGATTCAAATGACTCTAAGCCGAAAGAGAAGGAAATGCTACATGTTCTTCGTGGATTGAAAAAAGCCTTCGACACAGTGCCCCACTCATTATTATGGAGAAAACTGGTAGATGCAGGTCTCAACCACCGTTTTGTTAACTTAATTAAAGATTATTACACAAATATGACAGCGGTAGTGCGATGGAACAATTCATTCACTGCGCCAATAAAGGTGCGTTCGGGAGTTTTACAAGGGGAGAGCCGATGTCACCTTATTTATTTATACTTTTTATAAATGATTTAATCGGTCTCTACAATAATTCAGATTTACCGGGAATATATCTCCCAAATTATGGATATGTTCATATTCTACTATACGCAGACGATATTGTCTTGATTGGAGAATCCAAAAATAACCTTCAAATAAAAATCAATATGCTAAGAAAAAATATTTGAAACAAATTTATTAACCCTGAATGAAAATAAGTCAAAAATAGTAGTTTTCAGAAACGGCGGTCGATTAGCACAAAATGACAAATGGTTTTGGGGTGAGCGGCAACTGTCTGTTACCACGAAATATTTATACTTGGGATATCCGCTTACAAGTGCAAATTCACTAAACAAGGTAGAGTCACACTACAAGGCAAAGCCCTGGCAGCAATTGGCGCTGTGTGGCAAGTTCTGACAAAATTCAAGATGAACTCTCTAAATGCGGCAATGAGATTACTTGATTCGACGGTCTTGCCTCACATGCTATACGCCGCACCCTGCTGGGCACTCAACCAAGTAAAGGCAGTTGACCAGGTTCAGAATATTTTCCTAAGACGCTACCTAAATTTACCAAAGTATACTCCGGGCTTTATGCTAAGAATGGAGTGTGGACGAGTATCACAGGAAGTTACCATAATTAAACAGGTCCTGAGATTTTGGGTGAGGATTATGGAAATGGAGGAGAGTAGGTTACCCCGGGCATGTTTGTCACGCCTCTGGACATTACACAGCAATCAAAGGGCTGGTTTAACCTTTGTCGAAAACCTGTCAACCATTTTAGACTCAAACGGTTTTTCGTTCCTGAAGGGTTGTCCGGATTACACTGCAATACTGACTGAAATCCCTGCTATTATTCGAATAGCAACCGAACAAAGCATCCAAAGCGACATGGCGAAAATCCTAAATACTTCACATTACAATCACTTCAAATACCTAAAAAATTCAATAACAGCAGAACGATATTTATTCACAACTATTCCGCTAGCAATTAAAAGATTTTTTGCACAACTGAGACTCCTATGGACGATCTTCCCAGAAAATCGTTCAAAGCGCTGGAAGAGTGATTTGACTCTAACTTGCGATCTGTGTAAAAACAGAATCCAAGACGAAATTATGCATATAATATTTGGATGCTCTTGCTTAGAGAAACAGAGGAAAGAAATTTTGGGTGACTTACCCTGGTCTAAACCTGACTGCCAACAAATTTGTAGCTGGATGAACACACTGATGGTTGATCAGGGTCTCTCCCTCGGTTTATATAAATTCTACAAGGCCGCAGTCAATGTCCGTTGGAGAATAATGGATTCGCCGAATGTCGTGGTTTGCTTGGAGGAAGAAGGCGAAGATTGAACGCGGCTGATTCCACACTAGCCCTCTCAATGATATCCTAACCTTGACATATCCTAAACATTGGTACTTTAATTTAAATATTTAATCATGTATGGTTCCTTTTGCTCTGTATGTTTATTTTTTGTATATATGGTTATATTACTTTTTGTTTGTTTTTTTTTCTTTCTTCTCTCTTTTCCTTTTCCTTATTACCTCTTGTATTCTAGTTTTTACTTTTGAAATATCTTCCTTTGCTAAATCCTGTAGAGGGGAATCATAAAATGGGAATAAAAAAGGCTTATGTGTGTGTGTGTGTATATCGCCAAGTCATGTAAAATACAAGTACAGAGGGTTGTTGGAGAAATGGTACAATCTGTTGATCCAACATTGAGTACGTTTTTCTAAAGAGAAAATGGCTGCAATGACGCTTTTCTGTTATGCTTAATCGTCATACAAAGAACGCAATATACGTCTATTATCGAGGAATCGGTGTTTTGTCAAATATATAATTTAAATATATATGTCTTACCTATGTAAACAACCATGAATGAAAACTCAAAATGTATTCAACAAAATGTTAGAAAGAGTATTAGGGCAATAAATGAATTACAAGGTTATATTACAGATAACCCAACAAATATTCTATTGATACAAGAACCTTATGTTTTACACAACAAGATCATGTACGATATGGATTCTCAGATAGTGTGTTCGAATAGGATAGAAGAAAAATACACGGCAATTATTGTATTAAACCAAAAGCTAAAATGCTCCATGATAGAAATTTTCACTAATTCTTTTTGTACAACAATGACTTTATCTACTTTTAAAGAAAACATAATTATCTCAAATTTCTATATTCATCCTAATTGACTAAACAATTATCATCTGAATTTTATGAGCAGATTACTTGAAACCTATAAAAACCAACCAGTAGTACTCTGTGGCGACTTTAATTCTCGTCACCCATTATGGTTCGACAAAGTAACTAACTCTAATGGATTTAAATTAAAACCAATTATAGATGAAAACGATCTCTATATACATAACCTGAAAACGCCTACCTGTGTCGCGAAACTAGTATAATCGATCTTACTATTTCCAATAAACAATCACTAAGCTTAATAAATAACTGGCAAACTTCAGAACTAACAAATATTTCGGGCCATGTTGCAATAAAATTCGAAATAATAATAAAAAAAAACAAAAAACGAATACTCATTCAATAATCAAAAATCCACTTGGAAATTCAAAGAAAAATATGCTGATTGGTCTCGATTTTCTCATAATATATCTTTAACAGAAATAATAAGACTTAAAAGTAAAGTGGAAAGAGTTAATTCAGATTTAGATATTGATATGATAGTAAATGGACTTACAAACCTTTTAACAGAAGCTGCCTTTAAATCTTTGGAAGTTATATCCCCCAACTCTAAATATTATTCTAGTAATAACTGGTGGAATAATGAATTGAAAAAAATGAAAGATCATTTTCACTACATAAGAAACCTATATTATCGCCACGGAGCAATCAGTTATAACACATTCAAGTTGACTAGGAATCGATACACTAATGCAATTGATAAAGCAAAGAAAATTAACTGGCGATATCTTATAGAAGAAAATTATACAAACAATCCATTTGGTAACGCATATATTTTTTTTTATAAATTAAGAACACTAGTTAAACAAAGGGGAATACCCTTAATTGACAATGCCCCAGAACACCTAAAAGAACGATCAATGAACAATTTGTTAAATGAGTTGGTACCAGATGATAATTTCGATACGGATGATTCTTACCATCAACTAATTAGAAATTACAAACAAAAAATGATTAACAAGAATAAGGTCTGTGTTGAGGAAGGGGAAATAGTGAACCTAATATCTAACATAGACATCAAAAAAAGCCCCTGGGGTTGACAGTATAAGTAATAACATGATAAAAAGTGCTCTTCCAAATATTTTACCATTATTACGCGATTTATTTAATAAATGCATTCACTTCGGATATTATCCAGATAGATAGAAAGAGGCAGCTCTCAGGATAATTTAAAAACCTCACAAAACGAATTTAGAATTAGTAAAAAGGTTATCGACCTATTTCATTAATTTCTAACTTATCAAAAATATTTGAAAAAATTTTGAAAAATAAAATATACGAATATTATGAAAAAATGATCTCCTTAGCCCCAGACAACATGGTTTCTTGAAGAATAAGTCAACAACAACCTGTTTGAAAGAAATCACAAAGATCATAATGGAACATAGTCAGAAACAACTAGTTACGCTGATTGCAATTGATATACAAGGAACGTTTGATAATACATGGTGGCCAGCCTTGTTTAAAAAATTAGACGAAGACAATTTACCAGTTGAATTGATCAAAATTTTACGTTCTTTTTTGAAAAATAGAAAAACGATTTTCAAGTATAATAATATGAAAGTTTCAAAGATATTAAAAAAGGGCTGTCCTCAGGGTGGGGGGGACCATTGTCTCCGTTGTTATGGCTGATATATTTAAATGATCTGCTAACTAATTTGCAATCACCAAACTCTGAAATCATTTGCTATGCTGATGATCTAACTATTATATGTTGGAATAATGGGTTAACAAATCTAAAAAAAGTCTATTGAGTTTAATTTGGAAAAGATAGATCAATGGTGTAATGATAATAAGCTGAATATCAATCTTGATAAAACTAGTATTTTACACTTGCACAATAAAGACAAAATTTCAATTAATTTTAGAGACAATATTATTGTGCCCGTAGAAGAAATTAAAATTCTTGAAATTACGATTGCGAATCATAGATGGAAAAACAAATTTAATTTTGGCCCTCACCTTAACATTATACTAAACAAAACCCAAAGATTGAAAAGCCTTCTTTTTTCAATATGTGGAAAATCTTGGGGTCTTAGCACCCAAAAAAGGCTTACACTTTATAAATCTATAATAAGACCAATGTTAACTTACGGAACAGAAATATGGTTTCAATTTATTAGCAAAAAAATATAAGTACAAACTGAACTCAATGCAATATCAAATTCTGCTATGGTGTACCCAAACATATAAAACAACCAGTTATAACTGTGTTCACACCTTAGCCAATATTCCTTTGATCACTGATTATATGGAATCTAGCATTATAGGTTATATATATATGAGTTGAATAATTTATCAACAGAAGATAAACAATTTTATGATTTGTATATTCTCCAGGTATACTCAAAGATTTCATTATATCAAGGATTAATTTACTGAAAAAGAATACTAATCAAACATTTCAAAGTTTCTTTCCTTATGAAATTCCGAAATATTTTCGACCAAACTGTCATAATTCACAATTTATCACAGATCATGGAAATTTCAGGTTTTTTCTTAAGAATATTCAGGCTGTGCAAGATTCGACATGTTTCTGTGGATTGGAGGAACAAACTTCAATACATCTCTTGCTAGAGTGCCCTGTCTTTAAAAATTACAGAGTCAACAGCGATTTAATAGCTTTAGGCCTTAGTGATTTAATTTCAAGTAAGGACACATATATAAAATTTAATTTCCTTTGTAAATATATTTTGGATTTCATTAAGAAAAATGGTCTTTGATGAAACGATCTCAAGGAAATATTGGACATATTATATGGTTGTAAACAATATATAGGTGTATGCGTGTATATGTGTGTATATATGTATATGATAATTTAAACCAATAACCCTATATTATGTAATACGTATAAAAAAATTGTCATGTTGTATATAGAACTAATTATAAACTATAACTAATTATACGCATAATTGACATGTTTCCTTGCATCACCCTATGTAATGTACTGAGGATAAATAAATAAAACTATATAATAGATTAAAAACTGAGTTAAAAGCAAGATTGAGAGAATCACAAAGTAACTTCTAAAGATAGATTGTTAGCCGACAGGTAGGCGCCAGTCTCGAGTAACAGCGACACGTGCCGTGTCTCGAGTAGCAGCGACACGTGCCGTGATGCAATTCTCTTTGTCGGAGAGGAAGTATAAAAGGCAGGTTAGCGACAGTTAGTCAGTTGCAGTAAGTCTTCCGGTCAGTGTCACCCCTTATCGTCTCCAGGGACCAACTCATCGACCATGTAAAACAGTAAGGAATCTTCTATCTCCATTTTGCTTTTGGCTCGACTTTTTATCTATTCAAGAAATTTTCCTTCGACAACTGTGTCGCTTCGTTTTATGTGTGTGTCCTTACCACCCATCGCTCAACAACTACGACTGCTTCTAGCCAACATGCCACACTGCATTCATTCAACAGCATAAACTACTACTACATTTCAACATTATTACAGAGAGTCGACAGGATTCTACAACAGGCTTACCAAACCCCAACGTATTATTACAGAGAGTCGACAGGATTACCACAACGAAGGAGACCACAACGAAGAAGGTAAAAAGACTGTCCAGATAGATAGAAGAGCCAAGAAGCAAAGATGGAGGAACAAGCACGCCATTCCAACGAACCGACCAAGCAATCTTCCCCCCAACGACACAGCCGAACATCCCGCAAAATAAGCCGGTGAGAAGTTACCCACCTTCGGCCTTACAACGCAACCATCCAGACGACATGCCACCATCGCCAAACAGAATCCACAAGCTGCTACAAGCTCTACATGGGACGCCTTCCACGTCATCAGGACAACAACCAAAGACCAAGACTCCTGACTGAACAATCATAAAAACTGTGAGTTTTTAAAAAATCTACTTAACTCTTTCTTCATGCTAACAACTTGATTTTCCATAAATATAATGTTTATTTTTACTGTAATTATTTTTAAATCAAATTTTACCATTTTTATAGCATTTCAATTCAAATTTTAAATATTTTACACCCTCATTTATCATTTTTTACTTTATTTTAAGCAACTTTTAAATCTTAATTCATTACTTTCAATGTTACATAAAAAATCATATTATATTTTAATTACTCGAATCATAATTCTAAACTTATTTGTGTGTTTTTTTTAATACCTTATTTTTATACCAAAAAACACCAATGTCTTAATTAAATACACAAAACTTTGCAAAAAATCATTGTTATGTTCACTATTTTATGTACACGCCCCATTCAATTTATAAGTCACTATCACGCCTTTCTCTTTTACAAGGATAATTTTTGCACTACCATAAGCAACGATTTAAAAAATATATTCAAATTTTAATAAACATAGGTGAAACGCATTTTTTTTAATACAAAAATCGAAAGATACACTATCTTCAAAAGCACAACTAGAAAAGTAACTGTCCTTCCCCAAAACAAGTTAAAAATTCCAGCATAGCTACACTCCCTCGTCCTTTTCTTTTTACATGCATAATTATTAATAATTCACACATCTCTCGGAACGAACTTCAACACACTCCTCCATCACTTTCTCCAATTGGCCACATCTATTAACGCGCGATTTAACAACATCCAATTTCGAGCCACACGAGCTCCATATCGTCGCGAACACAAAGACTTCACGATAAACATACCACCTCTATAACAATCTGAAAATTCTCGATGTGTTTCGTACAACAACCACCCATGACTAATAAATTTGTTATTCATTCGGAAACTAGTTAGATGCTGTACCAAAAACAAAGACTTCACGTGACACCTTTCCATACAACACCCACTAGTGTTACACAGCGCACCACAACAATTTTCTCACTTAACAGGCCCAAGACGCCTTCATGCCTGTGACACCTCACCAAAGCGTGTCTACGTTGAAGTCGCACTTTTATTCACATCTAAGCCTGACATCATTGAATAACATTTTTTAATTAGTCCGCAACATCGTCGAAACACAACACTTGCGAACACCGAGAAGACTATATTTTCAAACAGGCAAGAGGAGATAACTCAACTCGGGACGTAGGCCAGACATGACATCAGGTGCCGGTCGGCATCAAAGGATATGGACACCAATTTCGGCCGCCATGTTGACATCTCCAGTTTCAGTTTACCACAGCCGACTAGCCCAGTCCGCCTGTACTTGAAACTCGTGGTCCAGCTCGCAGAATGGATAGATTGCAGCACCTATAATTAATTGACTTACCAATCATTACCCAATTTAACATATTACCATGAACATGTCAGATCACATATTCCCAGTTTCAGAGACATAGAAACACCAATGTTTACCAAAAGGGAAATGACCTAGTTACACACCACAGTTGTAACTTTTCTTCAAAAGAGACAATTTTTGTTCCATTTTTCACTACTTAACATTTATCTAATCATTAATAACCTTTAATTATATTATATTTTTGTATAAAATCTTGAATAATTATTGTTATTTTTATTTTTTTTACTTTTCAATTATATAATCAAATTTTTATTCCAACATTATTTTAACAACTTTATTTTAACAAATTTATTTTTCATGATATTATTTTAGTATGACAAAACATTTAATTCTTTCAATAATCATTTTTTTAAATTCATTATTATATCTTTTATATTTTACTAATTCATTATTATGTCTTTTATATATTACATGTTTGATCTTATCCACTTATACTGTTGTTATCCGCAATCATATTTCTATCTTTTTATTCACTATATTTTTGTTTAAATAACTTTATTATATGACAATGTTTATCAGCAACTATCGGGCATACAACAATCGTTTTCAACAATCAAATTCTTACTAATCACTTCCCTATACTTTTTTCACTACCTATTTCAGCCATTGCCATAGAAACGACAGTACTGCTTGACATTTTTCTTTTTGATTTCTTAATTCAACAAACTCTTTGAACACAGTTCCCCAGAAGTACAAGTCTCGACTTTTGGTCTGAACACGTTTCAAAAGTTTATTTCAATCATCCGCAGAGCACATCACCAACGCAAGCACAAAGCGTTCACTTTTTTCAACTTTCAATTTTTTCAGCTCTAGCGGACCACAATCAACCTTTGATTTCAAGTCAAGTCAGACCACCTACTGTCGCTACAACAATTCTACTTATCGCATGGCTCTACCACCCCTTTCAATCATGTTAATTCTTTTCTTCAACAACTTCTCAACCCAATAACCCTACAATTGTGACAAAGCACTGTAACCTTATACAGGATCACAGGTGAAACATTGCCTAGGAAGACGCACAAGTCTATATCCTCGCTTTGCACCTGGATCTCAGTATTTGATTGTCTGTGCAACACTTACAATTGCATATTCTTCAACCCCTAACCCTTTCCAACGCCCGCCAACAATCTTTTAGAACATCATTTTTATCATCATTATTTTTTTAGCAAACAAAGGTTTTATCTACAGTTCTCTTTTATAATGAATATCATAACTTTTAAATTAAACATAAGTTTTATTTTTATAATTTTCAGATATAGCCAAATAAACATCTTGTTATAGCCCTTTACCCTCACAGTTTTAATTAATTAAAAGACATTTTAATTACTTACCTGTGTTAGAGAGGCTTTACCCCGCTTAAACCCGGATAAACCCTTTCACTCACGGGGTCCATCTATGATAATTTAAACCAATAACCCTATATTATGTAATACGTATAACAAAATTGTCATGTTGTATATAGAACTAATTATAAACTATAACTAATTATACGCATAATTGACATGTTTCCTTGCATCACCCTATGTAATGTACTGAGGATAAATAAATAAAACTATATAATAGATTAAAAACTGAGTTAAAAGCAAGATTGAGAGAATCACAAAGTAACTTCTAAAGATAGATTGTTAGCCGACAGGTAGGCGCCAGTCTCGAGTAACAGCGACACGTGCCGTGTCTCGAGTAGCAGCGACACGTGCCGTGATGCAATTCTCTTTGTCGGAGAGGTAGTATAAAAGGCAGGTTAGCGACAGTTAGTCAGTTGCAGTAAGTCTTCCGGTCAGTGTCACCCCTTATCGTCTCCATGGACCAACTCATCGACCATGTAAAACAGTAAGGAATCTTCTATCTCCATTTTGCTTTTGGCTCGACTTTTTAACTATTCAAGAAATTTTCATTCGACAACTGTGTCGCTTCGTTTTATGTGTGTGTCCTTACCACCTATCGCTCAACAACTACGACTGCTTCTAGCCAACATGCCACACTGCATTCATTCAACAGCATAAACTACTACTACATTTCAACATTATTACAGAGAGTCGACAGGATTCTACAACAGGCTTACCAAACCCCATATCTTGTGGTTGTAAACAATATATAGGTGTATGCCTTTATATGTGTGTATATATGTATATATTTTAAATTTAATGATGTAACTGTAAATAAAATTCAAAGAATATCTCTATATATGTAAATAATATTTATGAATCTTTCTAAGTTACTTTCTGTGTATCTTTCCATGTTGATATTTTCTTTGTTATATTTGTATGTACATTTAGCGCAAGTGTCCCCAGGGGGACATAGCGTTTTGAATTGAAATAAATAAATAAATCGTTAAGTACAAGGTGGGATTAATAAATAAGGTGAATTATAATTTATTTTAAAAAATAAGACAATATTAAAAAATGGGACTTGATTTATTCAAAATAATCACCTTGGCTTTCTATACATCGTCTCCATCAAGGTGGCAACTTGTAAATACCCTCTTTATAGGCACTCTTAGAAAGCGTGTGAAAAAAATCTTGCACCACTTTCTGGACATCTTCATCCGAGTCAAATCGCTTTCCCTTTAACTCCTTCTTTAGTAGTCCAATAAGGAAATAGTCAGAGGGGCTAGGTCTGAACTATATGCAGGATGTTTTAAAACTTCAAAACCTAATTTAATGATTGTAGATACAGTTTTACATGATATATGCGGCCTTGCATTATCATGAAGGAAGAGAACACCTTTACTAAGCTTCCCTTTATTTATTTTTTTTCGTTTTTCGTCCATTTTTGAACTCGTTAACCCATTTATAAATGTATTTTGAGACAAACAAGACTCACCATAGATATTTTTCATTCTTCGGCATATTTGAGATGCTTGAATACCTTCTGCATTCAAGAAACGAATAACTGCACGTTGTTCAAGCGTGGTGCAATCCTTCAAGGGAGCTTCCATTTTAGTTTATTTATATGTCTCGCGCCGCGCGTGGGAAAAAAAGAACAGAACACCTTAAATAGTCTCTCGATGTTATATTTTAATATTCTGTGGTTTAAATTATTTTTGCTGTATTAATTTTTAAGAAATAAGATAATTCACCTTATTTATTGATCCCCCTTGTAAATAACTTTCAGTCAAAATTGAGCTGTGTAAATATTTGGTTCAAGTATCAATGAGTGGGGAAATGGAAACTATTCTAAAATTTCCTAATGTTCCAAAAATAATTCCAGAAAAGGATTGTTTTTAAATAATAGTGTTTATTTAATCGAGTACATTGCTTTACCTATGATTTGCTAAAAGTGGATCTTGATTGTTTTTATCCGTTTGTAAGAGTGGGTGATCGCGTGCTCCTTCTTGTTTATTCTTATCCAATTTCTATAATTTTGCGCCATTTTGACTGGTAATATCTGTTAAAGGCTTGAGAGATAATACCGCCAACAATCGTTTGATATCTCTATAGTTTGCCCGATATTCCCTTAATCAGAAGTTATTTGCTGTTCGCAATCAGCAGTTTGTGCTTTTCTCTCACGCTGGGATGTTATCTTTATATAAGTAGATTTTTGTATCACACAAACCTTAAATGCATTTTTAAATAACTTTAATTTTTCATCGCGTTCGGGTATTTTAACCAGGAGGGATGCTTTAAGCCTTTTTAGACAGCCTTTGACATTTTCGGATCTTAATTTCATCCGAGAACTGCACTTTGTCCGTAATTAAAACCATTTTATAACATATAAAAGTTCTATTTAAATAAAGGTCACTTCTCCCGTCAAAGCTAGACTCCATCTATTGACCATCGCAGCGAAATAGCGATCTCGGGTCGGTGACAAAGCCACAACACAGGCTTTGGCAAACTGAGAAGCGTCCACCTGAAGACCATGGTTTCGGGCTAATGGCCCTTAACAGTCCAGGGCGGGCTTTAACTTCATGAGTTCCACACGGAATCAAATGGAATCTTCACAATCTGGCAAAAAGGTGTTTAACCGGAAAAGTTTCTAGGTCAAATTCATGCCCAAAATATAGATGGGAATTTTGCCAAGAAGATATTCCTTTATAAAAATAAAGCTCAGCTCTCCCGTTAAATGAGACGTCGAAACTAGACGCTATCTTTCTGAATAACAATCTCCTTAGATAAATAGCTAAAATTCCAAGAAAAAAATGTCTCCCTTTTCTTAAGACTTTTTATTAGACGCCATCTATTGACCGTCGCCTCAAACTATCGGCCTCGTGTTGGTGACAAAGCCACAACACTAACTTTGGCAAACTGAGAAGCGCTCGAGGCTTCTATTTTGCGGCGACGGTCAATAGATCGCGACTAGTTTGGGCGTCTATTTTGTCGGGAGAACATTTATCTATAAAAAATAGAGATCACCTCTCCCGTCAAAATATCCATCTAGATAAATATTCGCCTGTAAATTTAATTTCCGTTTTCCTCGAATCCATGAAATATTCATTTATTTTCCTTCATTTTTTTTTTCATTTCAATAAACTCTATTCGCTTCTCTCTATTTACCGAATATTTTCTAAGTTAACGCTGATATAGACTTCTCGGTAGTTTCTACTGAAGTCTCGAGTTGGTGCATGCGACAATCTTTATCCCTATCTTCAGTGAAGTTAGTCTCGTCTTTATTTTCGCGCCCCAATCATCCATTTTGGCCTATAGCGCAGCAATTAGTTCCCGCAGGTTTTATCTAAACATGTATCGAGAGTTGATTGATATTAGACTAAATCCTGGATTTTGTTTAATCACCGATATTGGTAGAGCACTATAATTCTCTCTTCTAGCGCGGAAATTTAAAACATGTTTAGCATATATGAGGTCAATTTCAATATTGTTGTTTACATAATCTTCATTAAAATCTAAATTTAAATAGCTACTAGCGAATATATACCCGGCTTCGCCCGGTTTATTTACCCGAGTGAAAGTTTTCTTAACGAACATTTGTTAAACAATCACCTTGGGGCATCAACTCCCTACTGAATCTATAAATTATTGTCAAGATAAATTGTTGATTAACCATTGAGAAATTTTTCATGTAGTTATCTGAATAAATAAATTAACATATAAGCTATTTGAGAATGAAATTAGACAATAAACAAACCATTTTTCATATTTTGGAGTTGTGAAATTATGTTAATTTTCATACGCTGACTCTTCGTGACCCAGTTTTGCTCGGCTTCTCCCCTAGTGAATGTTTTCCAGGCGAATTTGGTTTTAACAAATGTTATTTATTATAATTATACCCCATTACCACTCAAATTAGTGGTCATGAAGATTACAATTGTTTTTGTTAATATTAAATATAGTGTTAAAAATCAAGAAAAAATATATATAAATGGTCAGGTGTTGATATAAAAACTAAATTGGCATTTCCTGACCGCTCACATAAATAAACTAAACGTTGATTTAGCTTGTTCCAAAGATATTTGGCCAACCCAATTTCTTGATAAATCAAGAAAGTCAACCACGTACGCGTTTCGGGCTGTTGGCCCTCGTCAGCGTGGTACAGACTGTATCTCTAAGACCAAAGGTTTGGTCCCAGAGGCTTCCTAAGATAACAAGAAATGGGTATTTAATTAACTATAAAATACTAACACCCTTTCAATTCTTCTACCTTGTTTGAAATAAAAGTGTATGGTTCTTTCTTTATCTCTTTCCTCTCTTTTTCTAAAAAATAAATATATAATCATTATAAATCTCTTCCTTTATTCATATATATCTATTAGAGTAACGTCTAAATGACGGGTAAAAGCCGATAATAAAAGACGTTACGTTGTTAATTTTTTTTTTCTTGTTAAATTTTCTTTTTATTTTCAAAATTCCTTTTTTTTCTATTTAAAATAAAAGCATCAATATAAACCTGATTCTAACCAACATAATTACTTTTATTACATTTTTCTCTCCTTAATAAGATATAGATATAATACATATAAACAACTATTTAATCATCTAACTTAAACACAAAAAATTATCAACTTTTATCTTATATATATATACTAGCCAATGTACCCGGCTTCGCCCGGTTTTTACCCGAGTAAAGGTTTGTCTAACGAATATTTGTTAAAACAATTCTAGAAAACATCCAATCCCTACTGAATCTATACTTGGCAAGATAACTTTATGTTAGATTATCTGCTCCACCTAGCTGTACCCGTTCAAACGTTGGTGTCTTTGAACAAAAAGGCAGTTTTAATACCTAAATAATAATTTATTAATGATCAAATGTATACAATACTTCAAAATGAAAATTAACAATAAAATTATCCCTACCAAAATGTCACTTGAATATAACATATGTAAAAATAATAGATATATTTTGATAATTTGAAACTCGAATAAGTTGAATAAAATCAATATTAATTGGTTCCCTCGGTAATTGGAAGTTAAAGGAATAGTATCTTACCACAAACGAAGATTTGTGCATAGCTGTATTTAAAATAATAAATCACTAATTTTGTAATGAAGCTCTTCTTTACTTGATTTTATTAATATGTGAGATGCTATCTGAAAATTAAGATATGAGGAAAAATGTTGCCGGCGACTTTCTCAAGCCAGACCAGCCCGCGAACAAACTAAATAAAGTAAGAGATCAAAATTCCCACGCTCTACGGGCGGAGATCAGAGCTTGGTTAAGTGGATTCGTCAGTGTTGAGGACAAAACGTTCCGTCGGCGATTTCATGTTCAAGTTTTTCGCGCAGTCTCTTGGGATTAAAGGATTTGCTTCAAGCGAGGGGTGGCTCTCAAATTAAAAAAAAAAAAAAAAAGAGACGGGATATCATTTTAAAAATCTGCGGAGAGAGCGCCAACGTGGAGATTTCCATTTGTTCGCAATGGATTGACGACCTAAACCAACTTTTGAATGGCTATGACCTATTGTTATCATCTGATATCTACTAATTCAAAAATGAATAGAGGTCCGTATCAAGCAAAATCAAAGGGAAAACAGGAAACTTTTATCAAGTTGGTACGCTTACAGGACGAAACTATACAAAAGCTTCTATATAAGTTATTTAATTTTTATTATCGCATTTATATTTATTCGAATTTTATATTTAAACGATACTCATTATTTCTTTTGATTTTTAAATATCGTATATATCGTCTTAGGCAATTATTTAAACTTTTTAAAATAAATTACAATACTTAAAATAAAATGTTTCTTATACAATCTAAAATTAGAAAATAAACTTTTAAATCGGTAACCTCAAGGAGATAGCCATTATAAAGCACTAATATTTGAATTAGTTTTACTTAATATATTAGCCCTAAAAGACCCAAGGTCATCAGGCGTGGAGAAAACTTCCTGCCAAAACCTAAGCCTATCTCCGTCGCAATGGGGGCTCTACTTGCGAGTTAAATCTACAAATCTGCAGATAACTCTAAGGATATTCAAGATATTCAAGAAATTATTTTTCAAAACCTTCCCGGGGATATACCTAATAATATCCCAAAATTTCACGGCGATTGGATGTATGGATTTTGAATCTATAGAGTACAAACATACAGACAGACACACATTCAATTATATATATATATGTGGTAACCGAGGGTCAAACCTGTAGTAACCGAGAGGGACAGTCAGGGCGTGGAGAGTTTTCCAGTACCTCTCTGCACCTTGGAAGACCTTTAACAGTTCTCACAGAGTACAGGCAGTCGTGGTCGAGGCAAAACGGAAACTTGGGAATGTCCACACACAAAAAACGAAGAGACACAGTTGTAGTAGGAACGTTCCGTGAACAGATAGGAGTCGAGCTAAGAGCAAGATGGAGTTAGAAGAATTCTTACTGTTCTACATGGTGATGAGGTGGACCTGGGTACAAACAACAAGGGCACACGCCGATGGTGAAGTCTCTCAGTAACATTTCGGCTAGGGCAGATGTTTTATATATTTGCCGAGGGGGGGGGGAGGACAGGCGAAAATTTGGACTTTGAACGGGTGCAAAGTGCGTGGGGGGGGGCTGCGGCATTCTACACCCTTTGACCTTGATGGCAACGACTTGCCAAATTCCTCTTTAGGGTTGATTTCTATCTCGATCTCTTGCTTAGCTCTGCTCTTAATCTATTACATAGTTTTATTTATTCATCCTCAGTTTGTACAAAGTACATTACATATGGTGATGCAATGACACATGTCAATCATGCGTATAATTATTTATAGATGTGTTTCTATATACAACATGACAATCTTGTTATAAGTATTATACGATATGGGGTTGTTGGTTTAAATTACAATAGATGGGCCCCGGGAGTGAAAGGGTTTATCCGGGTTTAAACGGGTAAAGCCTCTCTAACACAGGTAAGTAATTAAATTTTATTTTGATTAATTTAAACTGTGAAGGTTAAAATGGGCTATAACAAGATGTTTTGTTTGGATATATCTGCAAATTATAAAAAATAAAACTTATGTTTTATTTAAAAGTTATGATATTCATTATAAAAGAGAAATTTAGATAAAACCTTTGTTTGATAAAAAATTAATGATGAAAAAAATAAAATGATGTTCTAAGAGATTGTTGGCGGGCGTTGGAAAGGGTTAGGGGTTAAAGAATATGCAATTGTAAGTATTACACATGCAAACAAATACTTAGATCCAGGTGCAAAGCGAGGATATAGACTTGAGCGTCTTCCTAGGCAATGTTTCACTTGTGATCCTGTATACGGTTACAGTGCTTTGTCACAATTGTAGGGTTATTGGGTTGAAAAGTTGTTGAAGAAAAAGTTGTTCATTAATATGATTGAAAGGGGTGAAATGGAGCCATGCGATAAGTAGAATTGCTGTATCGACAGTAGGTGGTCTGACTTGACTTAAAATCAAAGGTTGATTGTAGTCCGCTAGAGCTAAAAAAATTAAGAGTTGTGAACGCTTTGTGCATGCGTTGGTGATTGTGCTCTATGGATGATTGAAATAAACTTTTGAAACGTGTTCAAGCCAGAAGTTGGGATTTTTAAATCTGGGGAACTGTGTTCAAAGAGTTTGTTGAAATTACGAAATCAAAAAAAAATATTTTTCAAGCAGTACTGTCGTTTTTCTACGTTGATGTGAGCAATGACTGTGTGTGTGTGTTGTGTGTGTGTGTGAGAGAAAATAGTAGTGAAAAGTACATCGAAGTGGTTAGAGAAATAGATTGTTGTATGCCCGATAGTTGATGATAAACATGGTCATTCTATATAAAGGTATAAAAACAAATATAATATGAATAAAAATAGAGAAATGTGATTGTGGTTGAATAAAGTTTAAGTGGACAAAATCAAACATGTAATATATAAAAGTAATAATAATGAAGAATTAAAGTGATTTTTGACAACAAATAAATATTTATCGAAAAGATAGAGGTTGCCTGGCCGGCATTCATATTTATATAAAAATAGACACTTCGGCCAGTTGGAGTTTTTTATTTTCTCAACGTTTTGACAAAATATTTTGTCTTCGTCAGTAGAAGTAAATAAAAATAAACATTTTGCAAGGCATTAAAAATTGTTCTGAGGTTTGCAAGGGCGTTCTCACGTGATTCTTCGAATTTAGTACAACATCTAAAGCGCGAGTCAAAAACAAATATTAAACTCGTCAAAGACTATGATCTTGGAAATAAAAATATATAATAATAAAATTATAATAAATTAAGTAAAAATAAATAAATAAAGTAATATAATAATAATCGCAAAGATTATTATATAGATTTATAACTATTATGTCCAATTTTTTTTTATCTAGCTTATTAACTACTTTTTAAATTTAAAAATGAAGCATATTGTTGCGGAATATCTTTAAAAGTATTTATAGTTCTTTTCCCAAATTCTCGTGATACCCATCCCTCTAAAAATAATCTTTCCTTTTTTAATTTTATATTCCTATGAAATATCTCAATATCATTCCAATCTGGCCTATGTCCTGAAAATAATGCATGTTCCCCAATTTTGCTTAACGCCCTTCTCCCCAATAAACCCTGTTGGTGTTCCTTAATTCTGGTCTCTAAATTTCGGCCGGTTTCATAAGCTAGATAAAAAAAAATGGACATAATAGTTATAAATCTATATAATAATCTTTGTGATTATTATTATATTACTTTATTTATTTATTTTTACATAATTTATTATAATTTTATTATTATATATTTTTATTTCCAAGATCATAGTCTTTGACGAGTTTAATATTTGTTTTTGACTCGCGCTTTAGATGTTGTACTAAATTCGAAGAATAACGTGAGAACGCCCTTGCAAACCTCAGAACAATTTTTAATGCCTTGCAAAATGTTTATTTTTATTTACTTCTCCTGACGAAGACAAAAGATTTTGTCGAAACGTTGAGAAAATAAAAAACTCCAACTTGCCGAAGTGTCTATTTTTATATATAAAAAAAATATATATATATTTTGTAATACTAAAATAATATTATGAAAAATAGAAGTAAAATTGATTTTTTTTTTAAATAATGTTGGATTAAAAATTGGTGATTTTATAATTGAAAGGTAAAAATAAAAATGTAAAATATATTTTATACAAAAATAGAATATAATTAAATATTGTTATCAATTAACATGTAAAATGTTTTATATGTAGAAAAAAATTAGAGATTTACACAGGATCAAAAATATGAAAATGTTCAATTTGGGGTAGGTCTTGTTCAAATTCCAATATCTAAATGTTTTAAAAGTTAGGTTAAGATATCGACTACTAATGTAGTAAAAGGTGTGGGATAAAATGAATGTAGGACACGAACTTAATTTACTGAAGGCGAGTTAGGGGGAAAAGTGGCAATGGATTTAGTGACGCGGGAATGGTCTCGAGATGTTTAGTCTATCGACACTGGGGCCTTTGGTATGCCAACTAGCGGTGTCCATTTTTATGACTCTCTGTCTGGGAATTTGTGAAATTCTCGAGGAAATATAAATGGTTGATGTGAAACACGTGTTACATATGGCGATCTTTCCGATAACGGATATTTAGATGACAGCTTTGTGAGCGGGGTGCGATGGGCATTGTCTTTGAAGGGGGAGATATGGGGCTTGTCTACAGCGCACGTGCGTTCTCTAGGCTGGATCTGGTGGTTTCAAAGATATCTTTATATTGTGTGAAAGAGAGTAAGTAAGTAAGTAATACAGATCCAAATGGGTTGGTGTAGAGTATGTAGATAGAATAGGTTTGTGACTTTAACGGGAAATTTTCTGGTCGCTACTTGAGGTTTGTTTTAAACGATCGATGTTAAATATATCTGGATTTAAATGTAGGAATGGCTGGGAGATTGTAGGCGGTATAATTCGGACTAGTTGCGTCTCGAAGATATCTGTAGTCAAATGATTGAATTCACTGAGATATAGATCTTGAGACAATCACTGTGGGTTTTGAACAAATCAGGGTTGTGGAGGTGTAATGTACAGAACATTCTCTGTGTAATATTTTAATTTATTGACATGTATGGGGTTACTGTCTTTATTGAGAGGTTGATTGGGGCGATCTATCCGAACGACGTTGGGCGAAATTATTTCAATTATTGTATATGGTCCAGTAAAATATGGTGCTAATTTACCTATGTCGGGATGTTTATAATTTTGGACAAAAGAAGATCATTCACTTCGAAATGTGGTGTTCTGTGCTGCTTATCAAATGTTTCTTTATCTTCTTTATGCTTATTTTGGGTAAGAGAGCGTGCTATCTCTCTAGCTCTAGTTATTTCGGGGTATGGGTTAAGAGGAGTTCTTAGATCTGGGGGGACAACATTGAACATTAAGTAGGTGGGTGGAAAACTTGTGACAAAATGGGGTGTGTTATTATACGTTTGAGTGATGCGCTTAACATTGAATTAACGTTGAATCCAGGAAGCTTTTGGATTTTCTAGATAAGCTAGTCTGAGCTTGCCTGTAATGGTGGCATTTAAGCGTTATATTAAACCGTTTGCTTGTGGGTTATTGCTTGTGGTGAGTAGGGGTTGTATATCATGTGTTATTAGAAATTTACGGAATTTTTCTGAGGTAAAAGCGGGCGCTCTGTGAGATAACAGACGTTTTGGAAATCCTTGTTGTAGTACAGGTTTAAGGATTTGAATGTACGTTAGGGTACTGGTTTACTGGTTAAACTCCCTTTGAGAGTGGTGAAAGCTTGTTGGCAGGTTTATGGTCTATTTGAAAGATGTAGTTTTCTCGGTGTTCGTAAGTGTTGTGTTTCGACGTTGTTGCGGACTTAGTAAAAATATTATTCAATGATTTCAGGTTTAGATGTGAGTCAAAGTGCGACTTTCGACGTGGACACACTTTGAGGTGAAAGGTGTCACAGGCATGAAGGCGTCTTTGGCCTGAAAAGTGAGAAAAATTGTTGTGTTGCGCTGTGTGACACGAGTGAGTGAATTGAATGGAAAGTTGTCATGTGAAGTCGTTGTTTTTGGTACAGCATCTAACTTGTTTCAGCATGAATAACTAATTTACTAGTATGGGTATTAATTGTACAAAACACATCGAGATATTTTGGCTGTTAGTGGATGTGGCACGTTTAGTGGCGACGATATGGAGCTTATGTGGCTCGAGATTGATTTGTTGCTAAGTCGCGCGCTAATAGATGGTGGCTAATTGGAGAAAGTGATGGGGGAGTGTGTTGAAGTTTGTTGAGAGAGATGTGTGGATGATTAATAATTATGCATGTTGAAGGAGAGGACGAGGGAATGAAACTACGTTGGATTTTTAACTTGTTTTGGGGAAGGAAAGTTACTTTTCTAGTTGTGATTTTGAAGATATTGTATCTTCCGATTTTTGAAATAAAAAAAAGCGTTTCATCTATTTATTGATATTTTAATATATTTTTAAATCGTTGATTATGCTAGTACGAAAATTATCTTTGTAAAAGGGGCAATGGCGTGATAGTGACTTATAAATTGAATGGGGCGTTTACATAAAATAGTGAACATAACAATGTTTTTGCAAAGTTTTGAGTATATGATTAAGAAATTGGTGTTTTGGTATAAAAATAAGATATTAAGAAAAACACAAAAATAAGTTTAGAAATATGATTTGAGTAATTAAAAAAATAATGATTTTTTTTCTTATGTAGATTTGAAAGTAATGACTTAAAATTTATAAATTGCTTAAAATAAAGTAAAATTTGATAAATTAGGGCGTAAAAGATTTAAAATTTGAATTGAAATGATGAAAAAAAGGTAAAAATTGATTTAAAATGATTACAGTGAAAATAAACATTAAATTTATAAAGAATCAAGTTGTGAGCATGAGGAGAAAGTTACGTAGGTTTTTAAAACTTACAGTTTTGAGGATTGTTCAGTCAGGAGACTTGGTCTTTAGTTGTCGTCCTGATGACGCGGAAGACGCTCCATGTAGAGCTTGTAGAAGCTTGTAGCTTCTGTTTGGCGACGGCGGCATGTCGCCTGGAAGGTTATTGCGTTGTAAGGGCGAAGGTGGAAAACTTCTCACCGGCTTATTTTGCGGGATTTTCGGCTGTGTCGTTGGGGGGCTGACAGCTTTTCCTGAAATATAGTTTCTTGTTGGGGAGAGATTGATTGGTCGTTTCGTTGGAATGGCGGGCTTGTTCCTCCATCTTTGCTCTTTGTCGCTTCTATCTGGACAGGCTTCTTACCTCTTCGTTGTGGTCATCCTTCGTTGTGGTTATCCTGTCGACTCATCTGTGATAAGGTCCTGTCGACTTATGTGTGATGAGATCCTGTCGACTCTCGCTATAGCTGTGGTAACCGAGGGTCAAACCTGTAGTAACCGAGAGGGACAGTCAGGGCGTGGAGAGTTTTCCAGTACCTCTCTTCACCTTGGAAGACCTTTAACAGTTCTCACAGAGTACAGGCAGTCGTGGTCGAGGCAGAGTGGAAAGCTTGGGAATGTCCGCACACAAAAAACGAAGAGACACAGTTGTAGTAGGAAAGTTCCGTAAACATATAGGAGTCGAGCTAAGAGCAAGATGGAGTTAGAAGAATTCTTACTGTTCTACATGGTGATGAGGTGGACCTGGGTACAACCAACAAGGGCTCACGCCGATGGTGAAGTCTCTCAGTAACATTTCGGCTAGGGCAGATGTTTTATATCTTTGCCGAGGGGGGAGGGGGGGGGGGGACAGGCGAGAATTTGGACTTTGAACGGGTGCAAAGTGCGTGGGGTGGCTGCGGCATTCTGCACCCTTTGACCTCGATGGCAACGACTTGCCAAATTCCTCTTTAGGGTTGATTTCTATCTCGATCTCTTGCTTAGCTCAGCTCTTAATCTATTACATAGTTTTATTTATTCATCCTCAGTTTGTACAAAGTACATTACATATGGTGATGCAATGACACATGTCAATCATGCGTATAATTATTTATAGATGTGTTTCTATATACAACATGACAATCTTGTTATAAGTATTATACAATATAGGGTTTTTGGTTTAAATTACCATATATATAAAATTATTTAAAGGTATATTAAAATTCGAAACTATTTTAAAAGTATATTAGTTATATAAAAAAAATGAGAGTCCGAGTTTGTATTTGTTGATGCTTCACAACATTGAATCTAACACTCCTAATGTATCTGTATTTATTCATTTAGCATGTGGGTGGCATCTAAAGGTTGTTGTTGATGTGGTTCTGCAGTGGCTTCCAACAGTCAACGGAGTTTTTACTCCCGATGAGATGGATGCCCCCGGTCCCTGTATAATCGTGAACGGGACCCTCAAGCTGAACAACCAGCCATCCTCTCCTCACAAGGAAGTCGAGGAAGTGACCATCTACAAGCTACCAGGAGAACGCCTGGGAATGGCCGTCACCTTCGACGACAATCCCGCAAATCCCAACTTGGCTGCGCGGTGCTTCGTCCAGAACATCAGCACGGAGGGACCATCCGCCATTGCCGAGCGCCCGTTGAAGATGGGCGACGAGATCCTTCAAATTGAAGGCAAACCTGTTTCTGAGATGTCTAAATCAGAATGCATCGACAGGCTAAGGAACGCAACTGTTAGAATCAATCTGATTGTTAGGGCTCCACAGGAAACTGAGGCTTCCATACCGAGCAGACGAAAGAAAGGGCCCCCACCCCCTTTACCCCCACCTAAACCTTTCGCCAAAGATGGCGTCAAAGTCGTGAAGCTAGATCACTCCATCCAGAGACCGAGCCGTCCTCCTCCGTTGCCACCGAAGAAACCTCAAGAGGTCCAAGAAACCATAGAACCTGCCTTCTTCATGGACCTCATTTCAGAAGAAGACGAACATACTATCATCGAATCAGAATCAGATGATACGGGTAGCTCGGTCTCCACGATTATCGAACGTACGAGCACGGCAAATTCTAGCTTTTCCGATCACTGTAGGCCATTAAAGATAGACCTTCAGAAAGTTTTGAGTCCTTTTGAACAATTGGAAAAAGAACTTGATAGTCACGAATTGTTCATGAAAACAGTTCATGACCGAATGGTATTCCATCAGGAAACGACTATGCAAACACTTATTGACGAGCCAGACTCATCAATACGTCAGATCGTCAGCAGCGAGGATGAGGCATCGAGCGAATCATTTTCAATTGACCCACCTGAATGCTTTCAAGATCGGGAAGCAATGAGACCAGCAGCACCTGTGCAAGAAGAACCTCTTAAAGTGCAGTCACAAGAATACGCCAACATAGAAGAACAAAAGAAATGCAACGGAGTAAAGACCTCGAAGGGAGAAACCTTGCCTCCACCCATTCCAGCAAGGTCAATTTCAAGAAGGACAAAGTCAGACCCGCCAGCTTCGAGGACACCTGAAAGCAAAGGATCCAAAATTCCTAGGCCAATTTCCGCCACGAAATCACTGAATATCACGAAGGAAGAGCCTAAAAAACCAAGAAATTCTCAAAAAAAGACCCCTAAAATAAAGAAAGTGGTGAAAAGAGAACCCGAAGCCTATAAACTAATCCCAAAACCAAAAGAATGCGAATCGAAAATACTTAAATTTTCTCCAATCAGGAAGTTACCCGAAAAGACAAACCCCTCAAAATCCCCCAAGCGATCCCCTAACCTTGTCAAGAAAGAAAATGGGGACAAGAAGCCCTCGTTGGAGCCTGACGTTAAAAGTGAAGATAAGAGGTAAGTTCCTTTTAACTAAATATGTGTGTAATGTAAGATTTTCAATAATTTTGAATGATCGATTTTTAAATTTCTTAGAGCCTTTCATATATATTTTACTTCAAATATAGGTTATGCACTCTTTTATAAGACATCATTATTAAATTTACTATAACAACAATTCCATTTTGCTGAAATTTCTTAATTTATATTGAAATATTTTGTAATTCTTATAACCATTTTAACCCATATATAATTATTTTTTATATTTAAAACCTAAGTGCTATAATCTATTTTCAATGAAGATATAATATACTTGATGGCGATATTAAAATATTTTTCATCAAAATTGCAAATTTATATTTGAAGTGTGAAATATATTTTATCTTTTTTTATTTATAAATGTATATACGAAAATAATTTATACAAACTAGAAAATTCCCAAATCAAATTATAAATATTGTTATTAAACTTCTTTTTTTAAATCGTGTTTTTTTATCGTGTTTGTTTGATATATATTTTAAAAAATTTTATATATAATTATTCATTCCTGAAAACACAATAAAAAGTTATCATAGAGAAAATATCCAAAGAATAAATATACAGTGGTACCTCGACATACGAGCGCCCCAACATACGAGTTTTTCGAGATACGAGCCGACGAGCAAGTGATTTTTTGCTTTTAGTTACGAGCGAAATTCGAGATACGAGTTCGGTTCGGTAGTGTTGAAGATATTAATCTGTGATTTTAAATGTTTATTTTTGACCAGTACTTTTGTTTTGTTTTTGCTTTTTCTAAAATGTTTCTTTCTTCTTCTTCATTATTATTTTTTCTATATGCAAAGCTTTGTTTTTTGAGACTTGGATAAACAAATTCGAGTTTATTATATTTTGTGTGCTTTTAAAACTCATTTCCGGAACATTCTGAGAGGGAGGAAGAAACAAACCTCCTTGGACATTTTTTTTTTCTAAACGGCCTACAGGTGAAAGCGAGAAAAATGTAGCGAAAAAGGCAAAGACCAGTGAGGATATCTAATATATTTCTTTACATTCTCTTTTTTGTTTTTGTGCAATAAATATTTGCTATTTATAAAACGAAAATTAAAATTATACCGCGAATGTTTCTTTTAAAAATCGAAATTTATTTTCAAAGAGAAATATTGAAGAGAAAGATTGCTATTTATAAATACGTTTTTATTATTTAAAACCCCGTAACAAAAATAACTGGGGTTACATTTTGGAGGTTGGAACGGATTAATGGTAGATCAATTGTTTTGTATGAGGAAATTTGCTACGAGATACGAGTAATTCGAGATACGAGCAAGGTTGCGGAACGAATTAAACTCGTATGTCGAGGTACCACTGTATTATTATATTTATTATATAACTAGCCGAATGACCCGGGCAACGCCCGAGTTTGCCCGATTAAATGCTTTTATTCAAATACTATTCGTTGCAATTATAAATTGGCGTCGTGGACGTCATTCTTGTATAATATATAAATGAGTTTTAAAAATTGTAAAAAAAAAAAAAATTGCCAGGCCGGGAATCGAACCCGGGCCGCCCGCGTGGCAGGCGAGCATTCTACCACTGAACCACCGATGGTTATGAGAAATGGCCATATTGGGGTATTTATTCCATTCACAAAAGCAAATGGTGACAGAATTGATTAAGAAAGGGCAATGCCGGGTTTTACCCGATTAAATGCTTTTATTCAAATACTATTCGTTACAATTATAAATTGGCGCCGTGGATGTCATTCTTGTGAAACGTCCCGCTCCAAACTTTGTGTCTGAGAAGCGATATTTTTATAAAGAGATGATCTGGCTTTGTGTCTTCTGCTCGAATGAATGTTTTTCTGTTAGAATTTTGTTCCTGCATACTAAAAATGAACTGGCTTCACCCGTGGTCTCTGCTTTTTGGAATTTTTCCAAATATAATTTTGTATCTGATAATCAAATATGATACAGCAATATTGTCATCATCATTTTCTGAATAAAAAACAACTATTTTTTTCCCAGAACCTGTCAATTTATTTTTCTTGACTAAAAATCCGAAAAATATATTTTCCAGATTTTTCTCTATGTCCTGTTAAAACACGTTTTACATGTCCATTAGGTCAGCTGATATTACCTCCCATCTTCACCGCTAGAGGCGCTGCATGCGAGCGAAAGGGCAAATTTGCCACGCAATTTGCAAATAACTTGTATACTTATGTACATAGACCATAAATCTGTACATAGACAGGAAAAGCACATCTATTTTAATAATATAAATGAGTTTTAAAAATTGTAAAAAAAAAAATGCATCGGCCGGGAATCGAACCCGGGGCGCCCGCGTGGCAGGCGAGCATTCTACCACTGAACCAAAAGCAAACGGTGACAGAATTAAGAAAGAATTGTGCATGACGCTGATAAATGTATATATTAATAATTATTATTATAGTAATAGCGGATGTGTACCCGGCTTCGCCCGGGTTTTTTTCCGAGTGAAAGTTTGCCGAACGAATATTATTGATAGTAATATTTCGGAACACACAGAATATTATGATAATAATGATAATAATATTCGTTGCATTTAATATTTATATAATATATAAAATATATTTTTCGAGCAAACATATCCACTCTCTCTACTGAATAGATTTTCAAAAAGATATACTCGTATATAAATAAAAATATCTAGAGATATTATACATGATCTTAGCCAAAAGGCCGAGAAACGATATTTTATATATAGAGATGACCTGGCTTCGTGTGTCTTCTGCTCGAGTGAATGTTTCGCTGGTAGAATTTTGTTCCTGCCTACTAAAAATTATTATCTGGCTTCGCCCGTGGTCTGCTTTAGTGAATATTCCCCTAAAGAATTTTGTTTATGTCAATCAAGCATGATACAGCAATATTGTCCTCATCATTTCTGACTAAAAAAATATTGTTGCTCAGTACTTGGTTAATTATAATTTTTCTTAGTTAAAAGTGCGACAAAAACTATTCCAGATTAAACACTCTGTCCAGTTCAAATTTCAACGAAATAAGTTACATATTGAGGGCGTGCATAGCCGACAAACATATATTTATTGTAGCGTAGAAAATCAAGTCTTTGTATATCTTAAGATGTAAGCGTATTTATTGATGACGTCAGCACGACTAGTCGACAATTATTAACAAATCAACAAAACTATCTACAGCTAGAGAATCTTGAGCAAGCACGCAAATAGATATTTCGATCATTATTTTATATTGAATAATTAAATTAAATCTGTTACCAATTATTTTCATTTAATAATTAAATTAAATAATAAATTATTTCTTCGCCACATAGCCTCCTCCTATAAAGAGCATCGACCCAAAGCTCAAAAGAAGACTTACATCCTCAGTCTCAAGGCTCGAGAACGGGTGCTAGGGCCTGAGATCTATTCTCGTGTCTGTGGTTGTTGTGTTCGTTCAGTGGGGATGTCTTCTTCCTGGACGTTTGGCGAGTCATCTTCTGGATCCTCTTCTTCTAGGTGGTCCACCTGATCCTCTGGGTTTAAATAAGGCTTCATTCTACAAACGTGAACCAAGTCTTTTATTTAAGGATGACCTTGCTGGTTTCCGATTGTCTCAACTTCGTAGGTCACATCGGATATTTTTCGGGTTACTTTATTCGGACCGAAGTAACGTCTCATTAGTTTTTCCGAATATTCCACTTTACGCACAGGGATAAAGATCCATACGAGATCTCCAGGCTGGTAAGTTATGTTTCTGTGGTGAGCGTCATAACGGAGTTTATTACTTTCCTGAGACCTCATAGAGTGGAGACGTGCCAGTTGTCGTGGTTCTTCCGCTCTCGACCCTAGTGTTTGGATGAAGTCGTCATCTTCTGGGACTAACTTGGGAAATAACAGGTCCAATGGCGTTTCTGCTTCACGCCCATGCGCAAGGAAGAATGGAGTGAATCCGGTGGACTCTTGCCTTGCTGTGTTGCATGCGAATGTCTGCCATGGTCTTGTTCAGCCTTTCTGTGAGTCCATTCCTCTGAGGGTGATAGGCGGTCGTCGTCCTGTGACTTATTCTGCAGTGATTGTTCAGATCACGAATCAATGATGAGGTGAAATTCCTTCCTCTGTCGGTGATTAGTTCCCTCGGAGCACCGTGTTTCAGGATTACATCTTCGACCAAGAATTTGGCAACTTCCATTGATTCACTAGTTGGTAGCGCTTTGGTGATTGCATACTTTGTCAGATAGTCTGTGCAGACAATAATCCAGCGGCTTCCACATGTCGATGTTGGGAACCTGCCTAAGAGGTCCATTCCAATCTTTTCAAAGGCAGCTCTGGGCACTGGTATTGGCTGTAAGTGTAAGTTTGCGTCGCTGACAGTCTTGACAGTGAGCCACATACCTTCTAACATTCCTATACATTCCAGGCCAATATAATTTTTTTTATAATTCGATCATAGGTATTGGTGAACCCAAGATGTCCAGCAGTGGGCGAATCATGGAAATTTCTCAGTATTTCAGGCCTGAGGTGGCGAGGGACCACCAGAAGCCATATTCTTCCCATTGGATCATAATTATTTTTGTAGAGAGTATTATCAATTTTCAGAAAGGACTTATTAGGTGTCTCTTGTTGCATATTGTCAGCGATCTTCATGAGATCCGGGTCTTTCATTTGTTCCTGTCCAAGTTATTTTGTTCAGGCGGCGGTAATCGACGCAGAATCTCCAGCTTCCATCCTTTTTTCTTATCAATACTACAGGTGAGGCCCACGGACTTTCAGAGGGCTGAATGATGTCAAGTTTTTCCATCTTGTTTACCTCATCCTGAATAATTTGGCGTTCTCTTGGTGCAACTCGGTAAGGTCTTTGTTTGGTCGGTAGGTGGTCTCCAGTGTTAATTCGGTGTTTACATTGATGTCCTTGAATTGTCTTCTTTTACTTAATTCGAAAATATCGGTATAATTATTTAAAAAATTTCTTAATTTTTCTTTTTGAGATTAATCAAGTGAATCATCTATTAGAAAATCTGAGATTTTTGGATCTTCAGAATGTTTCGCCTCTGTTTCAACTTGGTTACAATCAGTTAGAGTACATAGTTGACTATCTTCGATGACAACACTATCGGCTACGTGCATCCCCTGTGGGATTAGTTTTGGATATAGACTCCAATTCACCACCCAAAGTTTACCTCAGTTACTGGTAAGTGAAATGACAGAGGAGGGAGCCGTTAGTTCTCTTTCTAGCAATAGCTCTTTTCGTCATTCTGCCACCACAATTGCGTCATTAGGGATGTCACGACTTGCTACTTCTATTAGCTGGATAGAGGCGGGCTCGATTCTGTATTCCAGTTCCGAGTAGAGAGGTGAGTTGTTCTTAGGGGTATCCTCAATAAGACATTTTTCTAAAAAAAATGTATCATCTGCAGAGTCAATTACTGCTCTGGATAACTTTAAAAGGTCTCAACCAAGAATAACATTGTGACTACAGTCTTCTATAACGACAAAATCGAACTTTTCCTGTAGTCCATTTAGGTCCAGTTTCAACGTACATCGTCCTCTTGGTCTTAGAATTTCACCATTGGCTACTCGTAATGTTACGTCAGTTTCAGCAAACATTATTTTTCTTAGTTTCAGTCTGAATCTCTCAGATATCATAGAATATGAGGCTCCTGAGTCGACAAGGGCATGCGTCATTTTTCCTTCTATTTTAATGTCTAGTAATTTTCTTTTAATTCTAATGTAGTCGTCAAAGGAGGATTTCTAAATTTTGCGGCCTTACCTCCAAAATAGGACGCATCTTCTAGTTTTCCTGACGGGAACGGCGAGGCGACTGGCTGTATCTCCTAGCAGACGACGAAATTTGTCCTTTACGACCAGGGTTCGGGGAAGGGCTTCGATAGCGGCTTGCAGTTTTTTGCATATCATCATTTTGTTCATGGAAATCGGATCGAGAATTAAAGAACGTCCTTGGTTCTTGTCTATTTTGGTAGTATTCGTTACGCCTTTCCTCGTTTTGTCTTTGTCTATCACGGCAGTAGCGGACGACGTGACCAGGGCATCCGCAGTGAAAACAAATCGGCTTTCCTTCAGTGGTTCGCCATTCGTTTGTGTCGCGTCTTCCTCCTTGTTTTGGGTATCGAGGTTCAGGGTGCGGTCTTATCGTTTGGGTCACATATATATTATTATAAAACTGTCTGGATCATTCCTTCTGTAGGGAACTTCTCCTAGGCTTTGAGATTGGCGCCAGGGTTCTTCCAATCTCTTCCTTTACCATATCTTCGATGGTAGACATTTTTGGTTCCTCTCGAGTAGAGCCTAATGCCCGCTGTACCTCCTCACGAACAATTTGCCTAATCATAGATGACAGATCTGCCCTGTCATCATGATCACTGAGAGACGCCACATTTGGTAGTCGCTCGTATTTTGTTGGGGTCACTCACTTACAGTGTAGGGCTTCAATACGGCGACACTCGGTGACGAATTGCTCAGTGTTATTAATATACCTTGGGAGAAGTGCCTGGTAGAGCTCCTCGGCTATCCCTTTCATCATATGGGATATTTTATCTACCTCATTCATTTGAGGATCTACCTCTTTTTGCAGAGGCACAGAACGTCTTGGATGTAATATTCGGTGCTTTCTCCTTTTATTTGTGCGCGAGTTTTGAGTATTTTCTCAGCTCGCAGTGTCTTAAGCTTTCTTTTTTTTCCAAATACATTTTCTAATTGTGACATGAACTCCGTCCATATCTGGATGCTTTCCTCATTGTTTTCAAACCATTTGTGGGCAGTGCCAGTCAGATAGAAATAAACGTTAGCGAGACAAAGGGTTTCGTCCCATTGGTTGTGCTTCGCCACACGTTCATACCCTTTTAACCAGCTAAGGGGATCTTCAACACCCTCACCAGAGTACATCGAGGGGTTTCTAGGTAGGTGTTGTACAAAAAAATGAACCTACCTGAGTTGCTGCTTCTTTCTTAATGTTCATGTTTTTTTCTTCTTGCTGAAGAGATTCAATTTTTCTTTTTTTTTTCTTAAGGGATATCGGTCCAGCTTCTCCACCAGTTGTAGCGTAGAAAATCAAGTCTTTGTATATCTTAAGATATAAGCGTATTTATTGATGACGTCAGCACGACCAGTCGACAATTATTAACAAATCAACGAAACTATCTACAGCTAGAGAATCTTGAACAGGCACACAAATAATTATTTCGATCATTATTTTATATTGAAAAATTAAATTAAATTTGTTTCCAAATATTTTTTTTTCATTGAATAATCAAATTAAATAATAAATTATTTCTTCGCCACAATATATATATGTTCCCGGCTTCGCCCAGTTTTTACCCGAGTAAAAGTGTGCCTAACGAACATTTGTTAAAACGATTCTAGCAGACATCCAATCCCTACTGATTCTATACTTTTCTATACTCTCGATAATTTGAAAATTTTTCCCGGTCCCTTGAGAAATACTCGATAAGTTGAACAAAATCAATATTAATTGGTACACTTTGTAATTTGAAGTTGAAGGAATAGTATCTTGCCACAGACGAACATTTGTAAATAACTGTTTTTAGCGAATGTACCCAGCTTCGCCCGGTTTTTACCCGAGTAAAAGTTTGCATAACGAACATTTGTTAAAACGATTCTAAAAAACATCCAATCCACCTATATATATATATTTATAAACGTATATAAATATTGTTATATGCGTCTAAATATATATTTGAAACACATAATTATTTTGAAAACATTTATTGAATTTTAAATAAGATATTTTCATTAAATATTTATTAATATTGATATGTCAAGTTTTTTACAACGTCATTGGAATATTATATTACTAAATCCTCAAATTAAATATTATTTTTTTATACTTGTAACACATTTTAGCATTTTTACAATTTATAAATGTAATTTCACCAGAAACCACGAGAGGCGCTGCTTGCGAGTGAAAGTTTAAAATTTGCAAATAAAATTGCAACGAATATTTATTTCAAATCAAATTCAAACCAGAAACCTTCCCAGTAGTAAAGTAAATATATAACTTCCCAAAGTTTCTCGGCGATTGGATAATCTTAACTTTTTAAAACATTCATCGTGTAAACAAACTAACGTTTTTTGTGTAAACAACTTCGTGTAAAATTATTAACCAATCAAATTCATTTATCGTCGCGATCAGTGCGGCGCCAAGCGGTAAAAGGCTGGAACTAACGCTTTTTGGTTTTGCATTTAAAAAAAAGCACATTAACCTTTTTAGTTTTTTGAATAGCTTATATGTTAAACGAAATCTTCAGCTACCTACATGCAAAATTTCATAATGATTGATTCTGTAATTTTTGGGCAACGCGATAACAAACATCGATTTTGGATTTCATTTTTATAGATATAAGGATTATTATTTATTATACGTAATTTTTATATATCTATATTTTTTCATATTATTGGATCGTAAACCACACCTGTATATCGATACGCTTTGTTAGGTCATGGTAGGTTTAGATAAATATAATTAGGTTAGTTCAGGTTGGGTTAGGTTATTTTAGGTTGGGTTTATTTAGAAATGGAACTATTTTGTTTATCGCGAATAGGCCTAGCGCCGAAAAATACAATCGCCGATGGTCCGCTGAAATGAGTATCTCACCAGATATTCCTATTTTAAAAATTCAAACACCTAAAATACCCATTCCAAGAGTCTAGCATCAGTATCACTATAAAAGGAAAATCGAAAAATGCAATATAACAGTGGTATGGTATATTAAAATGGCGAAACCGCTGGGAGGGTTCACCACTGATGAGTCAGGCCCTCCCATTAATTTTTTTCCATTGCAGTAAGGGCAGTAGAAATCGTTCAATTTAAAAAAAATCATACGCGTCTATAATAGTTTCGAATTTTCATGACAAATGGTGCGCTAATGCATCATGGAAAATAAATGTCGAATGGCGTTTAAAAATGGCGGTTAGAAATGGCGTTTTTAAAAGCTTTATATTTCAATTGCGATATATTTTTTAAAATGTGTTAAGGTAAATTTTAAAATTTTAAAATGAAACTTTTACGATCTTCAAAATGTAAAAGTTTTTTGTTGTTGTTCTTTTTTGAAATTCTTGTAGGGGTGTAGACAAGGTACTTGGTTACACTTAGGACAAGAGCCTTGCACTAACAAATTTATTAAAGCATAGGTTATATAAAGATTAAAAAGGGAAAGAGAGGAAACAAAGAGGTTACATCCTCCGTAGAAGGTAAACAAACAACAGCGTCGTTAGGCTAAACTTTTACAGTCAGTAGGAGGGGGGGGGGGCGACGTCATCCTTCCGGTCACGTGTTATACTTGAGTGGCGGCGCAGGTGTCCAACATATCCCCTCCCGGAATAACTTCAGCTGGACGTTTATTCCGATAGTCCATCAGCGCTCTACAGTACTTTTCATGCTGGCTTCTAGCAAGAGGTTTGGTAAGGAAGTCAGCAGGGTTCTCAGCACTCGGAGTGTAGAAAAGTTCGATTGCTTCTTCTGAGATCTTTTCTCGAACAAAATGGTACTTTACGGCAAAATGTCTAGTTTTCGATTTGTCGATGTAATTTTCCGCATGGGAAATTGCAGCTTGGTTGTCGCAGAATACTTTTGTTTCTCCACAAATCAAACTTGACATTTTCAGCTGTTCCATCAGATTCCGTACCCATGTGATGTCCTTCACAGCTGATGACAGTGCAATGTATTCCGATTCCATAGTACTCAAAGCGGTAACTGTTTGTTTGGTGCTTCTCCAAATTATTGGTGCTCGAGCTAAAAAGATGAGATGTCCAGATACTCCTTTTCGGTCTACAATGTCTGAGGCCCAACTTGCATCCGAAAAGGCAATCAAAGGTTTGCCAGTGGATCTGTAAGTTATGCCAAAGTCCTTGGTGCTCTTCAGATAACGCAGCACGCGTTTCCCAGGCCTGGTTCTCTGAGAAAGTTATGACAGTCCTCCGATCAGTTCACGGTATGGAAACCGCTCATTGGAATTTCCATTTTTCCTTACACTCAGGTCAAGATTGGTTTCCATTGGAGTCGAGACACCTTTTGCATCCTGTAGTCTGAAACGTTGAAGCAGTTCTTCTATGTAGTTACTTTGAGAAAGAGTCATACTTCCATCTTCTGACTTCTTGAAGGATACTCTAAGCATATGAGAAATTGGTCCTAGATACTTCACTTCAAAACTGGAATTTAAGAGTTCTCTGCATTTGTTTCTCGCTGCTTGATTCTCTGAAATGGCAAAGATGTCATCCACATAGATTGAGAGAATGATCCTTCCTTCTTCAAGTTCAACTTCGTAGATGCTCGGATCAATTGGGTTACGTTGGAATCCTATTTCGTGAAGTTGTTTGTTTAAGAATTTATTCCAGCATTTTCCGCTCTGTTTTAATCCATAGATTGATTTCTTAAGCTTGCAGAACAAGTTTTCTTCTCCTGGTTTCTTGAAGCATTCAGGTTGTTCCATGTAAATAGTCTCATTGAGTGTCCTATGAAGATAAGCACTCTTCACGTCGCATTGGTCAATGAACCTGTCCTTTTCTGTTGCTATCGCCGTTAATAGCCATATAGTTTCAAAACTGGAAACAGGAGTATAGACTTCGTTGTAGTCAATTCCTCTACGTTGAGTGAAGCCTTTGGCGACTAGACGTGCTTTGTATCTAGTGGTACCATCCACGGCATTGATTTTCTTATTTAGTACCCATCTACATTTTAAAGGTTTGATACCTTTCGGCAATTCCTGCAGTTGCCATACATCATGTCTTTCGAGCGATTCCCTTTCTTCTTCAATGGCTTCTATCCAATTAGCTACCTCAGGGCTGTTCATGGCTTCTTCATAAGTGGGGTTATTGTCCTCTGCACTTGTGGCATTTATCTGTCCACCACTATTATCCTCTTCCGGAGATTCTGCCGTCTTTCCATGACTTCGGAGTGTCATTGGATGGCTTCTCAGGTTCTCTGGGAGAGTCTCAGATAGCTGATCTATTCCACCTGTAGTTCCAATCAGTTCTTCAGTTTCTCGGTCTACTGGTTGATCTGCATTACTTTCTTCTTGAAAGGAGGCCTCTTTCGAGGAGAAATGGACAGATGGTAGAGTATCCCTTTCTCTTTTGGGCTGTTTATAGAGGATTTCTTCTTTGAATACACAATTTCTAGATTCCAACACTTGGCGTTTTTCAGGAATCCAGATTCTCCAACCTCGTCCCTGTAGAGAATAACCCACGAGAATTCCTTTAGTGGCTCTTGGCTGAAGCTTCGAATTCCTTCTTTGTTTTGGAACATGAACAAAGGTTTCGCAGCCGATTGCTCTCAGATGTCGCAGAGCAGGTCTTTTTCCAAACCACAATTCAAAAGGCGTTTTCTCTTCATTGTGTCTGTTTGTAACACGATTTCTCAAGTATGCTGCTGTGTTGTACTTGAGTGGCGGCGCAGGTGTCCAACAGAAAATATATAAACCATATAGAAAATGAAATGATAAGATTTTATTAAATACAACACACTTTGAAAGAATTATTTTTTTATGTGAAGCCTTTTAAAGGATATTAAACCATTAAAATCTGCACGGTTTTTCAAATAAGAAACAAACGTTTTTATCGTAAGTAATTATGAAGTTTTAGGAAAGATGCGGAGTTGTTTAAATAACGGCTGACTTTGTACACTTTACAAGAAAACATAAGATTCCTAAATTTTCTTTATTGCCTTGATTAAAGGAAGCTTTCGGACAAGCCCTCTTTTTCAGACAAAGAAAAATGTATAAACAAGGAAATGGAGAAAGAGTATATAGCATTTTTAAGAGAAATGCGTGTATACGACATAAAACCGACATAATTGAATAAAGTGATTATAATAATAAAGAATAAAGAATTAACTATGAATATGTTTTAATGAACTTAGTGAATAGAGAAATTGAGAATCACTATTGTCTGTACACTTTACCATTTATAAACAAGTTTGTTTATCCCGTTTACCTAAAATTCTGTAGTTCTAGAGGTGATGAACTCACTGAATGTCGTTTCGGGGCATGGTTTTGGAAATATTTATCACGCAGTTGAGTTGTTTGAAAAGGCAAAAATCTTTTGGTGAAGGGTGGGGGAGTATGGTGGGTGGTCGAGAGTTTGAGTCCAACTATGAAAATTTGGTCATTGAGACGTTTGGTAGTGTTGTCTTGGATATGGATTGGCTTTTTCCTATTGAGCAATGACGGATTGATTCCTTTAGTTTTGGTTAGTTTCTTCGATTCGCCTACGGTAATTGCCTGTAAAAGTGTCGCTTTGGTTAAAAAACTGGATGAATCATCCGTAAGCCCCCACACTGTGATCCTTTTCTGGAATAATCTTGACTTCGGAAATTTTCGGAACTACGTCGCTGTTCGACCATTGCGCTGAGCGGCTGCTAACCCGCCAGGTCTTACCGCAAGTCACACAAACGGTCGTTCTTTTGCCTGATATAAGCAGCTTAAAATGCGAATAATTTTATGATATCATTTACCTTCTTTCAGCATCAATTTGTTGAACTTTTTATTATATCTAGATGTTGAATAAATGTAAAGAGAGTAACGTTGTTTTTTTCAGCAATTTTTTGTGTAGTTTTTCGTCTGCCTTGATTATCACCTTTGTCGTTGTCAACCTACAACGGTAGTCCTCTACGTCTTCAAATATAACCTCGACGATGTGGCTTTTTTTTCGAACCACCTGCGTGTGGAACATTCAGAAATTTCCCAAACTCCCCATTCAAATTAAACTCATTTTATGAATATAGAATGGAATTTAACAAAATAATTAAAATAAAATATTAGTATTGAAAGCTAGCGTGATTGTAAAGCTTTACATTTGTCATGAGTATCAATATATAAAATTATCAATATATGAGAATTACAAAGCTTGATTATAAACAATACAGAATCATATTTTGGTAGAAACCTAATACTCGCCAATAAATTAATGCTCCCAAGTTCAAGCGAATTAAATTATTTTATTAAATAACTGCTTACAGAGTTAATTATATCAATATATACTCTGGTATTTTAAAATTATCGGAAGAAAAAATTATATCTCAAATATACGTTTATTAATAGGTTTAGATATAGCCCGCTTCTTTATTGCCTTATGAACTGAACTTTCCGATCAGCGTTTAGTAAAGCTGACATGTTCCTTAGCTCAGTGGTTCCACACATCGAGTTGTGTAAGAAACAACCGTAAGTTTCGAATCTTGGCCTTTCTTTTTGTTGTATAGTTATTATTTAATTAAACATTACTCACCAGATGAAATTATTATTACTAATTGTTTATTACACTTTATATTTATATTTTTACATCAACACGTTGTTTACATTATACATCGTATATTATTGTTTATGATGATGATATATTCTATATTTTTAAAACACAGAATACTACATTCCCTCCTTCCTTTAGATGAAAGGAATCATGTCTTTATATCTTGATGATGGCTTGACGACTCTTCCACTCCTGGTGATCACGGGTTCCTTGGTAGTCGGCAAGGGTGGAGAAACCTCTGGTGGCAACTGGTGAAGAGCCTCGGCATCAAGTCTATCTGAAACAACTGGGTTAAATGTAGACCCTGTTCTACTTGAACTTGGTCGGTTTAAAGAAGTGTCCTTGTCTTGGTTTGAGGAATTATCATCTGATATTTGTACATCAGAAGAGTTGAGGTGTTCAATTCTTGTTGAATCTGAACTAAGATTTTCCTGGCTCTCTTCTGGAGTCAAGTCAGAAATGCCTTGATTGGTCTCTTGAGTAGGAACATGTTTCAAATGTTTAGCATTTCTATGAATTATTTTCCCATTTTTAGTGTTGACTAATTTAAAATAATTTATTGAAGTGTTTTCAAGAATGACATGATGTTCTGATCTGAAATTTGAATCAAGTTTTCCATTATTTGGATTTGCCACATAAACTAAATTTCCAATTTCAAAATTATGAGGACTAGCTTTCCGAATTATATCATTATATGTTTTCATTTTTTCTTTGTAGACCATATTGAATTCTTTGATGTTGGATTCATCTTCTTCTGCATCATTAACAAGTGAGCTTAATTTAGTTTTGATTTCTCTTGAAAATAATAGGAATGCTGGAGTCTTTCCTGTAGATCTGTTTGGAGTAGTTCGGTAAGACATTAAAATTCTGGATAAATCTTCTTTCCAATCTTTCCCTTCTTCAGAACTTGAATTGAATTGTTTCTTTAGAAATCTATGGAATCTTTCTATCTTCCCATTACTTTTTGGGTAATAGGGTGAGGCTTTGATGTGCCTGATTCCACATTCTTTTAAAAATCTTTCCATTGATGTACTTACAAACTGTAAGCCATTATCTGTTACAACTTCATGTGGATAACCATGTCTTGCAAAAATCTCCATCAATTTTTTAATAATTGTCTTGCTGGAAATATCTTCTATTATCATTGCTTCAGGATATGAAGAATAGTAGTCGATCACTGTTAAAACATAATGATGGCCAATTGGACCAACTATGTCAATTCCAAGTTTCATCCAAGGTTTTGATGGTAACGGAACTATTTGCAATGGTTGATAATTTATCAATGGTTGATTCCTTACACAAATTGGACAGTTTCTTATCAAATTTTCAATGTCAAAGTCCATGTTTATCCAAAAATATTTTTCTCTTAACAGTTGTTTGGTTCTTGTCATTCCTTGATGTGTTTCATGTGCAATTCTCAAGACTATCTTTATTAGTTTTGAAGGTAGAAAAATTCTACTTCCTTTTAAGATAAGATTATCTAAAATTGAGAGTTCATCTTTAAACTTATAAAAACATTTGAATTCTTCATTCAAAGGATATGGCCAAACTCCCTTTTGAACCATATCTTTCAGTTTTTTAAACAAAGGATCTTGCTCTGTACAAACTTTTATCTCTTTCAAAGACAGTGCTTGAAGCTCTTCAGAAGTGATGGATAAGACTTTATGAACATAGTCCTCCAGCCATTTTTCATCACTTGTGTTAGAAAGAGGTTGTCTTGAAAATATATCTGCAATATTTTGCTTTCCTTGAATGAATTCAATTTAAAAGTCATATGGTTGTAATCTCCAACTCAATCTTTGAATTCTTGGAGGCAAAACAGCTCCATTTTTAGGATTCAGCATATAGATTAGAGGTTTGTGATCTGTTTTTAACACAAATTTCCTTCCCCAAATATAGGTGTTAAAATATTCAATTGCCCATACACATCCCAATGTCTCTTTTTCTATTTGTGAATATCTTTTTTCAGTATCAGTTAAGGATCTGCTGGCATATGCAATGGGTCTTTTAATGCCATTTTGTTGTGTTTGTATTAATACTGCTCCAAGACCAATAGGGCTTGCATCTGTGATTAATTCAGTTGGTGAGTTCAAGTTGTAATATGCCAAGCATGGCTTTTTGTTAGTGACTCTTTAAGATCCTGAAATGCTTTTTTTGTTTTCAAATCCCAATTCCACTTAACATTTTTTCTAGTCAAATTATTTAGAGGTTCAGTCAATTTAGAAAAATTAGGTATGAATTTTCTTTAAAACCCACAAGTTCCTAAGAATGACCTTAACATCTCAATATTTTTTGGTATTGGAAAATTTAAGACTGCTTCTATTTTCCTATTATCAGGTTTAATACCTTCACTACTAACAATGTGACCTAAAATATCCAATTCTTCCATGGCAAATTTGCACTTATTCCTGTTGAGCCTAATGCCTACTTTATCAAATCTTTGTAAGACTTTTCTAAGTCTTTCTTATAGTTCTTGTCTATCTTTGGCGTAAACTACGACATCGTCCAAGTAACAAATTACACCTTTCAAATCAAGCAAAATTGAATCCATTCCTTTCTGATATGCCTCTGGAGCACTTGATAGACCAAAAGGAACTTTACGAAATCTGTAACAACCACGGTGCGTGATGAAAGTTGTAAGGGGTCTTGATTGAGGGTCTAAGTCAACCTGCCAAAACCTTTTTTTGCATCCAGCTTTGCAAATACTTTAGCACTTTTAAGGGCATGTATAAAATTGTCAATTGTAGGAATTGGATGTCTTTCTCTCAATATTGCTTTATTCACTTCCCGAAGGTCTATGCATATTCTAATTTCCTCACTATCCCTTTTTGGAACAACTATTATGTTAGAAACCCATTCAGAACCTTGATGCACTTCTTCAATGATTCCATTCTCTAGCATCTTATCAAGCTCTTGATTTACTGCTTCTACCATTGCATAAGGTATACGACGGCATCTCTGGGCAATGGGCCTATAGTTGTCTTTCAATGTCACTTTATGACTATAGCCTTTTATAGTTCCAAGTCCATGGAAAAGATGTTCATGTTCTTGAACAAGAGTTTCTATATTAGTAGACATTGATTCATTTACATGATTTACCCTTTTAATTATACCTAGTTCAAAACTAGCCTTGCCTCCCAACAAAGATTCAACTTTTTTATCAATCACATAAATTTCTTCTGAAACTGAATTTTCTTTCCAAGAAATCACAGCATTGAAATAACCATAACATGGAAGAGGTCTATCTTGACCATTGGCAAAAAAGGTTCGGGTGGTGTCATGTAATTTTGGCATAATTTTATGGCCATATAATTCAAGCATCTTATTATAGCTTATGAAAGTTCTATCACTCCCTGTATCAATTATCATATTTATTTCACTACCATCTATTTGCACTTTTTCTTTATTTTCAGCACCTGTATAGTAGGTATATTCATCTGAACTTTCACCTACTTCAGTCTTATTTTCTTCTTGTATGGTCTTAACTTTAGTTTGATTGAAACCTTTGTGGTTTCTATTATTATTTTGATTTGGGCGGTTCCTGCAAGCTCTAAAAAGATGTCCTAATTTATTGCAATATGAACAAGTCATTTTTTTAGCACCACATTCTTGTGCTGAATGTGTATCTAATCCACAGCGATAACATTTAGGCTTTGAGGCACCTGAAAATGATGGGGTACCTTGATTAGTGAATCTACCTTTGTTGAAATTATTAGCATTATAGTGCTTTTCAGGTTTATTTTGAACTCTATTTAGTGTTTGATCATTTTGAGGTTCAAGAATTCTAATTTATTTTCTAGAAATTTCTAACAATCTAGCAATATCAATGGTTTTTGACAGTGTCAAATTTTCTTGTTGCAACAATTTTTCTTTAAGTTTTTTGTTGTTACATTTTTCAATTATTTGGTCTCTTATCATATCAGCTTCTAAATTCCCAAATTCACAAGATTTAGAAAGCTCTCTTAAAGAAATTAGGTAGTTGTCGATCGATTCATCATCTTTCTGGACTCTTTGTCTAAATTTAAATCTCTCAATGACCACATTTTTATGAGGTGTGAAATATTTATCTAAAGCCATTTTAGTTTGTTCATAATTTTCCTTTTCATCTGGCAAGTTGAAAAATATACACTGTACATTTGGCCCCAAACAATGCAATAGAGTTGCTCTCTTAATTTCATCCGATTTTTTTTTTAATTCCAGACGCTATTTCAAAAATGGCATAGGATTCCATCCATTGCTTATATTCCGCAAATAAATTGCTAGCATTCATATTCATGGGTAACGGTGGCGTCAGGTTGGCTGCCATACTTGTTTTTTTAGGGCTACAGTTATATTTTCAAATTCTCGTCGCCAATTTGTTGTATAGTTATTATTTAATTAAACATTACTCACCAGATGAAATTATTATTACTAATTGTTTATTACACTTTATATTTATATTTTTACATCAACACGTTGTTTACATTATACATCGTATATTATTGTTTATGATGATAAAATATTCTATATTTTTAAAACACAGAATACTACACTTTTGTTGCAGACTTAAAATGTTTTGTCATTTTATTCGTACTTTTAAAAACATTTTCGCAAGATTGTATTTATAAAAATATTACATTGATGTTAGTTTTTATAAATCTTTATATTATAAAGATATAAATTTCTCTGGCTCTTGATTTGTTTATTTTATTCTAAACGCGATATCCATACTTTGGATATTTGCGTCAACGCACAGTTATTCATTGCATGAATATATAATTAAATCATTACTAAACAAGTTATTCAGATGAGTTATGGGCTCGATCTCTTAAAGCTAGTAAAAATATCATAAATATATTTTTCAAAATCATCAAATATTTTATATTTTCTCTTGCTATTTACAAATTTATATAAATATTTGATGAACTCCCGTCCTCTGTACTTCTAAAAAACTAGGTACTCCAACAGCAGATGCCTTGAATCTATTGTTTCTTCACCGCAGTAACAACTTGGATCCTCCTCAACTAAGATTGATGCTAAATATTTTTACAAAATTACAAATTTACCATAGCCCGTCATATTACACTCGCACACACAAAAATCTATATGGAAACACATTTTCATTATGTAAGAAACGTATTTTATCACAGTAAGACTATCGATGCAACAAGATTTAAACAAGTCAGAAACAAATTTAATAATATGATAAAAAGAGCAAAGAGAAATATTTTGAAAAATTTATTCGAAGAAAATGAATCAAATGATCCTTTTGGTAACGCATATAAAATTTTCAAAAAACCCAAATCCTCAAACAAGCAAAAAGGACTTCCCATAATAGACAACAATCAACAACAACAACAACAAAAAGCCTTTATTTAGGGTCACTGACCCTATACAGGATTCACCAGAGGTATGCATAAGAACAAAGCAGTGAGACAAAGGAAATAACGATATATACAGAAGAAAAAAATAAAAATAAAAAACAAGAAAGAGGGAAGCAAGAAAAACAACACAAAAAGAGTAGCAGTAAGAAAGTGAGGAGTGAGTGTCACTTGGCCTTCTTCTGAGATATGGACTTGTGGAAACCATAAAACGCCGTAGCAATATACTTATTCTGGGTCATATTGTCAATTATTGATGGAAGTGAAGCACAGAGTTGCCCAGTTTTGAGCATAAGGTTTCTTCTTTCTACTTTCAGAGCAGAGCAATCAAAAATATAGTGAGTGATTTCATTTTTTAGTTTTGAATTACAGAAGGTACAAATCGGGTCCTCACCGCAGAGCATCTTGGTGTGGTTTTCTCTAAAAAAACTTGAAAGTATTCTAACTTGTGAGAGTAGTCTTACAACCGGGAAAGGAAAATCCCCTAAAAGGTATCCCTCCGTCATGAAAGATATGTGAATGTCTTTGTAGTGAGAGTATAGCTTAGATTTATCCATTCTTGTAAGGTCGTTTTGTATAGATTGGTCTGCCGCTGTTTTTAAGAGCCCTGTAATCGCGCTCCTCAGCGTTTCAGGATCATCACAGGAAACAAGTGCAGGGGATCCATTATTGTTAAGCAGATTGGTGAGCTTTTTAATGAAACCGATGGGTGTGCCCGAAGCATTAGACAGTTCCCGTGTTCTATTAAAACATATACGCGGCAATCTGTCACTGCTCATATTCAACACCCATAGCCAATACTTCAGGGTTAATTTTAAAGCTGTTACACTCAATGAGATACGACCGGTTTCTAATTGATCATGTAGCCTGGAGTGTATCTGGGCAGATTCAGGAAGCTACGGATAAATATGTTGTAAGAGAATCAGAGGCTGGATCTCAAAAGTATTGTTTAATAACAATAATATTATATTAAGATGACAAGGAACAAAAAGAGTCACAAAAGGCAAGCGCAGTAGCAGGAAGAAAACCAAAACTTAAACTACAGGTAGACAGTGTGGCGCCAGGTCACGTGATGTCTGGTAGAAGGTGTCGTTGCTAGGCAACAGCTGATTGTGCGAAGTTACTCTCCAACACTCCCACCTAACAAGCACTTTGTTGTTTCAAACAGTCCAAGTTGGCTTCTTAGTCTTCTATACCTTTCTGGAGGTAGAGCTTTCGTAAATATGTCTGCAGCTTGATCATTGGAGCAGACATAAAGAACGTAAATTGCATGTTTTTGAAATTGATCTCTGATAAAGTGATACGAAATATCAATATGTTTAGTTCTTTTGTGGTATTCTGGGTTGTGAACAAGTCTTATGCAGCTTTGATTGTCGCAAAAAATTGTTGTAGGCTTTACTTGTTCTTGATGTAGCTCGCGTAGAAGTTGTCTCAGCCAAATTGCTTCTTTCGTTTCTTTGGAAGCCGCAATATATTCAGATTATGTTGTTGACAGAGACACACAATTCTGTTTTTGACTGCACCAAGAAATAGGTCCATTATTCAACATGAACACATATCCGGTGGTTGATTTTCTTGTGTCTAGGTTTCCAGCAAAATCAGCATCGGAAAAACCTATCAGAGATGTAGTGCAGGAACTCCCACCAAAACAAATACCGATGTTTTTCGTAGCTTTTAAGTATCCAAATATTTTCTTTACTGCGGTCCAATGTGAAGGTCCTGGGTTGTTCATAAATTGGCTAACCCTGCTGACTGCGTAGCAAAATATCAGGTCTAGTTCCAGTCATGAGGTACATTAAACTACCAATTGTCTGTCTGTATGGAATTTTGTTCATTTCTTCAATTTCCTGATTATCCTTTGGGCACATCTCTTTTGTTAGTTTTGAGTAAGGATCAGAAGGTACAGATTGTAACTTAATTTCAAGAAGGTTGTAATGTTCAAGTGTTCTTTCAATGTATGAGGCTTGATGTAGAAATAACATTTCAGTTGTTCTATCTCGATATGTTTGTAGGCCAAGGAAATAATCGGCAGTAAAAGTTTTTATTTCAAAATTGGAATTTAAGTACTGTACTATATCATCTAAATGTTGTTTATTTACACTGCAGATTAAGCAATCATCTACATATATTGCAAGTAATATGTAAGCCTGTATACATTTCATTGTATAGACACATGAATCTGATATGCTAGGTTTGAGATCAAACTTAATTAAAAACTCATGAAATTTCTTGTTCCACATTCTGGGGGATTGCTTAAGACCATAGATGCTTTTCTGAAGAGAGCAAACATGATTTGGAAAATCTGGGTTTTCATAACCTTGGGGTTGTTCCATGTAAAGTTCTTCTTCCAAATCACCATTCAAGAAGGCAGATTTTACATCTAATTGAATCATTTTCATATCAAGTGATGCACAAAGTGATAAGATTGTTCTAATTGAATCGAATTTTACTACTGGAGAAAAAGTTTCACCATAATCAAGTCCTCATTTTTGTGAATAACCTTTCGCAACTAGTCTAGCCTTAAACATTTTATTTGATCCATCTGCATTTTGCTTTATTTTGTATACCCACTTGCATGCAATAGCTTTTCTGTCTGATGGTAGTGTCACATAAGTCCATGTTTGATTTTTCATCAAGGAATTGAATTCATCGTCCATAGCTAGTTTCCACTTTTTTGAGTTCTGTCCTACAATTTCATCTCCATAGTTCAATGGTTCTTGGTCATGGACATAACGAGCATATGAAATAGCTCTTGTACAGTTGGTTGATGATTGTTCCTTTTCTCTGATTCTATTCCTGAGAGGGTATCGACATGATTCTTCTGGTTTGGAACTGGTATTTGTGCTATCAACACTTTCTTCACTATATATAGTTACCTGCTCTTGTTGGTTATCCTGAATATTTTCTGATGTATTAGCAGTACATCTCTGCTTATGATAATTTTTCTAGCAATAGGATCCCACATTCTATAATTTTTGTTAGTGTCAGTATATCCAACAAAAAATGTACGAATACTCTTTTTGTCTAATTTCTTTATTTTATCTTTTGGTATATGCACATAAGCGTTACATCCAAAAGTTTTCAAATGTAAGATGGAGGGTTTTCTCTTGTACCATATTTCATAAGGTGTAGAATTTCCCAATACTTTAGTAGTACATCTATTTAAGAGATAGACTGCTGTGTTTACGGCTTCAGCCCACAGTTCAAGCGGCATTTTTCTTCCATGTAACAAGCATCTAGCTGATTCAACTATTGTTCTGTTATCTCTTTCAGAAATTCCATTCTGTTCTGGGGTATATGGAGCAGTGAGTTCATGAACAATTTCTAGAGATTTTAGATAATCAGAAAAATTCTTATTTAAGAATTCTGTGCCATTATCTGTTCTGAATCTTTTTATTTTATTTCCAGTTTCAGTCCTAACTTTTTTACAAATTCTTTAAATTTCTCAAGTACATCTGATTTATGCCTAATGAAGTAGGCCACTCTAAATCTTGAAAAATCATCTTTGAATGATACAAAATATAATGATCCACCTGGTGATCTTTTACTCATTGGTCCACAATCATCTGAATAGATCAGCTCTCCTGGATAGGTCGAATTTGGACTTGTTGACGCGTGAAAAACTTTTCTATTTTGTTTTCCATAGATGCATGCTTCACATAGTAAAGAATCAGGCTTTTCTCTAATTTTAATGTTTTCTTCAAAAACATTATTTTCAAACATTTGGGTTAATTTTATAGGATTTACATGACCCATTCTTTGATGCCATATATCTAGACTTAACTGAGCAACATGAGTTTGTGAAGATTGCTTTGCTTTAATAAAAATTCCATAAAGATTTGAATTGTCCTTTATTCCTGTAACTAGCACTTTCGAATTTTTGTCAATTTTATCTGATTTCCTTTACAAATGAGCGTCAAACCATGTTTTGTTGCAGTAGATATTGAAAAAAGATTGGCCTCCAATTCAGGTATATAGAGAACATCCAAAAGAGTTACATTAATTTCCTGACTATCAACATAAGAGAGAATATCAATATTTCCCTTACCTTTTGCATAGATCTTCTTTCCATCTCCAAGGCACACAGGATGAATACCTTCTGGTATTTCTTCGAACGTAGAGAACCATTCTCTTCTGAAAGTCATGTGATCCGTTGCTCCAGAATCTGCAATCCAGGAATCCTTTGTTTCAGCGAGGAAGGCACTTGTCTCAGCTGAAAAAGCACAGCTATCATCTCTGGCTGAAGAACTTGGCTGTTGTCCTTTTTGTTCTCCCTTTTTTTTATAGCATTCTTTCCACCAATGTCCTTTCTTCGTGCAATATCCACAGTGTGTGTTCTTCTTTTTATCTTTAATGGATTGTTGATGCTGCTGTTGTTTGTTGGAAGCTGTTGAATTTCTGTTGAACTTTGAAAAAGTCATCAAGGCTTTATCTGGTTTAAAATTTCCTGAAGAATCCCAATGATCCTGTAAGCTTTCTTCTTTCAGTAATCTTGCCGTCAAGTTTTCTAGAGTCTTTTCTTCTGATGAAACTGAATCCCACGCTGTTACTAAATTCTTGTATTTATCAGGCAAGCTGCAAATTATCTTTGTAATTAGTGCAACATCAGAGATTGGCTCACCTAGATCTTTCATTTGTTGTGCCTGAGTTTCAACTTTGGAAATGTGAGAAGCAATGTTATCATTTGGATTCATTTTATATTCGAAAATCTTTGTTGCAGCAAATATTTGTTTGTTTCAGATTTCAGTTCATATATTGTTGATAATTTCTTCCACATTTCTGATGAAGTCTGGCAATTAACAATCTGTTGAAGATATTTAAACTCTAGAGCAGTAGTGATCAGCATTTTGGATTTTGCATCTTTCTTTTTCCATTCAGAGAATTTTGCAATATCCTCTATTTCAGGTTTTACTTCAGAGCCATCAGTTATACTGAGAAGATCTTTTGCTTCTAGAATAATCTTCATTTGAAATTTCCATAGATGATAATTATCGCCGTTGAATTTTTGAATTTGTGGAAGTTCAGTTGTCATCTTGAGCAAGCAAACGAATTTCAGCTTAGATAAACAAAAATATTTGATACCAACCAAGCTCTGCTGCCATCTAAGAGAATCAGACGCTGGATCTCAAAAGTATTGTTTAATTAACAATAATATTATATTAAGATGACAAGGAACAAAAAGAGTCACAAAAGGCAAGCGCAGTAGCAGGAAGAAAACCAAAACTTAAACTACAGGTAGACAGTGTGGCGCCAGGTCACGTGATGTCTGGTAGAAGGTGTCGTTGCTAGGCAACAGCTGATTGTGCGAAGTTACTCTCCAACATATGTCTTGTATACTGTCCAGTAAGTCTTTATGCTCTGTTGCCCACAATGGAGCGGCATACATCAGGACAGCTCTCACTATTGTATCAAAGAGTTTGATTGATAAATTTATTGACTTTGCTTTTGATTTTATTAATATTGGGTGTGTGGCGTTAATTGCTGTAAGTGCTTTTTCTTTAAAGTAATTTGCCGGGTGAGTAGTTGTTATTGTTGGTGTCAGAGGTAATCCCAAGTATGCATATCTTGAAGTTATTGTTATGAGTTTATCATTCCAGAACCATCTATCCTTATTTGAGGGTTTACCTCCATTACGGAACACCATAATCTTTGACTTGGATTCATTTAGTGTCATTAAGTTCTCATCGAGATATTCGTTCAGTATTTTTATCTTCTTTTGGAGGTTCATCCTGGACTCACCTATAATTGCTATGTCGTCGGCGTACAGCAATAAATGGATATCTCCAAATTCTCAAATTTACACTCGGAAGGTCTGAATTATTATAAATTTCGATTAAGTTCGTGATAAATAATATAAAGAGTTGTGGGGAAAGTGGTTCTCCCTGGAGGACTCCCGAGTTTATCTTAATACTTTCCGTAAATGAGCCCTTCCATCTGATAGCTATAGTTGCTTGTTCGTAGTAACTTCTGATCGTACTTATGAATTGGTAACTTATGCCTAGGTTGTAAAGTTTTTTCCAAAGTATTGAGTGAGGTACAGTATCAAATGCCTTCCTTAGATCGACAAAAAAAGACGTATAGTTTTCCTCTCTTTTTTCTTAATGATAGTTGGATCAAAGTAGTTAGTGTAAATATGTGGTCAATACATGATCTTCCTTTTCTAAATCCCGCTTGGTTTTCCGGCATAACCCTTCTTCCCTCGACCCATTCCTCCAGTCTTGATCTTAGGATTGAAGTGAAAAGCTTTGATACATTGCTAATCAGTGCAATACCTCGGTAGTTAAAGGGGCTGTTCTTATAACCATTTTTAAAGATTGGGTGTAGAGTGGAATTAGTCCAAATTGCTGGGTATTTTCCAGTCATCATAACTCTATTGTAGAGTTGTTTCAACAGCAGTATGTACGAATCAGGGAGTATTTTTAATACTTCATTGGGGATGCCATCGGGCCCGCATGCCTTGTTACTCTTCAAACCAGCTATCTCCTTGTATATGTCTGCATTGGTTATCTCTGAGTCCAATATTGGATCGTTCTGAGAAATCACATTATGTAAATTACAAATTCTCAATTTTTTCTCTGTAGTCATTAGTTCGCGGTAAAAGTTCAGCCAGTCCTGTATAGCTATTTCTCCTTGGATTATAGATGTGCTTTTGTAGAGCGCAATAGTTTTCCAGAAGGTCTTTGAGTCTTTAGATTTTATGAGTATTTCCTGTTTTTCATTATCAAAGCCTTTCCTTTTTAGATCCAATAAAGCGAGATATTTCTTTTTGGAAGAAGCATAACATTCCCTGTCTTCCAATCTATTTGTTTTACGATATTTCTTCAGACTTTCCTTTGCCAGTTTTTTCATATCATAGCAGTCCTTATCGAACCACGGCTTAGATTTCCTGGGGCCGCCCTTAATTGAGTACGTTATTTTTGCAGATGACATTGCTTCCAAAATTCGCTGATTGAAAGTGTATACAAGGTCATCGGAGGCTGGTATGTTTTTTTCCCACAATTCTTCCAGTTTCATTTTAAACATTGCGAGTCCCTCGGCTGACCATCTATATCTCGTAATATTATAATCTTCCCGTTTTTTTTTCCTCATTGAAGTTTTGGCCTTTTATCGTTAAAACCAAAGGGTGGTGGTCAGAGTACAGTTGGTCATCGACTTTGAAGTCCAGTAAAATTTGTAGTGAACCCTGGGAGAGTATGCAATAGTCAATAGTCGAAGAGCCTCTTTCAGATATGTATGTAAAATCTCCATCTTTATCCCCTCTAGATCTTCCATTAACTATTGTCAAAGAATTATCTTCCAGGAAATCAAGAAGTTTATCAGACAGAGATGATATTATATGATCTTTGGCCCTTCTTTCCGATGTTAGAGGGAGCTGGAAATTAAGTGGATTGTGTAATCCTCCCAAATTCCCAGTTCTGATGTTTAAATCTCCGAGTGAAATTATTTCCTTTCCATCTGCTATTTGCTTTTGAATGTATGTAAACAGTTTATCTAAGTTATGCAGCTGTATTTGGTTTGGAGGAAGGTATACAAATATCAAACAGATAACATGTTGGAGGGCTCTTGTGTTTGTTGATAAGAAAATAGATAACCAAGTGCCATCTTTTTCTGAACTGTCTACTCTATATTGCCCGCCTTCCCTAAAACCGACAATCATACCCCCTGACCCTCTTCCCCTTCCAGATTCTTTGGTGGCAGGTAATTCGATAATTTGATAATCTTTTAGTGTTATGTTAGTCCTGTTCAGGCACCATGTTTCAAGTAGAGCAAAAATTTTGTAGTTCTTTATGTGCTCGGGGAGTGGAAATATCGAAAGAACCCTATAGAAACCATTTATATTCCAACATATTATTTTTTCCGCGATGTCTCGCGAATTTTCAGAAAAATTTGCATTGTCATCGTCTTGAGAATCATATTTACATGTATTTATGTCGAAGTAACTTTCCGTTATTTGATTATAGGGTGAATAATTAATTTGTGATTTTGATGCCGTATTTCTTCTATTTACACAATTGTTTCTACGAGGTTGTTGCTATATAGCATCTCCTCTGCTATCAACAACTTGGCCATTCATCACTTTACAGAATTTATCATTCACAAAAAGCTTGTTATCTCTCAACTTCGATTTTATTCCCCGTTCACCCAATTCTTTCCTTTTTGCAATTAGGATGCGCCGTTGCTCTCTAACATTTTTACTATAATCTTTACTTATCGAAATTTTTGTATCTCTGAGTTTGTAGGCATTTTTAAATATGTTTGCTCTATCAGCGTAATCAGGCACCACAACAAGAACTGGTGCATTGGATCCGCGTGAAAGTCGGTGACATTTTGTTATTTTTAAATCATCTCCGATTTCCATTTTATCTCTAATTATGTTTTGAATCTTTAAGTTACAATCTGCCTTATTTTCGTCACCCTCCCTCTCAATACCATAGAACACTAGATTGGGCTCACGCAGTCTCGTCTCAAAAAATTCGACTCTAGCCTCCAGTTCATTTACCTTTAACGAATTACATGAAGCCAGTTTTTCGGTAGCCTGTTGAGACTCTATACATTTAGTTAGCTTCTTCTCTATATTGCAGAATCGCATATCCCAATCGTCCATTCGAGTCTCTATTTTGGTAAGTCTGATGTCAATTCTCTCTCCTAGACTCTTTATTTCCGCCGCCATGTTTAAGATTAGCATTTTTAGCTCGCCATCTATGGATTCTCTCTCTCCTGAGTGTACTGGCGCAGTCAATGTAGTTTGCTTTTTGGTTGGGGGGCCTGGGTTTTGTTCAATGTCTGAGATAAATAATAGAGCCAAAATGATATATAGCAGTCTTTTTTGGTTACCAGATATATTCCCAGATGGTAAGTTTATATTTAGACCACATTGTCCATCATTATCCCTTCGTACTGAGATTTTTGCATAGTGCGTTACCTTGAGTAAATTTACATATTTAGTTTTGCATACCACGAGTATTAAGAGTAACAGTATTATCCCTTTCATAGTAAAAGGTAAATATACACTGAAATATTAGTAATATAAATTATATTTACCGGAGCGGTGCTGCACGTGCTGTTTATTGTCCGGCCTCACATACGCACACACACACACCTAGCGGCGAATCAATAGACAACAATCAAGAATCAGAAAAAGAAAAACGCATTACAGACCTAATAAATGTATTAATTGCAGATGACAGAATTGATCAAGACAACCATCAACAAGAATTGGTTAGAAGTTACGAACCTTTTCTAAGGAATTCAAGCGCCATCCATATTGATACCGAAGAAATAGATAAGAGATAATGTAAAAATAATAGAAAATATAAAATAGTTGATGATTTTTAAAATATATTTCTAATATTTTTACTGTCTTTAAGAGATAAAGCCCATAACTCATCTGAATAACTTGTTTCGTAATGATTTAATTATATATTCATGCAATGAATAACTGTGCGTTGACACAAATATCCAAAGTATGGATATCGCGTTTAGAATAAAATAAATAAATCAAGAGCCAGAGAAAAATATATCTTTATAATATAAAGATTTATAAAAACTAACATCAATGTAATATTTATAAATACAATCTTGCGAAAATGTTTTTTAAAGTACGAATAACACGACAAAACATTTTAAGTCTGCAACAAAAGAAAGGCCAAGGTTCGAAAACTCACGGTTGTTTCTTACACACTCGATGTGTGGAACCACTGAGCTAAGGAACATGTCAGCTTTACTAAACGCTGATCGGAAAGTTCAGTTCATGAGGCAATAAAGAAGCGGGCTATATCTAAATCGATTAATAAACGTATATTAGAGATATCTTTTTTTCTTCCGATAATTTTAAAATAGCACAGTATATATTGATATAATTAACTCTGTAAGCAGTTATTTAATTAAATAATTTAAATCGCTTGAACTTGGAGCATTAATTTATTGGCGAGTATTAGGTTGCTACCAAAATATGATTCTGTATTGTTTATAATCAAGCTTTGTAACTCGCATATATTGATAATTTTAAATATATTGATACTCATGACAAATGTAAAGCTTCACAATCACGCTATATTTCAAGCAAAAAGGACTTCCTATAATAGACAACAATCAAGAATCAGAAAATGAAAAACGCATTACAGACCTAATAAATGTATTAATTGCAGATGACAGAATTGATCAAGACAACCATCAACAAGAATTGGTTAGAAGTTACGAACCTTTTCTAAGGAATTCAAGCGCTATCCATATTGATACCGAAGAAATAGAATATCTAATTGACAATAGCAATGTTAAAAAGTCACCAGGTCACGATAATATCAGTAATAACATGATAAAATACGCAAAGACTTTGTTACTTCCGGTGCTACATTCGTTATTAAATAAAACGACAGTTTTAAAAATTCTAATGAAACCAAACAAATCTAACGTCGAATCAATAAAAAGTTATCGACCTATTTCGTTAACATCTAATCTGTCTAAGATCTACGAAAAAGTTATTAAAAAGAAAATGTATTTTTTTTTATTGTTACAAAAAGCACGAAGTCCAAGGGACTATTGCGCTGTGCTAGTATTATTTACATATATACGATTAATTATTTACACGATGGATTAGTAGTGTTTTGTAAATTATTGTACAAATAGTTCTAAACTTAACAAAGTTCTCATGAGATTGAGTATATACACTAAGACAATTTGGTAATGTTTCAAAGTATTTGCATACAATTTGATTAGTCAGAGGGCAAGTTAAAAGAAGATGCTCTGGTGATTCAACATCTAAGCGGCATTCACATGTTGGATCATTGATAACATTCAATTTGAATAGGAAACCTAAGAAGGGTTATTTGCCTGTTAAGAATAAAGTAGTGAATTTATCAGAAGAAATGAAATTTGGGACAGCAATTGGAAATAATTTCTTGAACAGTTCATTAGATTGAGAAAGATAAAACTTAAATTTTAGATCCAGATATAGTTTACTTAATTATTTTTGAAGGGGTTTTTTGAGTGTTTGATCTGTGAGAGAATTTGTCATATTATACTTTGTTTGTAATAATTCAAAATAATCGGACAATAAAAGAGTTTTCGCTAGAATGTGTGTAATGTAGGAAGATGAACTCCTATAAGCATGAATGCATCTAATAAGAATTTGATATTGTATAGAGAATTCAACTTAGATCTTTTTGCTGCAGTGATAAACGGAAACCAAATGATTGATGCATAGCTTACTATGGGTCGTATCATAGCTTTGTATAAGATCAATCTACGCCGAGTATCAATGCCCCAAGTACGTGCACATAATGAGAATAATATATTCTTAAGTTTCGTAGCTTTCATAATTATATTATCAACGTGTGTTCCAAAATTAATCTTATTCCTTTGTCTATGATTTTTAAAAATGACTCCCAAAATTTTTACAGTTTCTGATGGTTGAATTATTTTTCCATCAAAATTAATGGGCAATTTTTCATAGTTATGTAGATAGAGTATACCTGTTTTGTTGGACTTATTGAAAGTTTTACCTTTTCATACCAGAGGCTTTGATTTTTATTAAACATTTGGTAATATTGTACTGAAGATCATAGATGTTTAAACTCCATACCACAAATGTCACATCATCCGCGAAAGCAATTACTCTAGCAAAACTTTCGTTAAAAGATAAGTTGAAATCATTAAGTAATATATTCCAAAGAATAGGAGAAATAATACCACATTGGGGACATCCCTTATTTATCTTTCTTATACACTTTACATTAGTATATATAAACTCTACATTCCGGTCTTTAAAGTAAGAATTAATTATTTTTATAAGTACCGCTGGAAATGTTGCCTTGTCCAATTGTTGGAGAATTGCCGGAAGCCATGCGTTGTCGAAAGTTCTGCTGATGTCCACTGTTACTATTGCCGTATTTTCTGTTTCTCTTTTCTGAAGACTTAATTTAGTTATTTCTTATAAAGCAGAGATTGTTGATTTTTCTTGTGTGAATCCATGTTGAGCAGGATGCATAACATTATTACTATTAATATGATTTAAAAGTTCAGTATGAATTAGACTTTCAAAATTTTTACCTAAATTAGAAGACAAGCTTATAGGGCGGTAGGCTTTCGGATCTTTATAATTTTCTTTATTAGGTTTTTTTATAATCATTACTGCTGACTTTCTCCAGGTCTCCGGATAATAATTAAGTCCGATACAAGCATTGAACAATTTTGTTAACACCGGAGATATATGACGAACTGCCGTTTTGATCATCTGATTGCTTATATGATCTACTAGACGAATGGCCCGGGCAACGCCCGGGTTTTACCCGAGTGCGTATATATTTTAAAAACGTTTTAATTCAATTCAATAGTAGGCTATAGGCTCACCAGTCTATAAAGTGACCGCTATAGACAGGGTGGTCTGTATAGACAGGTGAATGTAACACACTGATGATAACAGGGTTGCCTAAAGTGACCGCTATAGACAGGGTGGTCTGTATAGACAGGTGGATGTATCACACAGCTGATAACAGGGTTGTCTAGAGTGGCCGCTATAGACAGGTGTATGTATCACACAGCTGATAACAGGGTTATCTAGAATGGCCGCTATATACAGGGTGGTCTGTATAGACAGGTGGATGTATCACACAGCTGATAACAGGGTTGCCTAGAGTGGCCGCTATAGACAGGGTGGTCTGTATAGACAGGTGGATGTATCACACAGCTGATAACAGGGTTGCCTAGAGTGGCCGCTATAGACAGGGTGGTCTGTATAGACAGGTGGATGTATCACGCAGCTGATAACAGGGTTGTCTAGAGTGGTCGCTATAGACAGGGTGGTCTTTATAGACAGGTGTATGTATCACACTGCTGATAACAGGGTTGCCTAAAGTGACCGCTATAGACAGGGTGGTCTGTATAGACAGGTGAATGTAACACACTGATGTTGACAGGGTTGCCGAAAGTGACCGCTATAGACAGGGTGGTCTGTATAGACAGGTGGATGTATCACACAGCTGATAACAGGGTTGTCTAGAGTGGCCGCTATAGACAGGTGTATGTATCACACAGCTGATAACAGGGTTATCTAGAATGGCCGCTATATACAGGGTGGTCTGTATAGACAGGTGTATGTATCACACAGCTGATAACAGGGTTGTCTAGAGTGGCCGCTATAGACAGAGTGGTCTGTATAGACAGGTGGATGTAACACACTGCTGATTACAGGGTTGCCTAAAGTGACCGCTATAGACAGGGTGGTCTGTATAGACAGGTGGATGTAACACACTGCTGATAACAGGGTTGTCTAGAATGGCCGCTATAGACAGGTGTATGTATCACACAGCTGATAACAGGGTTGTCTAGAGGGGGGCAGGGAGATCACGTGTTCGCCGGCAGCCAATGGGCGCGCATTCTATCCGTGAGCTTCAGACAGACAAAATAAGGCAATTATATATATAGATTCCTGGAGCCTTGCCATTTTTGAATTTTTCAATTATTGAACAGATTTGAATATTATCAAAATAAATGATTTTATCATTAGAAAAAGTATAACTCTTGCTATAACTAATTTATGATAGTTTGTGTCAGAAGATTGACAGTCATTCGGAAATAGAGAAGATAAAAGATTTTTGATTTCTGATTCGAGCACATCTTGAGATACATCTAGAATTGGTAAATCAATAGACCTAGGAGAATTTTTTTGATTAAAAGTTTTATAAGTATTACCAAAAGGAGATGTATTTTCAACTTCCTCCAGGAATACCCTCCAGCTTACATTTCTTGTTTTTTCAATAATATTCATATACTTATTTCGTATTTCTTTATACATTTTTTCATCAACTAGCTGTCTATTATACCATTTACCCCGATAATATAGATTTCGAACATATTTAAAATGATTTTTAAAAAGTTCCAGTTCATCCGTCCACCAATTAAATGGATTTTTATTTAAATATTTTGGTTTTACTCGTAGAGATGAATATGCAGCTTCAATTAATATGTCAGTTATGAGAGAAACTACACAGTTTATATCGTTTATATTAACTATTTTACCTAATTTCATCGTTGCCTCATTTATCCTAGACACCTTGATTGCCTGCTCATATTTTTGCCAATTGGCTCTTTTTTCTTGAAAATACCATGTTCAATTATTTTATTGTAATAAACTTTCTGTTTCCAGACTAATGTCGAATGAGATTGTATGCTGGTCTGTAATTAGCGAAAGATTTAACGTTTCCCATCCATTAACAAGTACATGAGCATGACTATTAGTAATAGTAAGATCTATTATACTTAATCCTCGACATGTTTTGTTTCTATTGTTATGTATAAGCATATTGTGAAAATTAATTATAGGTTGAAGTCTTCTACCGTTTTGATTATTAATATTATCAAACCACATCTGACTTCGAGCGTTAAAATCTCCAGCTAAAATCAATGGATTTGTGTTAAAATTTTAATTAATTTATCAAGGAATTGAACATGACAGGTATCCATTTTATTAGGGTGTATATAAATATTTGAAAGAATAATTTGCCGTTTAGTAGTTTGTACTGATATAGTGGTTGCAAATGAATTTGAAAACTCTGTAATTAATTTACATGATAAGAAAGGGTTTGTAACGATTGTTGCGGTATATATTGGAACTCCCGGTATATTTGCATAATATATTTTTGAACGCATATTAAAGATTACTTCATTATTTATACTATATGGTTCTTAACTATAATCAAATCATATTTTTCCTTAGAAATAAATTCCATTCTTTCATTATTAATCAAATTGCTTTTCCGCGTGTTTTGTTGTAGAATTTTTAATTTGAACATTAACAAAAAAAAAACAAGAATAAATCTATTCTAATCCAAAGTAACAATATCATGATCTAAATCTACATAACGTGTTCTTTGTATCTCATATTTCATTTGTTGAAGGAATACAGGACATAATTTGTTATTAGAACGATGATTATTGCTATTCCTATATTTAGGATGTGTAGAGCAATTTATGCACTTCGGTAAGGATTGACAGTTAACATGTTGGTCATTGTCTCCGCAATTTTTACATTTTATGATGTTACATGAATTTTTACTATGACCATAACTAAAACAGTTTTATATGAAAAATAGACACTTCGGCCAGTTGGAGTTTTTTATTTTCTCAACGTTTCGGCAAATATCTCCTGACGAAAGATATTTGTCGAAACGTTGAGAAAATAAAAAATTCCAACTGGCCGAAGTGTCTATTTTTCATATAAATATGAATGCCGGCCAGGCAGCCTCTATCTTTACGATAAAACAGTTTTGACATTGACGTACAAGTACCTTATCCTTCATATATGTAATCTGTATGTGTCTGTATATATACGTTGTAATTTCTTCATAATTTGGTATGTTGCCGGGGAAATGCGGAGAACAACATCCTGTACGTCAGTATTTGATCTCATAGAGAACAGAACCTTTATCTTCTTCTCTCGACCTTCTAACTCTGGGTTCATATTGCATAAAAGCGAAGGCAATTCCTTGATATCTGTAGATTTAGTAATTGACTTTAGAACAATTATAGGATCTAGTGGTTTTGGTGCATAAATTAATGCTTTTTGATTTACTTCATCAATCTTTTTAAACTCTTCAATCAATATATTCAAATTTTCACCTGAATCAACTTTAAGTATTACACCAGATTTTGATTTTATTATTTTATTTATTTTGACTTTAGATCTCTCATTTCTCATCTTTTTAATACCATTATTTACTTCGCCTAATACATCAACCGGGGAAGCATTTAACTTAGATTTAAATATTATTGTTTTATCCGTTACTTTTTGGTTTTGCATAAATATTTTATCGTCTTCACTAGTAACTCTCGTAGCTTGAGCATATGACCTATTATAAAATTGACCTGAAGGAGATAGTTTCTTTATTGATTCGTCCAGATTTCCAAGTCTATCACAGATAGAGCCATTATTTACAGCGATGTCTCCCATAGAATCCATCAATTTATTTATTAATATTATGTGCAAAACAATTTATTAAGTCCCAAACAGCATGGATTCATCAAGTCAAAATCTACTATTACAGCCTTAAATAATATAATCGATATAATAATGGAACACAAAACCAAAGAACTGACAGCTCTGGTCACAATAGATATAGCGGGAGCCTTTGATAACGCATGGTGGCCTGCGATTTCAAAAATAATAGATGAAGATAATTTGCCGGAAAGTTTAATAAGGACTATTCAATCATATTTCAAATCGAGGAAAACGAAATTTACATATGAGAACTTAACAAACAACAAACAACAAAAAAGCCTTTATTTAGGGTCACTGACCCTATACAGGATTCACCAGAGGTATGCATAAGAACAAAGCAGTGAGACAAAGGAAATAACGATATATACAGAGTAAAAAGAGAAAGAAAAAAAACAAGAAAAGGAAAAAAATAATAATAAGAAGAAAGAGGGAAGCAAGAAATCAACACAAAAAGAGTAGCAGTAAGAAAGTGAGGAGTGAGTATCACTTGGCCTTCTTCTGAGATATGGACTTGTGGAAACCATAAAACGCCGTAGCAATATACTTATTCTGGGTCATATTGTCAATTATTGATGGAAGTGAAGCACAGAGTTGCCCAGTTTTGAGCATAAGGGTTCTTCTTTCTTCTTTCAGAGCAGAGCAATCAAAAATATAGTGAGTGATTTCATTTTTTAGTTTTGAATTACAGAAGGTACAAGTCGGGTCCTCACCGCAGAGCATCTTGGTGTGGTTTTCTCTAAAAAAACTTGAAAGTATTCTAACTTGTGCGAGTAGTCTCACAACCGGGAAAGGAAAATCCCCCAAAAGGTATCCCTCCGTCATGAAAGATATGTGAATGTCTTTGTAGTGAGAGTATAGCTTAGATTTATCCATTCTTGTAAGGTCGTTTTGTATAGATTGGTCTGCCGCTGTTTTTAAGAGCCCTATAATCGCGCTCCTCAGCGTTTCAGGGTCATCACAGGAAACAAGTGCAGGGGATACATTATTGTTAAGCAGATTAGTGAGCTTTTTAATGAAACCGATGGGTGTGCCCGAAGCATTAGAGAGTTCCCGTGTTCTATTAAAACATATACGTGGCAATCTGTCACTGCTCATATTCAACACCCGCAGCCAATACTTCAGGGTTAATTTTAAGGCTGTTACACTCAATGAGATACGACCGGTTTCTAATCTGATTAGGTAACCTGGAGTGTATCTGGGCAGATTCAGGAACCTACGGATAAATATGTCTTGTATACTGTCCAGTAAGTCTTTATGCTCTGTTGCCCACAATGGAGCGGAATACATCAGGACAGCTCTCACTATTGTATCAAAGAGTTTGGTTGATAAATTTATTGACTTTGCTTTTGATTTTATTAATATTGGGTGTGTGGCGTTAATTGCTGTAAGTGCTTTTCCTTTAAAGTAATTTGCCGGGTGAGTAGTTGTTATTGTTGGTGTCAGAGGGAATCCCAAGTATGTATATCTTGAAGTTATTGTTATGAGTTTATCATTCCAGAACCATCTATCCTTATTTGAGGGTTTACCTCCATTACGGAACACCATAATCTTTGACTTGGACTCATTTAGTGTCATTAAGTTCTCATCGAGATATTCTTTCAGTATTTTGATCTTCTTTTGGAGGTTCATCCTGGACTCACCTATAAATTGCTATGTCGTCGGCGTACAGCAATAAATGGATATCTCCAAATTCTGGCAAATTTACACTCGGAAGGTCTGAGTTATTATAAATTTCGATTAAGTCCGTGATAAATTATATAAATAGCAGTGGGGAAAGTGGTTCTCCCTGGAGGACTCCCGAGTTTATCTTAATACTTTCCGTAAATGATCCCTTCCATCTGATAGCTATAGTTGCTTGTTCGTAGTAACTTCTGATCGTACTTATGAATTGGTAACTTATGCCTAGGTTGTAAAGTTTTTTCCAAAGTATTGAGTGAGGTACAGTATCAAATGCCTTCCTTAGATCGACAAAAAAGACATATAGTTTTCCCCTCTTTTTTCTTAATGATAGTTGGATTAAAGTAGTTAGTGTAAATATGTGGTCAATACATGATCTTCCTTTTCTAAATCCCGCTTGGTTTTCGGGTATAACCCTTCTTCCTTCGACCCATTCCTCCAGTCGTGATCTTAGGATTGATGTGAAAAGCTTTGATACATTGCTAATCAGTGCAATACCTCGGTAGTTGGAGGGGCTGTTCTTATAACCATTTTTAAAGATTGGGTGTATAGTGGAATTAGTCCAAATTGCTGGGTATTTTCCAGTCGTCATAACACTATTGTAGAGTTGTTTCAACAGCAGTATGTACGAATCAGGGAGTGTTTTTAATACTTCATTGGGGATGCCATCGGGCCCGCATGCCTTGTTACTCCTCAAACCAGCTATCTCCTTGTATATGTCTGCATTGGTTATCTCTGAGTCCAATATAGGATCGTTCTGAGAAATCACATTATGTAAATTACAAATTCTCAAATTTTTCTCTGTAGTCATTAGTTCGCGGTAAAAGTTCAGCCAGTCCTGTATAGATATTTCTCCTTGGATTATAGATGTGCTTTTGTAGAGCGCAATAGTTTTCCAGAAGGTCTTTGAGTCTTTAGCATTTCTGAGTATTTCCTGTTTTTCATTATCAAAGCCTTTCCTTTTTAGATCCAATAAAGCGAGATATTTCTTTCTGGAAGAAGCATAACATTCTCTGTCTTCCAATCTATTTGTTTTACGATATTTCTTCAGACTTTCTTTTGCCAGTTTTTTCATATCATAGCAGTCCTTATCGAACCACGGCTTAGATTTCCTGGGGCCGCCCTTAATTGAGTAGGTTATTTTTGCAGATGACATTGCTTCCAAAATTCGCTGATTGAAAGTGTATACAAGGTCATCGGAGGCTGGTATGTTTTTTTCCCGCAATTCTTCCAGTTTCATTTTAAACATTGCGAGTCCATCGGCTGACCATCTATATCTCGTAATATTATAATCTTCCCGTTTGGTTTTTTTCTCATTGAAGTTTTGGCCTTTTATCGTTAAAACCAAAGGGTGGTGGTCAGAGTACAGTTGGTCATCGACTTTGAAGTCCAGTAAAATTTGTAGCGAACCCTGTGAGAGTATGCAATAGTCAATAGTTGAAGAGCCTCTTTCAGATATGTATGTAAAATCTCCATCTTTATCACCTCTAGATCTTCCATTAACTATTGTCAAAGAATTATCTTCCAGGAAATCAAGAAGTTTATTAGACAGAGATGATATTATATGATCTTTGGCCATTCTTTCCGATGTTAGGGGGAGCTGGAAATTAAGTGGATTGTGTAGTCCTCCCAACTTCCCAGTTCTGATGTTTAGATCTCCAAGTAAAATAATTTATTTTCCATCTGCTCTATTTGCTTTTGAATGTATGTAAACAGTTTATCTAAGTTATGCAGCTGAATTTGGTTTGGAGGAAGGTATACAAATATTAAACAGATAACATGTTGGGGGGCTCTTGTGTTTGTTGATAAGAAAATAGATAACCAAGTGCCATCCTTTTCAGAACTCTCTACTCTATATTTCCCGCCTTCCCTAAAACCGACAATTATACCCCCTGACCCTCTTCCCTTTCCAGATTCTTTGGTGGCAGGTAATTCGATAATTTGATAATCTTTTAGTGTTATGTTAGTCCTGTTCAGGCACCATGTTTCAAGTAGAGGAAAAATTTCGTAGTTCTTTATGTGCTCGAGGAGTGGAAATATCGAAAGAATCCTATAGAAACCATTTATATTCCAACATATTATTTTTTCCGCGATGTCTCGCGAATTTTCAGAAAAATTTGCATTGTCATCGTCTTGAGAATCATATTTACATGTATTTATGTCGTAGTAACTTTCCGTTATTTGATTATGGGGCGGAGAATTAATTTGTGATTTTGATGTCGTATTTCTTCTATTTACACAATTGTTTCTACAAGGTTTTTGCTATATATGAGAACTTAACAATAAATAAACAAATTACAAAGGGATGTCCGCAGGGTGGCCCGCTATCTCCACCACTATGGATAATATTACTAAACGATCTTTTGATCAAATATCAAGTTCCTAATAGTGAAGTGGTATGTTATATGAATGATGTATCATTTATATGCTGGCACAACAATTGCAAAGACCTGAAATTAGTTATATAAAAGGCATTAAATACGATTGATGTATGGTGTAAGAGTATCAAACTTGAAATAAGTCTAGAAAAAACTAATATACTTTATTTACACAACAAAGAAAAACTCCCATTCAAATTTAATAATGAAATAATCATACCAACTCTGAAGACCAAAATTTTAGGAATAATAATTGCAAATCACAGAAGAAGAAACAAAATAAAATTTACATACCACATAGAAGAAATAGTAAATCGTACAAAACGTTTTAAAAATTATCTCTTCTCAATTTGTGGAAAATCTTGGGGTCTAAGCAACAAGAAAAGGCTAACTTTATATAAATCCATTTTCAGACCAATACTTACATATGGAGCCGAAATTTGGTTCAAATATTTAAATAAAAAATGTTTACAAAAATTAAATTCAACCCAATATCAAATACTAACATGGTGTATACAAGCCTATAAATCCACATCATATAGCTGTGTTCATAGTTTGGCCAACATTCCTCTGATCTCAGACTTTATCGAATCCAGAATCATGATATCTGTGTGTGATCTGAGAAACTTATCCACAGATGATCAACAAATTGATGACTCATTTATTCCAGGAATTATAGATACCTTTCTCAAATCAAGAATGAATGTTCTGAAAAACGAAGCAAATAATACTTTCTTAAGCTTTTTCCCCCAAGAAATCCCTAAATACTTTCGTCCAAATTTTTATAATACTCAATTTGTTACAAACCACGGAAATTTCAAAAGTTTTTTAAATAGAATAAAGGCGTGGAGGATTCAAGCTGCTTTTGTGGTATTGAGGAACAAACCTCAAGACATCTACTGATCGATTGCCCAGCATTTCAAGATTATAGAATGAAGAATGAACTAGTTGTTTGTGAACTTAACGATTTGATTTCTGATAAAAAATCATATTTAAAGTTCAATTCATTTTGTAAATACATTCTAAACTTTCTACAAAATCTGGATCTCTAATGTTTTCATGCGTTGAATAATGTAAATAACTTATGTAAATAAACTTTTCTCCTTGTTTGGCGCAAGTATCCCTTGCGGGATATAGCGCTTTGTAAATAAAATAATTGTAATATTATTATATAAAGTACAAGTACTTGTATTATACATTTTACCACAGATTTAACAGAGACTTAACAATTATTTAAATAGGAATTAGAATATATTATTTTCGGAGAGCAGTCTTTAGCTCATCAAGGCTTCTTGAAGGGGGACAAGGACCGGCTACTCGTATCCCAAGGACATCCCAGGCATGTTCTATCGGATTCAATTCTGGAAACTTGGATGGCCAGTCCATTTTTTGAATTCCAGTGTCTTGAAGATACTGGGTCACCAGGTTCGCTTTGTGGGGACAAGTGTTATCGTCCATTAACACAAAATTTCTGCCTTATGTGTGAGCCAACAGAAAAACATATTGCTCTAGGATATCATCACGTTACCTTTGATCAGTCAGGGAACCTACTTCAAAGACATGCACATCTGTGCGCCCATTGAAAGAATTGCCACCGCCACCATCAAAGTTCTCTTTTTTTATATATTTTACATTCTCTGTATCTTGAAACTGTTTCCGAAGGCATGAGACCACCATTTTTGAAACATTTAGACGCCTTGCTGCATCAGCTTGGTTTAATCCCATTTCCATCCATCCAATAGCGCGCCACTTTAAAGAATCAGCTAAATGATACCAAGAAGCCATTTTTTAAGGTGCAAAAGAATAAAAATTGATTTAAAAAATAAATCAAAAACCTTTAGACAACAAAAAGTAGAAGTGTCAGACGAGAGACCTAGCCAGAGGAGCAATAAATATTTGAGTGGCTGTATCTAATTTGCATATCGGAATAACTTTGCATATTTTCTTACGCATAATGTTATTTTAAATATGTGACTGTTGGTTTGTGTTTTTAAGTGGTTTATTTTTAAATTTATGGAGCAAAAACCAGGTAAAACTTAACTTTTGGCTATCAGTGTACATTACACTGAGATAAGTAGTCTGTCGTTTGCTTTTGAGAACAACGTTTCTCTTTCTTCGCCAATATACTGGCACTTAAAGATATAATGAGATATTTCAATTTCTTTTTTTTTTCTTTGAAATTTTTGAATAGTGTATTCCCTTCACTGAGAAGAATTTAGTATGGGTTTCCCGAAAAAAAAACGAATGGAGTAATCTCTGTTGTGAAATATGCCGTTTTACTGGAAATAGAAGATCACTGAATAAATGGATTTCAGTCAAAAATGAACTATGTAAGTACTTATAGTGAGGATAGAAGATAGAATTTTCTATTTTAACCTGATCATTTTGAATATAGTGTTCTGTGCTACTTTGACTATTGATGGAATATTCCTCTGAACCATGCTTATATCATTGCAGTGAATTAACAAAAAAAATCCACAGTTGAATTGAATATATTTGGCCAAACTGTTTCCACACACCTGATATAAATATTTCTTATTCTTGATATCTCCAGTAGTTGAGTTAGACATATATTGGAAAGTCGGCTATTGTCCATTTTTAGAATTATAAGTCAGAACCTGGGTGTTTATTTCAACACTGTAACTCCAAGTGACGTTCGTCCACATTCCAATCTCAGAATATAACTGTGAGTATATCTAGTTAAATTTAAAAATTGCCGAAAAAAATTTGTCCTGAACCCCGTCTACCAAGCTCTTCTGGTTATGTGCCCAAATCGGAGCTGCATATAGCAAAGTTGAAAGAACCATTGAATCCAAGAGCCTGAGTGAGAGAGAGGACTTGATAGAATTGATTTGGTCAATATTGCCCAAACCGCATTAATAGCATTTAGCGACTTGTTTTAAAAATGTTACGCCGCCTGTTGAGTTGAGTTTGAGGCTCTTAGTTGTTAACCCAAATATATTTAATTAGATGTTGTAGTGAGAAGCAGTTGTCCCCAGAATCAAACGTCAGAGCGAGCCAGTCGACCTCCATTTCTAAACACCATAACCCTTGATTTCTTTCGGTTCAAAGTTATGAAATTTTCCTCGAAATATTTTCTGAGTAAATTAATCTTTATCTGAAGATTTATTCTGAATTCTCCCAAATCCTCTATAGTTTTATGGTATATTTGGGTCGCCACTTTTGAAGAGGGAATTAAGGATGTCATCAATATTTTATTGTATATACACTGGTGTCCAAAAAATAAGAAACTTAACCAATATTGAAATTTCTCAAAAGCTAATTTATTAACAAATATAAAATTTAGTATATAAATAGTTTAAACTATGGAGAATTTGACTAGCTATATGAAAATTTAAAAAAATATTTGAAATTATGAAATATGCAAATTATTACCAACATACCCAAAGCTAAGGTTCCAGATCTTAAAGAAATAAGATATCAATAGGGAGTATGATCACCTCTAACAGCTATCAAGGTCTCACAGCGTGCCCTCATACTGTTTACCAGGCTTTGGAGGAGGTCCAGGGGTAGTAAACCCCACTCCTCCAATAGAGCAGTTCTTAGCTCAACGAGGGTTCTGGGAGAGGGGTGACGAGCTCCAATACGCCTCCCTAGAGCATCCCACACATGCTCTATTGGATTCAGGTCCGGAGATCTGGCTGGCCAATCCATCCTTCGAATATCCTCACTCTGGAGATATTCATTGACTGGCCTAGCCCTATGCGGACGAGCATTATCGTCCATGAAAATTAAATTGTGACCAATTTGATCTCTATAAGGTCTTAGATAGGGCTCAAGGATCTCGTCCCTGTACCTTTGGGCAGTTAAAGTGCCCCCAGAAAAAATGTGGAGGGGTGTGCGTCTGCTAGAACTGATGCCAGCCCAGACTAAGAGACTTCCCCCTCTAAAACTGTCTATTTCCCTGATGTTACTGGGATGATAGCGGGTTCCAGGCTCCCTCCAGATGAAAACTCGTCAAGAATCTGTGTTTAAACTAAATCTTGACTCGTCACTGAAGAGAACATTGGCCAACTGATCATGAGTCCAGGCGTGATGTTCCAAGCACCAATTCAAGCGAACTCTCCTGGGAGCAGAGGTTAAAGGGATACAGACCATTGGTCGTCTTGCAAAAAGAGCACCTTCGTGAAGACTTCGGTAAACAGTTTGTCTTGAAATTCTCGTTCCAGTAGCACTTGAGAGTTCATTAGAGAGTTGAATAGCTGTTATCTCCCTATGGCGCTTGGCAGTTACGACCAGATAACGGTCTTCAGAGGTAGCTGGTTTTCTTTTTCTACCAGAACCTTCTTTTCTTTTGATGGTTCCTGTCTCAATGAACTGTTTCCATATTTTGCTGACCACAGATTCATTCACATTTAGCCATTTTGCTACTTCAACTTGTGATTGCCCTGCCTCCATTCTTCCAACAGCTCTCCATTTTAAATCATCTGCTAAAATTTTTCGTAAACTCATAATTAACTAAGGATTAAATAAAATTATAATTGAACAATTCTTAGATGGGGTAAACGGCACGCCAAATAGCACACTTATAAAGAAAAGCAAAAATTTGCATATTTTCAATTTTACCGAATCGAATGGTTGTGATAAATAAATTCTACGACTTAAAATACCTAATTAAATTACTTTTTAGCTTTTAGCGTTGTATATTTTAAAACATATCATTTAAAAACAAAAGTTTCTTATTTTTTGGACACCAGTGTATTTGTTAACAATTTCAGGTATTTGTCAGGTAAATCTTTAGTCGCCTCATTTGGTATGTTTCCTGTTGCATGTTCCCAATCCTGTTGCTTTATTATTTCTTAGTTTGGATATTTCCGTAGCAAATTCTATGAGCGAAATTTCACCACCCAGGTCCGGATCGAAATGAGCTGGACATTCATTATCGGTGCGGAAGGCAGTAGCTTACAGTAAAAAGCCTACCAACCAGACATCAGGATATTGCCTTTGATGGTGTCTTTCTGCTTAAGTTTTTTTTATTATCTTCTAAAATTGAGATGTGTTTCTAGCATGGCAAAGAGCCTTCTGTGTATCTTCAAAGTATTGGGTTTTTTAAATCTGATTAATGATATTCTTTCTGACTTGCAATATACAATTATTTATTATCTGTTTTATTCTTAGGTGTATATCATTTCCCATCAAACCACGGTTTAGATCTAGCTTCACCAGAACTTGTTTTAGTTATCTTCCCCGCCCTTGACATTGCCGTTTGAACTTCACTTATAAAGCATTTCGACCTGTGAGTAAATTGTGGGATTTGCCGATAGTGATTTAGCTAAATCCCTCAAGCTGCTTTTTAAAGATGTAGCCTTGTCAGCTGCCCTGGAATATGGCCTAATGGAAATAACTTCGTATAATTTTTTTGACTTTATATTATTCAATTTTAAGACAAGTGGAAAAGATTATCCGAATATGGCATGCATTTAATAGTAAGATCAATAATAAGTTCAAGTAGCGTGTAAGCGAAACAATAGAAATATCTATAACTGAGGATCCTTGGGTTGAGATAAAAGTAAAGTTTCCATTTTTATCATTGATAGATCTGCCATTTTTAAAAATGGTAATAATAAAATTTATATACAGGAAAACTTAATCAGGACAATTAAGCTTATGTATAGATTAGTCTGGGTAAATCAGAGGAAAAGAAAAATAAAAATAAAAAGAAGAAAAAAACACTGGTATTCACAAATGATAAATGCATATTTAGACCTTTATACTAAGATCTTTCGTCTTATGCAGATATGAAAAGAACGAAGGTTATAAAATTTTGAAGCGGAACTTGTTTACAGTATTTGCATTTATAGAAAGCGAAATACAAAATAAAATAATAGCAAGGAAAGAATAATTATATTAAAATCATGTTAGGTCTAGTTGAATTATTTTGGTAACAGCTATGCCAAAATCGGACAAATAATAGTTATAGGATTTTCCAAGAAAGTTTTCCCTATCTTCTGTAAGAGATTGACAGTCGAGATAATGAACAACCCTGTTAGGGCGTTTTGTTTACACAGATAACACACACATGGTCCGTTATATATTTAACATTGTAGAAGTTTGGACGGAAATAAAATGGGTTAGCACAAGAAAAAAAAACTTTAAAATGTTTTGCCTCAGTGAATATGGTATCCATCTTTGAGCTTAAAAATTATTCAATATACGGGGGAATGTGGTTTAGGAATATTTTGATCTATTGAAAGTTGATCTAAATCATGTTTGATTATTTTGGAATCTATACTGTCTGTGAGTAGAGGGATATTTGCAAGGCTATGGACATAATTGGATGAGGTTGTTTTACATACACGAATTGACCATAGAATAATTTTATATCGCGTTGAATTAAAATTTTGATTACATCGCAACAACGTCTGACCCATGTGTAAGTTCAGGTCTGATTTAATTTTTATAAATGATATTATTTTATGCATATTTAATCCCCACATTTTTACCACTCAGCGATATAATAGTAAATTTTTCATTCGTTTTGTCGTTAAAAGGAGAGCATTGTATTCACAAATTTTTAACCTGACCCACCAGCATTACCATATTATTTTCGACTTCGATCGAGATCTTTTGTTTATTATAAAAATATAATAACTTAGTTTTTTCTAGACTGATCGTAAATTTGTGTCATGTAGACGTTCAATTTTCTGATAGTACATTGAATTTAAAAGCCACATGAACCGAGTTACTAATCAAAATTGATGTGCCTCAATTTTGTACAAGACTTGTTCAATTTTTGTTGGAAATCGTGAGATCCATTATGTATGTTTGAGCATCGATATAAAGATAGTTTTCCCTATCTTCTGTGAGATTGACAGTCGAGATAATGAACAACCCTGTTAGGGCGTTTTTTTTTTTTTACACAGATAACACATGGTCCTTTATATATTTAACAATGTAGAAGTTTGGACGGAAATAAAATGGGTTAGCACAAGAAAAAAAACTTTAAAATGTTTTGCCTCAGTGAATATGGTATCCATCTTTGAGCTTAAAAATTATTCAATTTACGGGGGAATGTGGTTTATAAATATTTTGATCTATTGAATGTTGATCCAAATCATGTTTGATTATTTTGAAATCTATATTGTCAATATATAACAATAAAGTGGAGTTTAAAACCATTCGAATTGGTTGTCTGATCGTACCAAACGGGATGTCTCGAATTAAATTCCCCACAGAGGACAATAGGAAACTAATAAAAAGTTTACAGTTGTTCTGTAATAAATAGCAGCTGTGTCTAATTGAGCGAGTTTGGATGGATATAAAAATTTAAAACAATGTATCCATTTTTTATATTTTCAATATAAATGGTTGTTAAAATTTTACACAAATAAATTTACTGGCAATGCGTTTCTTTTTTTTTTAAATCTCTGTCTGTGTGTGTAGAGATTTAAAAAATAAATAAATAAATAAATAAAAAGAAACGCATTGCCAGTAAATTTATTTGTGTAAAATTTTAACGATAGAGGGCAATAAAATTTAATTTACTAATAAATGGTTGTACAGGAGTTTGTGAAATTTATATTTGTACTAGCCGAGTGGCCCGGGCAACGCCCGGGTTTTACCCGACTCGACCCGGCTTCGCCTGGGTAGTGTTCGAGAGAGGTTTACTCATGAATGAATAGAGGCCCCAACTGTTTGTAAACTCAATGTAATGAATTTTCTTTCAGCAAAATGGAGATAAATTGCAAACAGCAATATCGAAAATGCGTGTAAAAAAATCTGAAATATAGGATCCATTTCACAAACACATCTAATGAATAGAGTGCTGTTTGGAGGAGTGGTCTAAACTGTTAATTTTTAAAAACCATGACCCGGGGTCATCGAATGCAGATTCAGACACTTTGTTCTGAAAAAAAAAAATTGCCCCAATGGCTCCTGATTCTTGAAAAAGTCCAACCCCTCCAGTGAGTGCAAGTAACCAAACTGGGCTTTTATTCTTAAAAATTAAAAAAAAATCTAATAATTAGTGTGAATAAAGGAAAATGGTCGGCACAACCTGAAAATTTCACTTTGTCCACTTCACTCTCGGCTGTCCAAGAAGAAACAGCCAGAGCAAACATTTTAAAGGGCACCCTAATCCGGCATTTACATATCTAAATAGTTAAGCAACTTTTATAAATGTAATATATTTCTGCAATATTGAAATACCTGGACTTGGAAGAATTTTGTATTAGTTATTGTTGCAGTTTTAGAAAAGTGTGGGAAATTGGATATTTTAACAAAAGAATATAATTTTTAAAATGGTATATAAAATAAAAAGGAAATTTGCATAATTTTCTAATAGTCAAGGGCAATTGTAAAAATACCAAAAAAGCAAGACCAAATAAAAAAAATATATATATATGTGTGATGTTTCAGTAACAGCATTGTTGCCATATAAAGACAAAATTACTGAATGTATTCAGTACCTTTGTCTGAAGATAGCCAAAATGTAACTGAAACCACACATAATGTAATTATTTGTATTCGGTCTTGCTTCCTTTTTTTTTTTTAATTATCCCTAGTACGCGTGGTACAGGCCATGATAACCATGGTGGGTAGGTAGCGACTGCTTTTACTGTAAGCGCACCACATGTCTACAAATGTGATACATTGCTACCAGCTAAATGCATTTTCACTATGGTGTGATTTCCACATGATGGATCTGTAGACACATTATAATCTCTCCAGAGCTTAAGGTAGCAAACAGTACTTTCACATTATATAAATATCAATGCCAAAATCCAGAGTTATGATAGCATGTTGCAGTGTAATGTAGACCTGCAGGATGGGAAAAAGCAATATTATTTCCGGCTTTAATTTGAAAAGTATTATGAAACGTTAAAAATATAATCTAAACTTTTGAAGCATGAAACAATGCTAACTTGATGTGTATCAATTTAGTCTAAAAACAAACAGCATGTAAAAGTAAGCACCAATCGAAAGCATTTATTAGCTCTAACAGTGCTGCCCCCAGCGGTAAAAGACTGGAGCTAACGCTTCACGGGTTGGTAAAGTTTCTGTTAATATTACATTAACTTAACAATATTCCATGTCTTGCTAACACAAATTTTTAAAAATAATATGCAATAAAATAATGCAATTCTAAAAATCTTAAATGAAGCATCATTAAATTAAATGGGAGAGAAATAGTGTTCCAAATTTTTTTTTGTTGTAAAACTTTGACCTTTATATTTTTACAAATTCTTAATGTACATAACCCAAACCAAATTGTCGATAAAATTCTGCAAACAAATATAATATTATAGAGGCATGAAAATACTAATGGTGTAAAAATCAAAACAGCAAAGTTATCCTGATAAAGGCAATGAGCTATGATAAGATGTGTTGCAGGCTAACAAAAACCTTAATTGAACCAGAAATGTTGATACCATAAAAAAAAAACAATTTGCAAGAATAGAGTTATGTAAATGAATTAAATGTGAAAAAATTAAAATAAAATAAAGTAAAAAAAGCTTTATTGATGAAACAACAGTAGAGCAATAATGATAACAAATTATGTATTTACAAAAGTCAAGCTTCCCAAAATCATTATTCGAAGAAATCTCTTTAAAAATTGTCAAAATCTAGAGCAAAGCCCTCTGATAAACAATATTGCGTGTCTTGCTAAAAGTAGAACTAAAGACAAATAAATTTTTAGGGCTGGAAACACGGGAGCATGCTACATAGAGTTGCCCATGCGAGAAACAGGGAGACTCAAGATGCACACCAACTACTTGCAATGTTTGACCCTGAGATTTATTAATTGTCATAGCAAAGGCAACCATAACTGGGAATTTCAAGCGTCTAAACTTAAAAGGCAGATCATTTGGAATAATAGGTATTCTAGGAATAAGGACCTCTTCCCCTCGAAAAGAGCCAGTTAAAATTCGAGCCTGGAGAACATTAGTGCCCATTTGAGTGATGCATAATCTAGTGCCATTGCAGAGACGGGGTGGATCAAGGTTTCGTATTAAAATTACTGGCACACCAACTTTTAGTACAATTTTGTGTGAAGGTGTACCAGACAATTCTAGTGAATTCAAAAATTCAGGGGGATACGACACAGATTCATCAGGATCAACCATTGTATCAATTGATCTATAGATTTTGCTTTCACCCGGGATTGAATTTATTATTGTATTATTTATTTCTAGCACAGTGCTATTTTTGGGGGCTAAAATAGTGCGGGCACATAACCATTCTTCAGATAAATAGTTTACACTTATATTAGGGAAAACCTTTTCATACAGACTTTCTGAAGATTCCACCACTTGGCAAAAAGTATTTGAAAACTGGATATTACCCTCGGAATCAGTTTCTAGTTGACCTTCTCCTATCTTTAAGAGTTCGTCTGCAAATTGTGCAGCAGTGGTATCATTATGGAGTTGAACTCTCATGTTGACTGTGAGGTGCATTTTCACAATATGGCTCCAAAGATAGGAAGACTTTAAACAGGCATTCAGCTCATCAGCAGGTGTACCTCTAGTGACTACTGGAAGAGTCTGTCGGAAATCACCGGCCAAAAGCACTACTAAACCACCCATGGGTTGTGGATCATCACGGATATCCTGTAATGTCCGATCAAGGGCTTCCAAGGCAATTTTATGGGCCATGGTGCACTCATCCCAAACCAGCAACTTACAGCTACGTAAGAGTGAAGCTTTATCACTATTTTTTCTTATATTGCAAACAGCAGTCTGGCCCTCTGCAAAAGTCAGAGGTAATTTCAGCACTGAATGTGCAGTTCTTCCGCCCGCAAGCAATGTTGCAGCTATCCCTGAGGAAGCAACAGCAATGGCAATATTTTGTTCCTTCCTAATCATTGCTAATAGAAGATTCAAAAGAAATGTTTTACCTGTTCCCCCCGGCGCATCTAAAAATATAATTATGGGTTGTGACAAATTAATTTTTGCTAAGACAGCATCAAAAACTCTTCTTTGTTCTGGCAAGAGTTTGGGCAGCATGGATGCAACATTGTCTGCAAGTTCTGCCGTATCATACGCAAGTTCTCTCAAAATGTCAGAATTGGTAACCACATTTCTCCTGGGTGCTCCTAAGCCTAATTCCTGCAGTTTCTTCCCACATATAGATACGACACGATCCTCAATGTTACACAATATTTCATTATATATCAGATCATTATACCTGATGGAGGAATCGAGAAGCTGATAACGATGAAGAATATCACTTGCCATCTCATCTCTATAGGTAATCCATAACTGCTGAGGGTTCGAAATTGTGCACGTAGAAATTAATATGGCAAACAATTGCCTTACTCTTGTAGGAGCCTGACAAAGAACGGCCTCATCCATTGTGACAACCCAATGGTTATCATTCTCCAATAATCCAAGAGCTGCGCATGTTTCTCTAAATGTTTCGTATTGACTGCCATTAACAATCTTCAAATATGCGAAGGAAGTTGGTCCCTTGATGTTATGTAGTAACATACGTAAACAAAAGCATTCAAAGTTACTGACATGCACAGCGTAAACCCGTCCAATAGTGTCTGATCTCTTCACTCCAGGCTGTCCTTCGACCAGCTTGCCTTGAACGCGCCTTCTCCATTCGTGGGCAGAAGAATTCCAAGTGTAGTATTGGGGAACATCTGGATAGAGCAGGGTCCTAGCAAAGGAATCAGTTTGGCATAATGAAAAAAATGCAGTCAGGGTTGTCCTTGGTGGATTACGCATTCGATGGGCAAGAGTGTTTTGATTGAAATATATCCGTTCTCCATTCTCAAGATGCACAGCTAAATGGATAACAGCTGGATGGCGTTGGTGTAAAGGTAGGCTGAGAAGACGCCAAACAGCTTCATTGCTGCTTATGTATCTGGCACACTGATACATTCGCACCTCATTTTGAGGGTCAGGACCTCTACCTTCTCTGCGTAAATTAATAATAGCTTGATCACTGCCCTTATTGACATATTTGCAAATATATTTTATTGCCTTAACAGAACTACAGTTCTCAACATTGATATGTGCACAAAACATCTTCGATAGCAATGGAGAATAAGGCACCACCCAACGATTGTCAATTGTGACCTCTTCGCGTCCACGTATTTTAACCTTTGCAGTAAAGCCACCTGCTTCAGGTGCGCGTCTCCTATATAAAGGATAACCATTCTCATTAGTCTGGGTTTCCAGCAAAAACTGTTTTGGATATTTTTTAGAACAGCTACTATTCTTCATACAGGGGGACACAGGGTTGTACTCACCGCAAGGCCCATGTATCATATTCTTAACCACAATGTTATACAATAGCGGGTCTTGAATAGGATCTGGAAACTCAGCACATATAACAGAGTCTATCTGAGTGGGACGGAGCTTATTTGCTAGCCAAACTAATATGTGAGCATGAGGAAGTCCCCTTTTCTGCCATTCAACAGAATACATCCACGCAACTGTTGCTCCATACAATTGGTCTTTTGTTAGAGCCCCAATAAATTTAACTAATTTTTGCCGAAAAACCCGAGCTGTGATATCATGTCTATCCAGCTGTTTTTGTCCTGGTAGCAACGCTGCAGATATCTCTTCCCAAGAGGGGTTACTTGTAAAAGTAATAAAAAGATCTGGACGCCCAAATTTCCGAACATAACAAAAAGCATCCTGCGTATATTCTGCCAAATACCTGGGACTATTGACAAAACTTGATGGTAAAATGATCCTTTGACCCAAGCTATTAGGGTTAATATTTGCATCAGTTGACAGGGCATCGCGCAAATGAATATAACTCTCTGCACGCAAGTTTCTCTGGTGCAGCGTAATATAGCGCAAACGTTCACTTTCTACCTTCGCATACATATCGACCAGGAATTGATGAAAGAGCTGGCCAAATTGAACAATGACATTTGGACTATTTCGGCGAACCATAATAAAATAGCCATAAAAATCCATAGAAGACACTTTACTTGACAAAGGCTGTCTAGTGTTTGGGTCGATCTGAGGAATATGAAAAGAATATCCTTCTTGGCCTATCCAGAAAATTAAAGGATATTGAAGGGCATCATAAAAGCGATGTGTGTCGCTAACATGTTGCAGCAAATTATCGCGCTGATGTAAAACAATGTCACGTGAGCCAAACTGATTACCAGCTAAGACAACCGCAACCTCATTAGCTGTAGGAGCATTATACCGTCTAGGATGTTGACCAGGAGGTGTCCGATCAGCATTTACAACAACTCTGTATGCATCACTGGGGAGATTTTCAAGTGCAGTTTTAAACTGTTGAACCAGTAGATTGTGTTGGTGCAACATGCGCTGCAAACCCTGTACAATATTACGACGTACTCCCTGTATTTGCTGGCATCTTCGATCAGAATAGATCTGAAGAAATAGATCTGAAGAAATCTACTTGGCTGGTTCTCAGATGGCATAAGTGAACCTATTCTGTGGTAGACCTGGCCTTGGATAGAAAATGAGGTTGGAAAAGTAACAGAGTGGGTTTGGTTTTCAGCTCCAAATGATGTCATTTGAAAGCAGGAATTATATTTGCGAATATTACGCAAAAAAATGGACTGAATCAGAATTCTCTCCAGATAATAGGCTGCGAAGTGGCTCGGGAGGTAAATCAATTAATGGCAAACGGACTTTCCCGTTTGAACAGCACATTCCAGAAGACTCATCTTTCCATCTTAAGGCCCCACAAAACCTGCATGTAGTGTCCATCATCCCAAGGGAAATTAAAGGGTGCTTAAAGTATTCAACAGCAACAGAATAATGAAAACCTGCATTTTCCATAGAAGACCAAACGCTGCTGAAAAAATTATTTGTTCTAGTATTCCTCCGAGTAGAAGAATATATTTCAGAATGAGCCTGTAAGCGAGAATGGATGGGATCAGGTGTCTCTAACGACCGCACAGCGGCTTGACGCGCGGACTGTGCACGCAATCTTTGAATATTCTGGCCTCTGGTTTCGCGCAGTCTGTAAGCATGCTGAACCCTAGAGCTATTGGAACGCTGAGAAAGATTGCTTCTCCTATGGCTTGGCATACCTACAAACACAAAGCATTAGTAAAAATAAAAATAAGGATAACTGAAAAATGTAAAACATCAAGGGCTGAGAATGAAGAAAAAAAATAAAAATAGTGTATTAAAATAAGCTCGACGCATGACTAAAGTCAAAATAAAAAAATGCATAGAAATAATCTGAAAGGAGGGGAAAAATGCATAAAACTCAGTGAAAACGTAAAACAACTGATTAAAAAAAATCAAATGGAAGAAGACGTAAAAAAAAAGTATAATTTGCTGAAAAAATATGCACAATAAATATGAGTAGAACATATATAGATGTCACAATATCGTTGCGGAATTTTTTGTAGTTGGAGGAGAATGGTGATGATTGTTTGAAGCGCAGTCGTTTGAGTGGAAAGTTGAGCATACAGTGGGGAATAACCAGGACACGTGATGGGGTTTTGAAAATAAAAGGCAACGGGTTGGAGGAAAGAAAGGCTTTAGAGAAGATGGAGCGGATTTTGACTATTAACTATCTGATCACATGGCGGTGATTGACTTAGATACTATCTCGGTGGGAGCGAACGATAACTAGGTCCGAACTCGGTGGGAGCGAAAGAGCTACTCTTCTAGGTGCTGTCTCGGTGGGAGCGAGTGAACCACTGACAATCCTCGGTTCTCGATTTAACACGAGGACCTTTCTCCTTTCCCATTGGTGGAAAGGTGTGACGTGGCAGTTTTCTATTGGCTGACCTTCGGAGGTGCTACTTTCTGGTTGGTTTACGCTACTTCTTTTGTCTTAAGACATGTCCTGACCTGACCAGGAAATACTGTGTCGTTGAACTCAACTTTTATTAGTTTCGCGATAATAAAATTGGCTGTAATTTTGCTAATGATTCTGCTCACTTCTAAGCCTCTTTTCTAGGCCTTTCTCTAAGGCGTTCTATCCTCCAGTTACCTTTGTTCTTTTATTAAATCTTTTAAAACATACATTGCATACATATTGGGTCGGGGTTGCATACAGCTATTTACAAATTATGACATAGATATATATGAGCAGCTACATATTAGGAAGCAGATAAATATAAATACGACCTAAACAAATGACAGCAAAACAAAAAAAAAACAAAAAAGACAATGGAAGAAGGCCTAAAAAAAGTTAATTTGGTTGAAAAAACTGCCCAATAAATTGAGCCTATATAGATATATATGAGCAGCGACATATTATGAAGCAGATAAATATAAATACTACCTAAATAAATGACAGCAAAACAAAAAAAAAAGACAATGGAAGAAGGCCTAAAAAAAAAAGTCTAATTTGGTTGAAAAAACTGCCTATATAGATATATATGAGCAGCTACATATTATGAAGCAGATAAATATAAATGCTACCTAAACAAATGACAGCAAAACAAAAAAAAAGACAATGGAAGAAGGCCTAAAAAAAAGTCTAATTTGGTTGAAAAAACTGCCCAATAAATTGAGCCTACCCCTAAAAAAAGCAGTTACTAAAATTGCATAGAAGCTGCGTACAATATAATTGCTAATAAGTATAAAACTATTGCATGGAACAAACATATATAGTAAAATATATGTAGCAAGCTATACAGAAAAAAACATAATCAGAAATTAGAAAAATATTTCTAAAACAATAAACTAAATCGTAAATGATTATATGAATATATAATATAAAATGAATATTCCTTTTATGAGAATCAAACAGTATACCTTTGTCTAATTTGTTTGAAAAAACTGCCCAATAAATTGAGCCTACCCCTAAAAAAAAGCAGTTATTAAAAATGCATAGAAGCTGCTTACAATATAAATGCTAATAAGTATAAAACTATTGCATGGAACAAACATATATAGTAAAATATACGTAGCAAGCTATATAGAAAAAAACATAATTAGAAATATATAAATATATATAATCTTACCTTTCGAAAAATGCAGCGTGTAATAACAAACTAAGTGTAAAGCTATTAACCAATCACAATCAAGTTCGTCGCGACCAGTGCGGCGCCAAGCGGCAAAAGGCGGGAACTAATCCATTTCAGTTAAATAATTTTAAAAAAAAAGTACATTAACCTTTGTAGTTTTTTGAATAGCCTATATGTTAAACGAAATCTTCAGCTACCTACATGCGAAATTCCATAATGATTGAGTCAGTAGATTTTGCGTGATGCGATAACAAACATCGATTTCGCATTTCATTTTTATAGATATAAGGATTATATTGTGTAACGCCTTTGTTGAAGCACGGCGCCGGCAGACGGCTTGCGCATGCGTCTTGGGCCGTGAGGGTTCGAATGTTTTTTTTTTTTGTTTTGTTTTGAGCGTTGTATAAACATTCTTTTTTTGCTTCCTCTCTATCGCCATATTTAATCGTATTTATCTTATTTAACTTATTAAGCTTATTAAACTTATTAAACTTGTTTAACTTATTAAACTTGTTTAACTTATTAAACTTATATATCTATCTTTCACACTTGAGAATATTTTATTGAATTCTCATTTATCATTGAGTGAGCGTCTGGTGCATCGCCCCGCGAATTCGACATCACAATATTTAATGTTTCGATTCCAGATGGTTGTCGTCGTATGTATTTGTCCTTCTGTGAACTATTCGTGAAGACAAACCAAACTGTACTTTGTTTTTAAACGTAAGGTTCTTGTATGCTATCCGCGATATCATAGGCAATAGCGTCCCGCCGCTCTCATTCTCTCTCATTGCTATATTTATTTTTCTTGTATTAAGTGGAATGATTTGAAGCTGTTAGTGTTGGTCATTCTCATAGTGGTATTGTGTTCTTTGAATAATTATGTCTATTCGGGTTTTGTAACTAGGTCAATCGGTAGATTTCACTTTGGAGAAATTGTGGCATTTCTGAACTCCAGGACACTCGTGGTTTCCCGTGGCATCACACACAAAACAATCCTTTTCGTTGGAGCAATCCCCGAGTTGATGCTTAGAATTTAATTGCAGACATTTTTGATACTGCCTAACTAAATCTTATCATATAGATGTCATCGCTCCCATTCGGTGTAGATTTTTTGCGCCGCTCTTTTCCTTATTATATGATAAACAAGGAGAAACCGATAGTTCAATATTGTTGTGTATTGGACTCGTGGAAAAATCTTCACGCATTTCGCTCTCAGAACCATTCGCTCTCAGCACTGGGTTTATACTGCGTAAAATTTGTACAAAATTGTAACCTCCCCCCCCCCCCCCCCTACTCTGTTAATTTTTCCACATTTCAAACCATAATAGTTGGGTCTCTAGATCTTGAATTGAAGAACTTGCTATTGTTCTCAGTTCTTTTTCCCAGTTCTTCCAGCAACATATTTTATATCAAATGCGCTTTTCGTGTAAATAATTTCATTGATTTTGTATTATTACCATTTTCTCTTCATCTTGTAACCTTGTGTTAGATATTATTTTACCTATTACAGAGAAAGGCCCATTGTGAACAGAAACTACGTTCAAAGTAAACTTGTTATTGCTTTACTGCTGCTTACTTTCAATAATTTTCTGCATCGAATATCCACGAACAACCTGCACATATGAAGCCATGCTAGAAGACGTATTATTATGAATCTCGTGAAATTCCTGATTAACAATATTACTGACTGATTCCTTCAACTGTACTAATACATTTTGATTATCCGTGGCAATGAAGATTTGCCATCTTTTGTTTGTTTTAGCATAGTGAATAAATATGATAAATTATAGGATCAGCCTGATGTAACGGACTCGCTTTTAGAAACTCTCGAGTTCAGAGAGCAAGGGGGCTGGAAAAAAAACGAACGTGTCGGCGATGGACTTACGGCGTACTCCTAATGGCGACCCGGTGCGGTGACAGCTGGAACTTTGTGTTAATAGTAGCAGGACCATAGACTAACTAACTGACTAACCGCCCATTTTCGTTCTGGGGGAGGGTGTTTATAGGCGAATTCTCTAAATAAATAATAAAAAAAGGTCCATTGGCCTTCTGATGCAATGAGGAAAGTTCTATAAAGATGGCTGGTAACAAAGAGTTTCTTGGCTTCGCTGCGGAAGTGGATTTCTGGCAGGGAGGTTGCAGCTTTGTCCTTTGGTATCAAACATGACCATTTTCGATTAGCTTTCTTTCTCGCTCTCGCTTTTATTGCAGGTTTCTCATTACATTCACTTTGATTATGCATAGGGGTGTTATGTACATAGGATACATGGGAATTTATCATATTTATTGCTAGTGAATAATATATTCATTTACATATAATAAATTATCACTGATTAAATGAATTAATCTTCCCGTGAATTGAATTAGCCCCACTGCTGTTTCATGTACCTTGTTGATTATTAGCATTGTAAATAATTTTTATCTTATCTGTATACCAGTGTTATTTATAAATAAACATTTTGTTTATTTTAATTAAACGACTCCTCGTCATCACTACCGTGACAACCGGTGGAGAAGCTGGATTATCCCCTCGCCGCCCCAGCCGTTAGAAGAAGCCGAAGACTCTAGGGACTCGATCCTCAAGAAAACGTTGCTATAGTAAAGCAAGAGACACACAGTGTTATAGTTTTTAGTGTTATACGTTTTGGTAAATTATAAATACTTTTTAAGAGACCTTTAAAACCCATTAAATATTATAAATCGTTAATATAAAAAAGCCAACCAAATAAATAATTCCATAAGAGTATATGCTAAAACCAAAATTCCTATTTTAGTAATTCACCTTCCGTCGAACTCAAACTCCGGCATCCCATCACAAAAAGTTCTATAAAGCAGGACCCACTATCCGCCTCTAACGCAGTGTACAAAATTAAATGCTCAAATTGCGAACTACATTATGTTGGTGAAACCTGCAGAACCATAGAAATCAGGACTAAAGAACACAATAGAAACATCATGAACAAAGACAGCCGTTCCCAGATTTATCAGCACATGGCAGAAACACAGCATTCATTTGATTTCACAGACACCCAATGTATTTACAGTAACATAAGTGGAAAATATCAACGACTGGTCCTGGAGGCTTTGGTTTCCAATAAAATTCCAAGCCTCAATAGAAAAATAGAACTACCCCCGCAGTACATAGCTTTTTGTAATAGCATGGACCCCGCATAAGGAAGTTTAACCTCAAGTGTTTTCCCGAATTATGTATATATTTTATTTATTTTAAACTTATTTTAAACTGAATTTCTCGCTCGCTCTCTAGGTGTGTTGATACGTGCTTGTTCGTGGCAATTCTGCTTTAATTTTCAAATCTTACTTAGGTGGGTGTATTTACCTCTCCACATATATTTTTTCTTGGATTACCTGAAGAAAAGCATTTTGCTTGAAAGCTTGTAATTTTAATAAAAAGAAACTCACCACGCTATTTTTCGTTTTCTCTTTTAACTTTTAAAACGTGGCTAAAGTATGCAAAATTCCAATTACTAAATAATTATATTATTTCATATATATTATACGAAATTTAAGCTATAAAGTGGTACCTCGACATACGAGTTTAATTCGTTCCGCAACCTTGCTCGTATCTTGAATTACTCGTATCTCGAAGCAAATTTCCCCATACAAAACAATTGAACTACCATTAATCCGTTCCAACCTCCAAAATGTCACCCCAGTTATTTTTGTTACGTGGTTTTAAATAATAAAAACGTATATATAAATATCAAATATTTATTACACAAAAACAAAAAAGAGAATGTAAAGAAATAAATTAGATATCCTCACTGGTCTTTGCCTTTTTCGCTGCATTTTTCTCGCTTTCACCTGTAGGCCGTTTAGAAAAAAACATGTCCAAGGAGGTTTGTTTCTTCCTCTCTCTCAGAATGTTCCGGAAATGAGTTAGGCAAGTGTCATTAAAAAGGTCAGATGCACGGCCTGTTGCAACTTTTTCTGGGTGTTTTTTTTTCCACGAACTGTGAAACTCTCTCCCACATTCCTAAGATCTCCTTTATCTCACTTGTAGAAATTTTACGTTTTAATTCAATACTCATCATCTTTTTCTTAGCACTTGACTTTTTACAAACTTTCTTCCTATCCATGGTTATAAAAATAAATGAACTAAAACTGTAAATGTAAACGCAACACAAAACGCGAACACAAAAAACAACTTATCACAGCGGAAGCACGCTGCTAACTGATCGTGATGGCGCGACTGCGTGTTACTACCGAACCGAACTCGTATCTCGAATTTCGCTCGTAACTAAAAGCAAAAAATCACTTGCTCGTCGGCTCGTATCGCGAAAAACTCGTATGTTGGAGCGCTCGTATGTCGAGGTACCACTGTATATATTTCTGTTGAGGGCATTCCATTTTTTTTTTTTTTTTTTAGTTAAGTAAATATCCTTAAAGAAATTGGGGCTACCGTAGAACCTTCCTCATTTGGGTAGTGTCCGGCTACAGAGAGGAGGAGGCACAACAAAAATCAACAAGTAGCAAAAAGTTCGTCTGCATTCCATTGGAAACGCATCGGCTCACTTTGTTTGACTATGTACAGCGCGCGCCATCTATGGGGGCTTATTTAAACTAATCTTAAATGCTTGACATATCATTGACTCTTTAAATATATAATATTTATAACTCTATATGTCATAAAAATTAGTTTTTAAATATAATTATTTGAGTATTTTGTAACATTGTTGTATTTATTTTTATAAAACTACACAATTTTGCATATTACTGGGTTTTCACTAGTTTAAATTCAGTTTAGGGAAATATATATATGAATGTTTTTTTTATCGCATAAATATATATAATTGAAATTTGTGGAAATATAAATACAAGGTTGTCCCAAAGGTTCGTAAACACTTATTATATAAGATATATTGTTGCGGTGTTTATGAACTTTTGGGACAACCTTATAATTTTGGCAAAAAATATCTTCTTCTTTCTTATCTCCACTCAATCATATTAGGGTGTCAAGCCTGTAAAGCTTATCGCTTCTCGCTTATCGCCTTTTGGCTAAGATCAAAGTGACTTGAGACTTTTGATGGTGTCTGTCGGGGATGAGTAGAGCACATCAATGGATGAGTCAATACAGTCAATAATTTTTTTTATGTGTTTTGGCAAAAAATATAAAATGTTTGAAAGCATTTGAAACAAAAAAGTATCTGTAAAATTATATTTTTTTATTAAAAATGTAATTTCTAAACACTTAAATATTTAAAATAAATTAGGTATATTCTGACCACTATTTTGAAATCTTTTTTAGATAGCAGAGCGCCATCTAGTGGAACACATATCAATTTCATGGTTGGCTTTTCTTGATTTTATCAAGAAAATGGGTTGGCCAAATATCAAGGAACAGGTTAAATCAACGTTTAGTTAATTTCTGTTCCACTAGATGGCGCTCTGCTATCTAAAAACCGCTCAAGTTAGTGGTCAGGATATGCCCTTAATTTATTTTTAATATCAAAACTTGACCTTTTTTATTTTTTATTATTTTTTCACACCTAAATATTAGATTTTATAAACCTTTTACGTGATGATTGATGTACTTTTACATATTTTCTGAGTAAAATCTTATGATTTTGTTTATTTTATGTGCCCATTTTTTAAAATAAAAATAAAGCATAAAGGAATTGGTCACAACTTCATTAAGATTTTATTAACTATAAAATGATAATATTTTTTAAATTTACGATATGTTTTGTTCACTATATTTGCACAGGTACATATTTTTCGTTGCAAAATTAATAGTGAAGAGAAAGAAAGATGGCATAAACATAAATAAACTTTACAGAAATACAAATAATGTTCTGATAATATAATAACTAGACAAATAACACCTGGCTTCACCCTGATTCTGCCTAAACGAATGTTAGCCCAACCAAAATTGTTTGAACAAAGTTTTATTATTACCATTCTTAGTTACTCACAATATTGAAAGAAGGACTGCAACTTAAAATGTGAATTATTTGGCGATGATATTCATGATAGGATGTCTCATAGTATCCTCATTGTCCCCGGCTACAGAGAAAAAGAGAAAAATTGGCAGTTTCATAATATCTATCAACGTAACAAGTCGCAGATTTACAAGCTTTTCTATTGGAGAATGAGATCTCTACCCATATATACCTGTACTACAGTTCAGTAAAAAAGTTAATAATATCGGTAAAAAAAAATTAGACAAGGGAAGACATTCGGTGGTTGACAATATATCACCACCAATAGTCTGTGTTTTTTCTAATTCCTTATTCATTTATTGATAATCTTATCATTGTGTGTGGTGTTTTTTTTTTTCTTCTTCTTGGACTTCAGGAAGGGTCTATATAAGAGACGATATGTCTTAATAAAAGGCTTTAGTTTTTGTATATTAAAAGTGATTGTAATAGATAGGAAAATTTATTAATACATTATTATCATATTCATTTTCCGATCCAAGAATTATATAGCATATTCCGAGGCTAAAATTTTATACCAACTTCTTCAAGACTATATGCTATCGATGTTTCGTCTAGGTAAATCGTAAAACATGTGAGAGATAAATGGAATATGCATGTAATTAGGTCAATTTGCATTTTAGGAAGTTGAAACAATGAAAGCTACCAAGACCAGACTAACTCTCGTAGTGTCAGAATTTCATTTAGCTAAGTCAAATATTGTTGATGTCTATTTACGAAGGAAAAGTTCGCGTGAGTCGATTAAAGGGCAACATTATGAAACTATGGACAAGGGGAATAAAAAAATTAGAGAGGTTTTATGTACCATTGGCTGTTTCTATTATCTCGCCTATATGGTCATTTGGCTGTAGTGGTTTACGGAAAGATCGCAGATGTATTTCTGTTTTTGTTTTCTAGGAAGTCATCTCCTTCCAGTTGAGCCATAGTAGGAAAGCGTGTGAAAAAATATTTTAAAAAGAAGAAGAAGATAATTACGTCTAAATGAATGGTCCAGCCCTCAGACTGATTCGGTTCTGACTGTTTCTGAGGAGGGATATCTGCTTTGTTTTGTGACACCCTTCTTCATTTCCTATGTGTGGTTATTCCAAGAGTATCCGAGAATATGGCGGAGTGATGTTGGTTCGAGACTGTTTATGACATTTTGGATTTTCCTTGAGAATATAATCAATGCCGATCGATAAAGAAAAATGTATCGCGTTATGGCTTTATATGACTTAGATTTCGTATGGTATGGTAAAGTGCTAGATTTGCATAGTTTTTTAACTTACAGTAACAACATAGTGCTTGAAATGTTATTTTATTAAAAATAAAAAATGAAAATAAAACAAGATATTTCATGACATATGTGTCTGTTTATTGTTCTACAATTCTCATAGCATACGTCCTTTTGATTGAGCTACGTTCTTTGAAAAAGATGGTAATTTTGGGAAAATTGAAGATAGAAGAAAGAGAGGAAGACCTGTGCAATGAACTGGCTAGAAGGGGTCAGGAAAAAGCTACCAGAAGGTCACTAGATGAGCTGCGAGTGATGGTCACAAACAGATCAAATTGGAGAATTTTGTCCACATAGTCACCAATAGTCTAACTCGTCTTAATGGACGCAAGCAAAAACACGTAAATCTAAGCAATCTAAGATGGTATTTCCTGAATATTCAATCCACGAACTCTCCCCGATTCTCGGGGAAGAGGGGTGTGGCAACCATGGCTTATTGAAAACCCAATGTAAATTATAAACAATAAAAGTATGACAAAAAAAATAGAATTCTGAAACGTTTCACTGTCTCCAAGGCAAGGTAAAATGCACTTTAAATGGCATTACAATTATGAAAGAGAAAATATTTAAATTAAAAGTTTTTAAAAAACGATTCAAGTTTTGATTTATCTGAATCGTTTTAGTTGATAATTTCAATTATTCATTTATTTTTTAAATGCATTTTCTAATTCTGCTCTAATGCTAAAAAGGAGAAATTTTCATTATTTTATCTCCTCTAATATCACGATTAAATGTCCCTACTATAATGCTATTGCAATTGCTTAACAATCGGAACTTTATACAGTTGGCCAATATTTTCTAAGTTTTCTCCAATAGTGAGAAGTTTTGTATTCTTGGATTGATTTTAGAAATGACTATCAATTCAATGGACGTCTCCTTCTGTTTGTACAAATCATTGTATGCTTATATAGTAATTTACATGATACTTTTGCATGGCGAAGATGTCCATGTGCAAAGAGGGCAACTCAAAATGCGTAGTAAATAAAACGATTCACAAAACCTTTGTTAGGCATAACGACAGGATATTTTGTGCGTTAGTCCATCATAAAGCCTTTGGTCTGATGGCCTCGAAACAACGGCCTGATGAAGTACAAACCCCTTAAATCTAGCCGTTACAGCTGTTAAAAGAAATTAGGTATACATTATTTTGATTCCTTTTTAAACCGGAGAGGTGCCATATTTTCACATTCATTAATCTGTACTCCTAGCAGTACATGAGACGGCCAGACTGAAATAAAGGCGACGGCCACTAATTGATATCAATACTAGATCGATGCCCCATTCTCATATTTCTTACGAAAAAAAAAATATTTTATTGATGTTTCGACAGATGTGTTTTCTCCTATAGTCAGGATAATTAAATAAAATATATATATGGGTAAGACTTTCCCTTATATGAACCGGTGCGGTGAATTAATAGCACTATAAAGTAAAGCCAACAACATGAATCTCTTTGAAAAATGACTCAAGGAACCAGCATTATGAATTTGTAACGTTTCCATCACATGTGCATAAATTGTCCTGTTACCTCCTATATACCTTTTTTACTTTATTGGGTTGTTTTGACTTCAAATATATAGGCTATTAAAATATATTAAAATAGAGTAAAGTTCATCTAAGGTGTAAAATGTATCTGATACTTCTCTTTTGCATTTTAAAAGACTGCAAATTTATTTATTTGTGATTTTATTCTACCATGGATTAGTTGAGACACGAATTAAAGATTTTCTGGCCAAATAGTTATTTTTAACAAGAAAAATTAACGGGGATAGGTGGCGAGAAAAACGTCCAAGAGATCAAGATAAACACAGGATACCTTTGAATGCAAGAACCGCCTAAACTTGAGTTCGTATAAGTCGACGTTTTACTTTATATTTTAGCCTACTCTTCTTCCGTGTTATTTTTTCTAATCAAAATTTTAAATTTTATTCCTTAAAATATTGTTTCACATTTTTAAAAGATACGAAAATTTAAAATTATATTTCAAAATACTTGTACTTCAATATTTTAAAATACCGTATATTGGAGCGAAATATTGAGGTTTAAAAAGTTCTATTCAATGAAAATGAAATTTTCAATCTGATTCTAATGATAAAGATACTTTATAGAATCGGGTCAATTGGACACGCCATAGGGCTTCCTTGATCTTCTGAATAAGATATTGAGAACAATTTATGAAAATGTAACTAGCACTACTTCTTTTGTGACTTATTTACTTCCGGTTGTATGGTATGATACAATGGTATCGTTGGTGGCTTCCCTTCCCTTTCGTCTGCTACTTATTTTTGCTACTGGTGGTATTATTTCGATTACGTTTATGCACATTTACATATAGCAGAATAAATAAAATGAATAAGATCATATGAAGATATTGGTAGAATTTCATCCCTATTTTACAGGCAAAATATATTTTCCCTTAAAAAGGGTTATAGCTGTTGCTGTGAAAGAAATTGTAATTTAACAAATAAAATAAATATGCTTCGAATATCTTTTTATGATTGATATTTTTCTTTAGAAATACTTTCACATTCTCAAAGAAAATATAGACTTCAAAATATTATCTGAATGGCTAAAAGACAAGAAATAAAACGTGTTTAAGATCTAAACTATGGTTTAGGTAGCAAATAATTCTGCTATCCACTGACTTTCCTTTGGTAATCTACGAGAAAGATGTATGTTTGAATATTTTAAATTTTAATTTAAACTCTCTCTCTCTCTCTTATAATATATTACAATCTTATATGGGCATTGTAATAAATCAGTTTCAATTTCTCTTATGCAAAACGATATATACGATATGTTAATGTCTTTCTTCTTCTTCTTTCTTATCTCCATACTGGGTGAAGTAGAATGCGTCTGCCTTTGTCATTAAGAATGGGAGAACTACTCAGTGGCAGGCCGACTTAGCTCCAAAATAAATGGCTGCCTCTGACATGAGGAACAGACGCCATGTGCAGCCGCTCCTAGCATGGAATACAAACGCTGCTCATCCTGTATACCTGGATTAGGAGCCCTTACAGGGCACTATTAGCCGGGCCAGCTGAGCCCAGGTTTTTAATGAGCTTGTTACTGCTTCCCCTCCATATAAATGTATATATGAGAAAACAATAGAAAAAATAAAAAGTCATGATTTGATATTAAAAATAATGAAGGCATATCCTGACCAAAAGCACAAGTGCATTTTACAAGATATGCCTTCATTATTTTTAACAAACGTATATAGATAACAAATCAAATGAAATAAAGAATATATCGTTTAAATATAAAATCCGAATAATATGCTGAATATTGAATTGCTCTATTTAACGAATTAAATATTTTATACTTATAAAGAACTAGCCGAATAAACCGGGCGTTGCCCGGGTTTTACCAGAGAATATTTCCTTCCGAGTGCGTATGTATAAAAATGTTTTTTTTTTTATTCAAATACATAATTATAAATTATGACTTGGCTTCACCCGGGATCTCCTCAAGTGAATGTTTGCCCTACGAATAATGCTTGAACTAAAACACTTTATAGAATATAATACAACCCAAAAATAATATCAAACGCATACATAATATAGTAATACAATCCAGAATTTTACATCAAATTTAGAAAATATCATAAATATAAAATATAAAATAACACTGTGTGTATAATAAGAATTTTGTCCCTTTGTTCTTACTATGTTTTTCCTGGTGTCTTAGGACAAACACAATTGAAAAATAACAATTATACACTTCGATTTTGAGTCCAGGACATATTTATATTTGAAAAATGCAAGAAGGATACAAGAAAAGGCCTTAAAAATTAAGTTACTTCACATCGATCTAGGCATCTGAAAATTTGCATACTTGCATTGTCATTAAGATTGAGCGAATGTGAAAATGTCTTGAAGGTTGTCTTCATCCTCTGATTTACTGCTCTGTAATGTTGTAAATAGGCGTTTTTTGGCGGATTAGGTATTGAATGGGTTAGAATTTGGTAAGAACTGAGAAACAAAAATCGTTTTACACAGTGTTATTTTGGATTTTATATTTATATAATTGTGTTTGTCCTAAGACACCAGAAAAAAACGTAGTAAGAACAAAGGAACAAAATTCTTATTACAAAGTGTTATTTTAGATTTTATATTTATGATACTTTCTAATTTTGATGTATTACTATATTATGTATGTGCTTGATATTATTTTTGGGTTGTATTATATTTTATAAAGTGTTTTAGTTCAAGCATTATTCGTAGGGCAAACAAACATTCACTTGAGAAGATCCCGGGTGAATTATATGTGAAATTAAAAATTGTTTAACTATATTTTGAATTTTCTTGACATTAATATTTTGTTTTTATATACCATAAAGTGTTTTATTTCAAGTATTATTCATAGGGCAAACACTCACTTGGGGAGATACCGATGAAGCCAGATCATTATTCATAATTTTAACGGAAAGTTTTTGAATTAAAATATTTTTAATACATACGCACTCGGGGAAAAATGCCACAGGATAAAATCCAGGTGTTGCCTGGGTCATTCGGCTAGTATTTTATAATTAACTCACAATAAAATTTAACACGATATATTTTTTATTTGTATAAGTATAAAACATTTCATTCGTTCTCTTTCAATAGCAATTTAATATTTAGCACATCATCTATATTTATTGAAATTTTATATTTGAACGATTGACTAATTTAATTTGTTATCTATATATACGTTTATTAAGAAAAAGGGCATCTCCTGATCGTGCATCTAAAAGTTTCTGATGGCTTGCGCCATCTGTCGGAGTAAACACCAACTATTCGTTGATTTTTTAATTATTTCAGAATTGGTCAAATACCCATTCTTGATTAATCAAGAAAAGCTAACCACGTACGCGTTTGGAGCTATTAGTCCTCGAAGCGTGGTGCAAGCTGTACTTCAACGACCAGTTCCAGTGAAAAATAACTTTATTATGTTCCGCCCAGCAAGAGCAACCTAGATCATAAATGTACAATCAATAGTTATGTACAGGGGGTTGATAATATATATGCACATTCAATATATTAAAATAAAGGCATATTTTGGATCAAAAAACGAGGCTGTTCTCCTATCTTCTTCTAGGAAAATCTAACGCCTATAAGCTTATTATCCTCGTGATGCACGAGAAGTGTTTGTTTTATATAACATAGTTTGGTGTGTGACCAAACGATTTAAATTGAATTATTCTATCTTCAGAAATTCCATATGTAAATACCTGTTTTCTTTCCTCTTTTCGCTCTCCACTTCTCCCATCCATATTTCCAATTTTTTTTTCTTTCTTATTTTTTTTTCTTATAATCTGTATATATTTACCATATGTATATAATCTTTCTCCATTTTTTATTTCCCACTTTCATAGGTTTCTCCGCCTTGTAACCCCAAGGAGAATCCTCTGTAAGACCTGTGTGTCTTAATAAAGGCTTTTGTGTGTGTGTGTGTGTGTATCTACAGAAATAAAATGCTAAATATATTTGACTATTTTGTTTTAACTGTAGGTATGATTGTGGTATTTCTATCTTCCTATTGATGATTTTGTATCTTCTATAGAACCCAGCTCTCCTGAAATAATCTTGTTTGTTTATCCTGAACATTGTTGTATAAAACTATTGCATTATCAAAATCTGGTATATGCCCTTGCTTAATTGCATGGGGTCTACAAATATATATAGAATAATATATATTAACTAATATTTAAAATCTGTATCTTATCAATCCGGTCTTGTACCATTTGTTGTATGTTTATATAAGTAGCGTTAGGAAATTATTTTGCTAGATTAATTTTTTGACGTCATTTTTGGCTTTTTTTTTTCATTTTCATTGTTTTGCTTGAAAGTATATAGAACTTGTCTTGGTCTGTGGTTCCTTTTCTTTTTTGTTTTTCATTATAATTGCAGGCTTTTTGGAATGTTTGGTTTGGTAGCTTACATTCATAGAATTCCAAAGCTAATTTTTTTATATAGTCATTTTTTAAATTTTATTTTATTAACATCATGAAACGCGATATCCCAAACTCAGGGATATTTGCGTCGATACCTCTCTCTACATCACAACAAATCGGCTATATACAATACTGTTCAATTCATTATTTTACATAATTAACCAAAGTAAATTGTCCAAAGATAAAAACAAACAACAAAGCAAAACACACAAAGCAAGCATCGCCATTCTTTTCCTTCTAATTTTCCCTCTCCCTTTTCCAATTCAAAAGAAAGTTGTAAATAAATTTGCAAAATTGATCAAAATTTGTACACCTCTCTTTATCGTCTACAAATTCATCAAGCTGTCCAATACGACCAAATTTGTTTTCCCTATAAACCCGGAAAATTGGGCATTCCATAAGTAGATGTTTCGAGTCCTGAATTTCACCTCCGCAGAAGCATCCTGGTTCCTTCACTGCACCGATAGTTGCCAAAAAAATCCCAAAATTACCATGATCTGTAATGAATTGGATATTATAAAAATTTGGACGGAAAAATATTGGGATTCCAGACACGAGAAAAAGCTTCTGAAAATTTCATTAGTATTATCAAAAATTTCTTTCATTTTTGCGTGTAAGAATGATTTGACTATACTTGGAGCATGGGGTTCGTAAGTAATTAGATCTTCAGTGGACAGTTGAGCTAGATCATATTTGATTATTCTAGATTCTATATAGTCTGTTAGGAGTGGAATTTTTGCCAAGCTATGCACACAGTTTGATGAAGTGGTTTTATATGCTCTAACTGCCCATAAAATGATCTGGTACTGCATGGAATTCAGTTTTTGTTTAGAACGATTGTTTAAATATTTAAACCAAATTTCTGAACCGTATGTAAGTACAGGCCTTATTATTGTTTTATATAAAGTTAACCTCTTTTGAGTATCTAAACCCCACATATTGCCGCTTAGTGAACATAATAAATTTTTCATACGCCCTGCCTTACACAGAATATCATTTACATGCGGAGTAAAGTTAACTTTATTTTTCCATTTATGATTTTAAAATTTCAGTCCCAGAATTTTTACTTGCTTAACCGGCCTAATTATATTGTTATTAACCTCAATAGGTATTTTTGGTCTGTTATGCAGGTATAGCAAATTAGTTTTCTCTGTACTGATCGTTAATTTATTTCTATTACACCATTGGATCACATAATTTAAGATGTATTCACTTGCGGTTTTTAGTCCTTCAATAGTCTTATTCTAGCAAATTATTGTAACGTCGTCTGCATAACATATAATATCTGCATTAATTGATTCAAAATTCATCAACAAATCATTTAGCAAAATATTCCATAGAAGTGGTGATAAATGTCCACCCTGTGAACATCCTTTAGTTAGTTTCTTATAAAAAGTTTCTGATTCGTATGTATATTTCACCTTCATTTCATTATTCAAATAAGATTTTATGATCCGTATTAAATCTGAGGGAACATTATCATTATCCATTCTTTTTATAATCGCAGGCCACCATGCATTGTCGAATGCACCAGCTATATCTATAGCTATCAAGGAAGTCAATTCTTTTTGTTTATGTTTCAATATAGTTTCTATATTTTTTTTCCATTCGAGTAATAGTTGATCTAGATTTCATAAAGCCATGCTGCCTTGAGCTCATTAGATTATTTTCTAAATAATAGTTACTTAATTTATTTTTTATTATATTCTCAAATGTTTTAGAGAGATTAGATGTCAATGATATAGGTCTATAACTTTTATTTACTTCATAATTCGTTTTGCCTGGTTTTGGAATTATTTTTAAGAATGATTTTTTCCATTCATCCGGATAGTATCCCATTTCTATACATTTATTGAATAATTGATGCAGAATTGGGATTATTTTTATTTTAGCTTGTCTGATCATATTTTTACTAATGTAATCAGGGCCCGGTGCTTTTTTAATATTAGTTTTTAAAATTGTTTTCTCTATTTCCTTAGATTCAATATAAACACTATTTTTATTTTTATATTTAGGCGTATAATTTCTAATCAAAATATGATCATCTTCATCTAAACCTCCAATATCATCCTGAAATAGATCGTTCATTAAACTTTTTATTTTGTCGATCTTTAAATGATCTGGTAAATTATCTATTAGAGGTAATTCTAAATTTCTATTTTTCGATCTCAATGACTGGTAAATCCTATAAGCATTACCAAATGCGTTAGTTGAATGACTTTCTTCTAAAAAATTTCTCCAACTCGCTCTTTTTGCCTTTTTAATTTTATTTAAATATTTATTTCTCATTGATTTATAGGTCTTTTCATAGACCACTCCATGCCGATAATACAAATTTCTAATATAGTGAAAATCGTTTTTCATATTCTTCAGCTTCCCATCCCACCAGTATGTATTTATTTTATGATTTCCGCTTCTTGTCTTGACATTTAGTGACAGATAAGCTGCCTCTTTAAATATTTGTGTGAGAGTCTTTACAATGTTGTCAATATATTTGATGTTTGACGCGTGGTTTATCTTGGTGATAATATTATCTACATCTTGTATTGAAATTTTTTCGGTAAATGTTTTCCAATCAGCATCTTTTTCTATAAATTTCCATGTTGAGTTTTGAACTGTCCTTTGCCTGTTAAAATTATGATAAATGTCAAAGGTTATTGCAACGTGATCTGAAATGTGCGTCAATATAGTCGTCTTCCAGTTTTGTACAAAACTTATTGATTTTTTGTTTAAAATCGTAAGATCTATAATGCTAGAATTTCGGCAGGTGGGTATCTTAAGATTATGAATAAATAGGCTATGTTCATCTATGATGGAGTGGAATTTGAAACCATTGGAGTCTGTTGTCGGATCAAACCAGACTGGGTGTCTAGAATTGAAGTCACCACATAGTATAATAGGTTGTTGATTGTAGGTATCCAGAAGCTCCTTGATAAATTTTCGATGAGTGTCATTAAATCTATGTGGATGTATATAAAAGTTTTCAATAACAGTATTTGATTTTGCTGAATTTATAGAAGTGGTTGTATAAAAGGAGTTTGTGAATTTATTGATTTTATTATATTTTAAACACTTATTCATAAAGATCGTTGCAGTGTATATTTGTTCATCTGTCGCTGAATGCACTATTTGAGATTCTAAATCGAAAATTACATCTCTATTAATTAGATAGGGTTCCTGTATTAGGATGATATCTGGTGGGTTGTCTTTTATTGCAGCAGCTTGAAGCTCATTCAATGCCATGAAACTTTTTTCTAAATTTTGTTGTAAACATTTAATTCCTTTTCCCAATGAAATAATTTAAACTGGGTGTTTTTTATTATTCATTTATGGGAGAATATTGTGTTCTTGGGATTATTCGATCTGTTTGTATTTTATAAAGCGGGCACACGTTAGAATTTGGCCTATGATTTGTTGAGCTATTTTTATATTTAGGGTGATTCAAGCAATTGAAACATCTTAGTTCTCCAGTGCAGCAATGATCGCCCTGTATTCCACAGTTTTTACAAACTCTAACTTTGGGGCAATCCCTTAATTTATGAGTCGGGTTATGTTCAAAGCAATTTTGACATTGTTCAATTGAAAATTCTATCCTGTACGTAACACCTCTCGAATTCGGTATATATCACATTATTCATTTCTCTTAATTTTTGATAAACTTTCGGAGACACTCTTAAAACTAAATTTTGATACGGTGTGTTAGATTTCATTGCAAAAAGAAATTTCATTTCATTTTCCATTCCCTCCAATTCCAAATTCATTCTACATACCGTTTGTACCAATGACGATGTTTCGGTTAATTTACATACATTTTTAATCACTATTGTTGGATCTCTTGGCCTGGGTATGTAAATATTGCTAACCGCTTTCAGTTCTTCTGACTTTTCTAATTCTTTTTGCAGTATATTTGTATCTAGAAGACTTGGATATTTTATTATTACTGATTTTCTAGTGTTAATTATTTCATTTATCTTGACTTTCTTGCCACTTTCTCTTAAAACTTTTATATTATTGGAAATTGTATTGATTAAATTAGAATTAATTTCACCGTTGTTTGAGGCTACTATCAGTGTTGATTCATCTTTATGTGCTTGTTGTATATTTTTCAAAATTTCGCTATCTTGTCGTACTACTTGAGAATAGGATTTAGGTTTGGGCAGTTCTTTAAGTATATTTTGAAATTTTCTAAATCGTTTTGTCAATAATTTCAGCCAGATTTTCTATTGTATTTTGTTTATTTAAATATTCTAAAGATTTAATTCCACTTTTGGCCTGATCTATCATTGACGACAAGTAAGATATGTCATTTTTTGTTAAATTCTTTTGATTGGATTTAAACCTGTTATCAAAATATTTTTTTTATTTCGTCAAGTTTAGCATTTATTGACTTTGAGAAAGAATCCTTTTTTTTTTTAATTTACTGAATTAAGAAAAAAATATCATTTTTCTTGATGCAAAATTGTATATTAGAAATTTAAATATAGAAATGATAAACTCCGAAAATACAATAAAAATAAAAATCAATATTTACCGGATTGGAGAGCGATGCGAAGCACGTCTAGTCAATTCGGCCACCTAGCGGCAAAAAATAGTCATTAATATTTTCAATTTGAAGGTAGTTTTATCATTGAATTTCTTACATATATGGGGGCTTTTAACATTTTCCTTAGGGGTCTTGTTTTCAAAGGTTTCCAATTTTTTGAGTATAGTTTTATTGGCTGAAATAAAAATTAGGTATGTATTTATATATATATATATGTAGTAATGTATAGTTGTTGTATATTGTTGGATGAATGCAGTGTGGCATGTTGATTTGCAGTCGTGGTGGCCACAATGATTAGAGTGGTTTCAGGCGTGATTGGAATTACACAAAAGGACGAGACATGTTGGATGGCACCATAGAGATGGCGAGAGAGCCAGTGTAGCCGGCGCCGGTCGGGGAGAGATCTGTCTAGAGGGGTCTGTAAGCATTGTCTCAAAGCCGACTAATCTGTTTGAGTAAGAAAGGGCACACCTAGGAACCCGACTTGTTTTTCGGACTTCTTTCCTCCTTCTGGCGTCGACTGTCACTTACTCGAAATTTTATTTGTCACTTTGGCAATTACATTATAACTACAACACATGAAGACATAGATATATATTGGAATATATTACAACAGTTCATGCCCCGGTTGATGAAAATTAGCTTATGGTGATTATAGATAAAATCATAAGATAATTATAATGGCGTGAAATAATTTGTATACAAATTTGTTTGATATATTATGGGGTTGTAGAATTATAACATTGGGTATGTTTTCCTTAATAATAATGATTAATAATAAAAGAGAAATGTTAACAAATTATATGTTAAGCCCAATGTATAAAAATATATGTAAAAATATTTTTAAAAAATGTAAAGATATAAATTAAAATTTGGGTGATTATATACAGCATTGAATGTTGAAACTAATAATTGAAAGTACATTGAATTATAGGGTGAGCTAATTTAAAAAGTCTAGATAGGTGGACATAGAATAGATTCTGGTACTGCGATGCAATGCGACATTATGGGATTGTAGGCATTGGTCCATCTACAGTATGCTGAAGGTATTCGACATGGGCTGTCCTATCAGACGGATTTGGGAATGGTTCGTGGAAGCTTTGGTCGAGAAAAAGAGTGATAGAGAGTGTGGCAGAGAGAGTCGTTCTGTCGCATTAAAAAAAAACGATTTGGCCGCGGTAAGGCAGTGGTGAAAGTGGGGTGATTGAAAATAAAAAAAGAAAAAAAAAAGAAAAGAATTGCCCGAATAATATGAGAAAAAAAGGGGGGGCGTTAATGCTCGAACCGGGCCGTGAATGAAAAAAAAAACTCATCTAATTAGCTGCTTAAGAGAGAGAGAGAGAGAGAGAGAGAGAGAGAGAGAGAGAGAGAGAGAGAGTTCGACTGTTGGGAAGGTTACAGCGAAGAAGCGTTTGTAGTTAAGATAGAATCAAGGTAAGAAATCAAAGTTTTAGCGGGTAGTAACGATCTCTCTGAGAAGGTATGGGCTGTGATGCCATGAGAATTTGGAGGGTCATGGTGTCGATGCATTTTCTAAATTTTAAATTTAAAAATCTTAAAATCGGATTTAAAAATTGAAGCTGGAGAAAAAAAATTAAATTAAAAATTGTGTGTGATGAATGTTTGTACAATAGTATGAAAATAAAAAGACGAAAGTTAAAAATAATAACAAAAAAACTTGAGATATAATTAAAATAAGTAAATAATAAATATACGAAATATTAAAAAGAGGTATAGTATTTGAAATGATTAAAGATAGAACAGTAATATGATATGAAAAGAGAGTAACAATACTAATTAATTTTAGAGAAGGAAATATATAGAACAGTTGGTGTTCAAGCCAAGACAATCTTTAAGTATACATGGATTGATGTAGAGGTTTCGGCGTGGTTGCTTGTCATGTGTGTGTGTTCTTATGTAATGGTGCTGTGGAATGGTTCAACAGTGGTACTATAGCTGCGGTTTTACTTTTCGCTCGTCGATTTGAGGCATGTAACTGCCATGGTAATGATGGGCCAGGTGAAGGTGGATGTGTCCGTGTGGTGATTGGCAAAAAAAAAATGGAAAGCGGTAAAGTAATACGACGGCATAGCAGCTATAGACAGTGGAATGGATAAGTGTGCCATTGAAGAAGTGATGTGTGTCGTGTGCTATATGATTATGGCATGGGGAATATAGTTATAGCGGTGTTCGTAGGTCGATGTATTTCAACATAAGTTTGACTAGGTAAATGTTTGTTCACGAAGTGTTAGGCCAGATATGCTCTATTAGATAAGACTTGCGACGTGGACACGCTTTCGAGAGAGAGAAAGAAAAAAAAAGATAAAAGTGTCACAGGGGGAAAATGAAGGCATAATGTAGCCTGGTAAAAGTGAAAAAAAAAAATAGTGTTGTCGAGTCGCTGTGACACGTGCGAGAAAAAAATTGTAAATGGAAAGGTGTCACGTGAAATCGTTGTTTGGGTAAATAATCTAGCCTAATTCATCATGAACAACAAGTTTACTGAAGTCATAGGTGGTGGTTGTACGAACATACAACGAGATTTTGTGAATGTTGGTGTTTAATTGTGAACGAGAGAGAAAAATTTCGCTAAGTGGGAAGCGAGTGTAAATTTTACGTTTGAAATACATTGGTAGAGGGGACGTGTGTAGAAGTTGGCTGGCGGTGAACTAGCTTTTGAGGGAATTGAACGGTCCCGCATTATATTTAACCTTTGTTGTTGAAGGAAAGATGGTTGATTAGTGATGATTTTGAAATTTTTTAAATTTATATTGGAAAATGGATTTTGAAAAAGGAATGCTGATAAGGTAGCGAAAATCATCAATGGAATAAGGACATGGAAATATAGCAAAACTTTTTTTTTTTTGAGACGTTTACACGTAATGGTGTAGATAATATAAAAAACAATTTTGCGAAATTTAATCATAAAATGGGTGTAGGTAAAGGTGAAAGAGATGGAGGAAAATGTGAGGGTGATATATTTGCAATTTATGTTTGAAATTCAAGAGTTTATTTTTAAAATAGCGTTGTTATCTTTAGTTGGTTTGTGGAATTGAATGATTTTTATAGAAGAAACAATGGTGAAAATGGCATTACACTTGGTGAGGTGAGTTGGTATTTGTGAATGTAGTTGTGATCAAGACATGGGGAAACTTTCTAAGTGTTGGCTATATATTGTTTTAGTTGATAGCAGGCGTACATTTAAAAATAACAAAAATAACTTTTGTTAATTTATATTGGAAAATGGATTTTGAAAAAGGAATGCTGATAAGGTAGCGAAATGGAAAGCGGTACAAATGAGAATTTTGAGTTATAGAAGGTTTTATTTTGAAAATGACATTATTCAAAAATGAATATGTAAAAAGGGGTTTAAAGTCTAAAGGTTGGTTGAGAACACAATAGTTGAAAATATTAAGGGGATAAAATTATTATGAAAAGTGCGTAAAATGAAGTGTTTTTTTTTTTTTTGTCATAAAAATGAAATTATAGTTTTTATGATATGGAGATTTAAAAGTAAATGAAACTGAAATGGTTAAATTACTATAGGTTAACTTGCATATAATGAAGCAATATAGGTGATTGATAGACTTAGAATTTTATGATATGGATAAAATTATTTTTTTTTTTTGAAATTTAGTTAAAATATGACAAAAAAAAAATTACATAAATGAAATGGAGCATGGATGTCAATTGGTAGGGGCTAAAATTTAAATGAAACAATTGTGATAAAAATATACTTGAAACTTGAATACTCGTAAAAACAGGTTTAAAATAAGTTGTACTCACTGTACAAAAATGTTCTTTGGAGTGTAGTCCGAAAGTTATCGTTGGTTGATGTGGCCATGGAAAGTCCTTGGTGATGGTTGGAGAAGGCGTGAGGGAGGAGAAGTTCTCGTCGTCAGGGGGATTGTGGATGTTTGCGGCGAGCACATTGGATTTGTAATGGCGAGTGGGTTGAAAGTTTTGTGGTTTTTGAAGGTAGGCTATCTACCTAAGGCTTGGAAGCGGTGATGTCTTGGATATGTTCCACGAGTTGTGCCACGATGTCCGTGGCTGTGGGTGGCAGGGTGGTGAACTCCGGCGTCGCTCTGTTCTCCAGGTTCCATCCTCCTTGCGTTGTCCTCGGTAAATCCTGTCGACTCTCTGTAGTAATGTAGTTGTTGTTGCTGCTGTATAATGAATGCAGTGTGGCATGTTGATTTGCAGTCGTGGTGGCCACAATGATTAGAGTGGTTTCAGGCGTGATTGGAATTACACAAAAGGACGAGACATGTTGGATGGCACCATAGAGATGGCGAGAGAGCCAGTGTAGCCGGCGCCGGTCGGGGAGAGATCTGTCGAGAGGGGTCTGTGAGCATTGTCTCAAAGCCGACTAATCTGTTTGAGTAAGAAAGGGCACGCCTAGGAACCCGACTTGTTTTTCGGACCTCTTTCCTCCTTCTGGCGTCGACTGTCACTCACTCGAAATTTTATTTGTCACTTTGGCAATTACATTATAACTACAACACATGGAGACATAGATATATATTGGAATATATTACAACATATATATATTTATATATACCCAATTATATATAAATATATATATATATATCTCCATATGTAAGAATGAGCTTAATTATTGAGGTGTAAAGTGTTATTTTGTAGGTTAGAGTGTAAGAGTGTTATTTTGTAGGTTAGTGTGTAAGAGTTTACTTTTATTGCTTAAAAACAGTGATAGTCTTTTTTTGCTGCATTTGCGAGGTTAATCCTTTTCTCAATGTGTTTTTGGAAGGACAGGTCATCTAATATTACTCTTAGATATCGAACACTGTCCTTCCAATTGATGGTGTCATTGATAAAATTTATTTCTTTGACTGGCTCAGTATTTTTGTTTCTTGAATGCGAGAAGAGTATAGCTTCCGTCTTTTGGGATTCTATTTCTATTCGCCAAATTTTGCACCATATCTCTACGTATAGACAGGCCTCATCAGTTTATTATAAATTGTTTCTGCGTATATGCAGAGGCTAGAATGGCTGTGTCATCAGCAAAGAGGTGTAGAGTAGTTCCTTCATCACAAATGAGATCAATAAATATGTCAAATAGTGTAGGATCGGTGATATAGATCCCTGGGGGACTCCTGCTAGAATTTCTCTTGTCGTAGAGAGAGAGAGAGTCTTTGACTTTAACTCTTAATTTTAGTTTTTTAAGAAGTTCATTGTTGTCCTTATAATGTCTTCAGCTAGATGTTTTTGAGTCGTCTTTCTTATAAAGGAGCGCTTCAGGTCACACTGTATCAAATGTTTCAAAAATAGCAAAGAAGACACCTCCAGTCATTTGATCGTTGGCTATTGCTCTTCTTGTCTTCTGCGTGACAACTAATTGGTGGAATGTGAAATGTTTTGGCTGGAAACCAAACTGTTCTGGTTTAATAGGACTATTTTCATTTAGAGTTTTCCTCAATCTGGTTGAAATTATTTTTTCATAATTTTTTGAAATGGCAGGTAAAAGTGATATATGGGCATGTAAGTAGAAGGGTCGTGCTCCGATTTGCCTTTTTTCAAAATGAGACAAATAATTGATATTTTCCATTGGTCGGGGAAATGGTCAACGCAAGTGACGCATTGAAGACTTCATTAAGGAATTCAATCAGATGTTTTGGCAGAAGCTTTATCGCTTTATTCGGTATTTTGTCTAATCATGGAACATTTTTTATTTTGCAACGAAGCGACAATTGTTTCAAGTTCACTGATATTAGTAGGGTCAAGGTCTTTCTCGGTATTTTCCTCTAAGTAGTCCGTTATTTCGGCTTCGAGCCAAGGATTTGGTTTTGAAAATTGGATACAAAGGGTTTGGACTAAATCATTTTTCATATCTGTCTGCTAGAATTTCTGCTGACTCAGTGATGTCAGTGTCATTCCATTGTTTGCTTTTAAATTAATTTCTCTTTTTTTTTCAGTAGAGGAGAGACGTTTGATGGCTTTCCATGTGGTTTGGTGAGATACATTAAGATTTTCAATGTAGGAATTCCAGATGGTGTTGTCATGCTGTCTTGTGCAGTTTGGGTAATCTCTCCGGGCCTTGAGATATGTTTTTTGTCTTGACGGTCATACGATATTTTCATTTTTTTTCTTAGGAGGTTTGTGAAATGAATCTTTTCCTTGATATCTAGTGGGTATCTTCTGTTTAAATCAGTGGTTTTATAGGTGGTCGCTTCTTGTATATTGTTGAGAATGCATTGTTCGAGGGTGGTGATGGCTTGATCTATGTTTTGGGGTGTTTCCAGTAGGTAATTTGTTATCTCTGTCCGTGATTTTTATTTTAGTATTTTAACTTGACGTCTTGTAGGACAACTAATACAAGAAGATGGTCAGATGTCAATTCATGTAGTACTTTAGAGGTAATTTTCTGGGTTAGATTCTTATATATAGAAATATCAAGGATGTCAAGTGAGAATCCTGGGTGGGTTCTTAAGGATAACTGACTTTAAGATCCATGTTTTCAATGACATTTTGAATATGGTGACCATTTTTATTTGTACTGTTTGAGCCCCAAGCAGGATGCTTGCAGTTGAAGTCACCGGCCTCAATGGTTGGTATATTGTTTGAGAAATTGTTTTTGATGTGTGTGTCGTCATCATTTAGATTTATGTTGGGTAATTTGTAGGCTGAATATGAATTCAATTTTAGCCATTAATGCTCTTTATAGATATAGTAGTTATTTCCAAACTGAAGGTATAGGTTTTGATGGGTATATAATTATACTTTTTGTGGATAAAAATTTCTATTCCTCCTCCTTGTCGTGAAAGTCCATATTTTCGGATTGTGTTGAAATTTTGAATCTTCATTCTTTGGCATGGTTTAAGCTAAGTTTCAGTGACGAGGGCTATGTCTATATCCTACTCTTTTAGAAATTCTGTGAATAGATTTTTTATTGCGCAGACTACAAGCAATACAGGCTGTTTTTATGATTTTTTGTGTTCATTGGCACTCGATTGTAGCAAGAACGTTCTTGACTATAGAAGTGATTATGTTGGGATCGCTTAAAAGATCGTTTTTAATTGCACTTTCTATGGGATTAATGGATGGGTTACCGGGTGGTATTGAGTCATTTTAGTGTTGTCATTTTCGTTTTTTTGACGTGTTCTTGATGGCATGAAATTAGCAGGTTTGTTTATTTTCGTGTAAAGGGCACCCACGCCAATTTGCTGACCCTGAGATATCGAAACATTGATCTAGCCAGATAAATTTCTAACATCACTTATATAAACATGCAGCAAGTGGCACAAGACCAGATTCACAAGATATATTTGTAAATATTAGTCAATGTATTCTATATATATTTGTGAAATATATATATATATATTAATATTAAAAATGGCATATCCTGACCAGGAGCACATGTGCTTTACAGAAGGCAGAGCGCCATCTAGTGGAACAGATATCAACTAAACATTGATTTAGCCTGTTCCCTGATATTTGGCCAACCCAATTTCTTGATTTAATATCAGGGAACAGGCTAAATCAATGTTTAGTTGATTTCTGTTGGGTTGGCCAAATATCAGGGAACAGGCTAAATCAATGTTTAGTTGATTTCTGTTCCACTAGATGGCGCTCTGCCTTCTGTAAAGCACATGTGCTCCTGGTCAGGATATGCCATTTTTAATATTGATTTCTACACCTGATCTTTTTATCTTTTATTTTTTTATTTCGTTTTTTAATATATATATATATATATATATATATGACAATTTAGTGGTAAATGTGGTGAGGAGAGAAAAAATCACACGACGAGTTGTTAGAGGCAATAATCCAGGCAGCCAGCCGAGAGAGAGAGGTGGCGAGTGCTCTCTACTGCACGACTGTTTTTTCCCTGTGTACACAAGCGGGGCAAACAAAAGATTAGTCGCCAGGTGTTGACGCCCCCCTCAGGAATGTGGTCAACAAAGGGTCGCAAGTTAGTTATCTTCGAATCGACTACGTCTCTCTCTCTCTGGTCGGCTGCAGATTTACTTTAATATTCCTGTAAGAGCATATATTATGACATGTGGCCCCCGTTGAAGAAGGCTGAACATGGTTTAAGTATATTTAAAGCTGGAGAAGCCAGGAATAGAGAAAATAATTTTACAGTTAAAATTAGTTAAGGTAATGGTGACATAGTTTTATGTAAATAAAATACTGTATAGTACACAAGTAAATATTATTTACAAGCAGTTTTACAACACCGGAGAGTTTGACATTTATGGGAGATTTTGAAAATATCAAGGTTATAAAAGGCTATATACAATAAATTCTAATGTATTATAAGGGAAATGTTATTGAGAGGTGTGAACAAGGAGAAGAAGAGTCACATACATATGATGAAATTCTGAAGATCATTAAGACTGGAGAACTCTACACTTTAAGATAATTTTCAGGCGGACATGGCAAGGGGAAACTTGTCATGGGCTTTCTATGCTATAAGTGTAGAGCACGAGAAATGAGGTTGAGGTTGGCAATTGTGTGAGCTCAGGACTGAGGTAAATATCGAACTACATACAATGTTAGAATTTCGGCGAACAGAGCGAGGGAAAACTTGCTTTGGGCCAATCTAACTTATCTATGTAGTTACTTGTGTAGCGAGTCCGAGGGGAAAAGTCCCGTGTGTAGGTGAGGAAGTCGAATGGATTTATATTTAATTTTCGAAGATAAAATAGTTCTAGATGCAAAGGTAGAATATAGGCGGACAGAGCGAGGGGAAACTTGCTTTGGGCCACCCTACCTTAATTATTTAGATACTACTGGGTTCGTAAAGTCTTGTTGTCAGGTTAGTAATTGGTAAAGATCTCAGGGGATAAGTGGTTCAAATATCTTTGATCATCTTGATTGTAATTGTAGTCATGTTGCTTTCGTGAGTTAATAGCCGTTGTTGTATGGCTTAGAGTGTGATTGAAGTGTTTATATGGGAAATTGAAGGTATTTTTGGGTTGGTCTCGATCATTTACGGGCGGTGAAATAAATTGTTCGTTTTCCGTATAGTGTTTTAATTTGTTGACATGAATTGTATCTGTCTCACGACTTAGAGGTCGGTTGGAGCGGTTGATCCGTACGATTTGAGGGGAAATTATCTCCAGTATTTCATAAGGTCCTGAGAAGAAAGGTGCTAGTTTACCAGTGTCTGGATGGTGGTATGTTTTTGCCAAAACGAGATCGCCTACTTCAAAATCGGAAACTCTATGTGTTTGGTCGAATCTCGCTTTGTCGCGTAAGTGTCGTTCGTGTGTCCTTTGATAGGCCAATTCTCTGGCGTCGTCGATTTTTGGGTTGTTTTGTACATGCTCGGATAGTTGTAGCGGAAAACTACCTAACAAAAGGTATGACGGTGGAAACCCGGTCACAGAATGTGGGGTATGGTTATAAGCCTGAAGGACCTGAGGTAGTAGTTTGGTCCAGGCCGTCTTAGGTTGTTGGAGGCGCAACAGTTTAAGTTTGCCAGTGATCGTGGCGTTTAGTCGTTCACTTAATCCGTTGGCCTGAGGGTTGTTGCTTGTCGTGAGAAGTTGGCCAATGTTATGTCTAATCAAAAATCTACGAAATTTCGGAGAGGTGAAGGCAGGAGCTCTATCCGTCAAAAGTCGTTTAGGAGAACCAAACTGCATCACCTTTTTAATCACTTGGGTATAGGTGAGAATGCTGGTGGACCGCGATGGAAATGCCCACGCGTACCGTGTGGCATGGTCCACTACGACATGTAAGCAGGTCTGAGAATTTCCATATTTCGCGAATCCAGAAATAGTATCTAGTGACACTAGTTCGTACGGCAGGACCGCTGGGGGGAGTTGTCCCAATTCTCCGTAGATAGGTCCTTTTGGTGGTTTGACCAATTGGCATACTGAACAGGTTCTTACATGTGTCCTGATGTCATTTGTCATGCCGTCCCAATAGTATTGGGCTGCGATCAGTCTGGTCATCTGCGAAATGCCGGGGTGATTGAAATCGCGATGGGCTCGTTGTAGTAGGGTGCCACGGAGTGATGGTGGAACAATTATTTTAGTGACACCCCGTCGTATGATGGTCATAAGGTCCTTGTCATTGAGGATATACCTTGTATCCCTCCGTAATTCGCCCTGATGATCTTTTATTTGACCTGTGGATAGGAATCCGCAGAAAGGGTTACGGGAGAGGAGGTCCGCCTCGTACTGACGCGAGCCCTTGAGGTATTTGACCTCATAGTCGTAAGCTGAGAGTCGAAGGCTCCAACGAAAGAGGCGTCCGGTGGGGTCTTTTATGGTCTTTAGCCATTGTAAGGCGTGATGATCCGAGTAGATGACAAACCTTGTACCTAGGAGGTACACTCGGAATTTGTCAACGCACTCTACAATGGCTAAGCACTCCAGTTCAGATATAGTGTAATTACGCTCATAGGAACGCAACGCGCGACTGTAATATTGTACAGGGTAGATGTTACCGTCAGGATGTACTTGTTTGAGTACACCTGCGATGCCCTGCGTGGAAGCGTCGCAATAGACCTGGCATGGGAGCCCTTCTTGAAATAGATGTAACACAGGTTGTGTTGCGAGGTGTTGCTTCAATTTATCAAAGGCTTGTTGACAATTCGGGCTCCAAAGCCATTTGGCGTTCTTTTTTAGTAATTGATTTAAGGGGTGGCGAAGTCTAGCATATTCTGGGATGAATTTATGATATACGTTGACGGCTCCTAAAAATGATTGTAGGGTTTTAACGTTGATAGGAGTTCTAATAGCGTTGATGATTTCGGTATTTTTAATATTAGGTGTGTAAGTCCCTGCGGTGATGTGGTAGCCGAGAAAATCTATTTCATTTTGATAAAAATTACATTTTTTAAGGTTAAGTTGGAGATTTTCCTCTAAACAGAATTTAAAGAAAAGTCGAAGGTGCGTAAGGTGTTGTTCTGAGGAGTCAGAAAAAATAACGAAGTCGTCATAATAATGGGTTTCACATAGTTAGATATAATATGGATTATAAGATCACTGTTAATAGGGGTGGAGAGATAAATGGAAATATTGGGACAATTTACAAGGAATGACTCATTTAAAGAATGAATGGAAGGGGTAAAACAATTTCACTTACAGGTTATGCTGGTTTAGAGAGCAGGTAAGTTCATTGAGATTCGGGAGAGTTCTGTCTGTGACACTGAGCGTACCAGTGTTGTACATCACAGTAGCGGCAGGGATATGGCGGAGTCTTGTCCATGATGGTGGAAGGTGTCCTGCTCTGGCGCGGCGATCGTTCTTGAGTAGATCTAGTGCTGGAAGAAGTGCGTGGCAGCTCCATCTCCGTCGTAGGTGAATACTTCTTCGGAATCACGGTTCAAAGGTTGGCGAGGAAGGGGTTGAGGGCTCGAAGAGGAGTGGTTACAGTTGAGTTGGGTTTGGTCGATCATCGTGGCTTGGCTTCTTGTTTCTTCATGCTCCGGTATATGAGGGATTCGCTTCCCGGTCAGATCTTATCCTGTCGACTTTTCAATGTGACAATTTAGTGGTAAATGTGGTGAGGAGAGAAAAAATCACACGACGAGTTGTTAGAGGCAATAATCCAGGCAGCCAGCCGAGAGAGAGAGAGGTGGCGAGTGCTCTCTACTGCACGACTGTTTTTTCCCTGTGTACACAAGCGGGGCAAACAAAAGATTAGTCGCCAGGTGTTGACGCCCCCCTCAGGAATGTGGTCAACAAAGGGTCGCAAGTTAGTTATCTTCGAATCGACTACGTCTCTCTCTCTCTCTGGTCGGCTGCAGATTTACTTTAATATTCCTGTAAGAGCATATATTATGACATATATATGTGATATCTTGGGACCTCTGGGACCAGTGTTACCTGATGCTAGACGAACCTCGATGTCAACTCTACCGTGCAGTCGTGGTGGAAGGCGACACAGCTGGGCCAAAGGTGAAATAAACAAACAGAGATTCCACTTAGAAGCGTCTGAACGTCAAGAAGGAATGGGACGAGGAGATTTCTGACAGGAAAGGGTTTACCTCTATTGGAGCGTCCGGCAGACTGGTGCTGAAACAAAGGTTGGCTAAGGACTGACTAACTGAGGCTCGGGGCCTCCTTTTATAGCTGAGCTGGGTCCGAACTGGTCACTGCCCTTTTATGACGTAAACAGGGGGGGGGGAGTTATATTATCCAGGAGGGCCATGACCTCGTAAAAGTTGGACTGGGTTTGCTAGGCCTTCTTTTCTATTCTCACCTAAGCCTGATTAGTTTTAACCTTACTTTTCTCCTGTTATTATCCATTCCTTCTATCTGTACAGTTGCTATACTTTATTAGATTCTTACGCGGTACAGATTGATGTTACTTGAGGCTTTCTAATTGCGTAAATAAGAAGTTATATACAGTCACGTGGTGGAACATGTGGTAGTAGATATCTGGACTATTTACAACAATTCCTTGGTCTTAAATCATCACATATATATATATATGATGAACCCCCTGTACATAAAAAAAATAATAACTATCGATTGTACATTTATGAACTAGGTTGCCCTTGCTAAGCGGCGCACCTAATAAAGTTATTTTAAACTGGAACTGAAACTGGTCGTTGAGGTACAGCTTGCACCACGCTGACAAGGACCAACAGCCTGAAACGCGTACGTGGCTAACTTTTCTTGATTATTCAAGAATGGGCATTTGGCCAATTCTGGAATAATTAAAAATCAACGAATAGTTGATATTCATTCCGGCAGATGGCGCAAGCCATCAGTAACTTTTAGTTACAAGATCAGGGGATGCCTTTTTCTTAATTTATCCACCCGATCCCAGTACAATTCCACTTTCGTACTATTTTTTTTATATATTTGATACATTGACTTTTATATAGAGAGAGCTTACATTTTATTTTAAATTGTGAAAACTTTAACATAAAAAAATTATTAATAGGCTACCTTCTTAACTATTTATCCTACAAATCCTCAAATATACATACATATTCATATTTGAAATAATAATTATAAATTTCTGCATATATAGCAATATTTATACCAACTGATTTTTTTTTCTTTTGAGAGCAAAAGTATACTCGAATCTGAATAATTTATTTTTAAAACCTATGCAAATTTGATGATTTCTAATTTATCATATAAACAATTATATGCTGCCAATTTCAAATGTTGAATCACAAAAGTACAATAAATGGTTCACGACTTCGAGGCGTAAGATTAGTTCGAAAATTCGAAGGTAGATGGCGCCACCAAACACATGGGCGTATCAGAACTTATCTTTTCATAAACTAATGTTAAATGTAATTTTTTAAAGCAATATTTAAAAAAAAAAATAGATGGATACAAATTTAGTGTATTACATTTCCTTTAATAAATTTATACATAAATAGTATTAGTTTATATATATATATTTGAATATATTTAAATTAATTTGAAAATAATTCGCCAAAAATATTAGAGATATTTTGAAGGCTTTTTTTTTTCAAGCATTACCTGCTTTTCTGGATATTTTTACATTGTCGACAAAAAGAATCTCGTACCTTGGATGAAATATTCAGCACCTTTTAATCTTTCATATTGCTCTTGCTCTTATTTATTATTACATACTTTATTACAACTACCAATTGGTGATTTTGCCATTAACTATATTCAAGAGGCAGTCAATAGATGGCGCATAGTTTTCGTTCAAAATAATTAATTGGTGACTATTTAGTGTGAAATTAATTACTTTAGAGGGATAAAACGTGTCTCTACAACTCTGTCCTCTAAAAAAAAAAGTTATCAAAAGACACGCAATTGACTTTCAATTTTCATCCAATAGTCGTCACATTGAAGAAAATGTATCCTTCAATAAAAATATCCTTCAATACATCAAAATAATCCAATAAAATTATAAAAATTCGGCTGACATTTAATGTCAATTATCTTTGCTAGAAATTTTATATCTAAAGCTATATGTGATTAAGTAACGACATATGGTCTCAAAAGATTATTTTCTTATTTCAATACACATGAAGATTGTTAATTGACCATGCTGAAGAGATACCTGTTGAAATATAAGAAGAGAGATAAATCAAGAAATGGCTGGTTCGATAATCTTAAAACATGATCAGGAATTTTAATGTACGAAGAGGTGAAGAGAATTGCATAGAATTGAGTGATTCCATAATGAGAGACCTTCATATAGGAAATGCTACTATATGATGATGATGATTCGTTTGTGGTAACTTAATGGATAGAATTCATAATCAATATCTTGCAGTTATTTGAAACTTGCGGTGAAACAGTGATTTAACACGGTGCCCAGTCGGTTGCTAGGACAGGTCATCGGAGAAGTAACCAGCCACTATCTAGAACTTGGGGTGCGGGTCAGGGGTCGCGCCGGGAATGTTATCGGGGGATCAGAATGGGGCCTTCCTTCCCCGCAATGAGGCTTCTTTGGAAGGTCTTCGAAACCATTTTTTCTCGTTCTTGAGAGAGAACTATTCTTTACAGCGCTAGAAGTTTATAATCAATTTATATATATTTATCAATATGGTTTTCGATTTAAAATGAATTGCCTTGGGCGACGATGTCCTTGCGTAAGAAGCATTGTCTTCTCGAATTTCTCGGGAGAAGTGTTTTCTGAAAAAGAGATAATAGATGTCAACTGAGATATAAAAAGAGTTCAAATAATATCTATCAAGCGACATTAATTATGTAGTTACATAAAAATATCTAGAAGGATTTTAGGTCTAACGTCAACAATCAATCACCTTACAAGAGATTGCTATTTCAAAGAACTAATAAATGCATACATACACAAATAGCGCACAAAGGCTTGGCATATATATAATCTAAAAATTCAAATATATATATATTTTTAAATATATATTTTATTTTCACATTCATTGACTCTCCTACATTTTTTACCGTAGTTTTAAAATATATATATGCCACTTTTATATATATATATTTAAAATAATGAAGGCATATCCTGACCAGGAGCACATGTGTTTTTTAGATGGCAGAGCGCCATCTAGTGGAAGAGAAATTACCTAAACATTGATTTAACCTGTTCCCTGATATTTGGCCAACGCATTTTCTTGATTTATCAGGGCTCTTGACGTGGCTATACAATACATAAAGGCCACGCGGGTAACAGATCGGTCTTCTCGGCTTTTAGTGATGGCGGGCCGCTGAGATTTAGTAGGTCGTTCTGAATGACCGTCCTGTACCCATCGATTTAGTAGTCTGCTAACAGTCATAACGACAGACGCGAGCAGCCCTATTGTGGAAAGCTAAACCACAATACCGTTAAGCTACAATTCTACCTCTAACAAACTCAAAAACGTGTTGGCAACTATTTCTCCATTTTACACCAGGCATCACGACAACTCTTCACAACAAAGCAACGTTACAAATGCAAGTTCTGAATGAGAAAACATGCTGTGCAAACTCTTCTTTTCAGTACATTATTAGGTGTCGCTACCGACGCCTATAATTTCGCATAAACGCGTTGAAATTCTAATCATTTGCATATCAGAGCATATTCTCTTCCTATCGTATAAATTTAATCTCTGTACCGTATATTGCCTTCTTGGTGTGGCAACTTTAACAGTCAGAACTATATTTTTAGGCCTATCCTAATCACATCGGGTATTTATTGTTCGAAGAAGTTGGATAAAACCTCAAGTAAATTTAAAGGCTTTGAATTAACACTTATAATTTATCACTATATTTTTTATGCGAGTACAGGAACAATTGCTCTAAGATGAAATGTCAATCAAAGGATGTGTTTCCTTTCAGCCCCACGTCTATTTGTATTTTCCTTCCACACCACTGGTGCGTTACAAGTAGAAATATTCTGTCCGCCTTCAGGACTTGTATATAGTTCGTGAAGGATTAAGTGGGGGACATGCCAGGTGGCTCGTTTGAAAGTGCTATATATATGTATAAGTGTTGAGTTGTTATATGGTATTATATGATGACGGCCTCATCAAAATTGCGCTGTCTACGTGGGATTCTGAAATGATCCGTTGCTAGCAATCTACGTACAAAATATGATTTATTTTTACAATCGGCCAAAATTTGTATTGAGGAGTCTTTGAAATAGAACACATCTTGTGCTGCGTGCCATGGTTTCCCACGCTTCTGAGCTGTTGGTTGAATGGCAAGCATCATATATTTTCTCGAGTATTCAGCGTTATTTTATTGATTCTAAATTACATTTTAGGTGTACTCTGCATTATGTTTCGATGTCATTATTGGAGTCTGGAACTTGTTCCATTAACGTCGCAGATCCCATAATCTACCATTGCCTGCACCCGCAAGGAAAATATTTCGTTAAAGGTAGTTTATTACACATTTTTTAGAGAATTAAAAGGGCTTTAAAACTATTCGACCACACTTTAACAACCGACGCGCCCTTGAAGAACGGTCTATGGCAGAGCTGGCATTTTGGCAAATATGCGGTTGGCAGTGTTCCCTGATTAGATTGTGGATTTTGGGTTCAGACAATGAAATTGTTTTCTGGTAATTAAGAAAATGTTTTGAAATTCGTACATAATTCACTCTTGGCGTATGGAAAAACTTAGAGGTCAAGAGCTGTTCGTCACCAGGGACACTTGGGAGTGATTCATCTTGGTAGAGTGCTAGCTCCATTTGTGACATCATTTTTCTAACATATTTTTTTAAATCTTTAGGAGTGTGTCTAAACTATTTTCAAAACGTAGAAACCTAATTGCTCTATTCATCTCTCCAGAGGGGAGAAAATATACTTCAAAATATATTCGAAAGTTCAGGATAGTGGTTTCGATTTGATGACGGCCCTGTTTTCCAGCATGGTACATGGTCTTCCAGTGTTTTAGTGCAAAAAATAAAGCTGAAGTGAGGTGCCCAAGGTTTATCCTGATCGCCAATTGACATGCTGAATTGGTGTATGTGGGGGTATATATAAAGCCCATATATATTCATATATATCTTTATAAGAATTGATTCAATAGAGAGTGAATGTTTGCTCGAAAAATATTTTTAATCAAATATAATCGTTAGGCCTACTTTCACTCGGGTAAAACCCGGGCGAAGCCGGGTAGATCCGCTAGTGATCTATAAAAAGAATGGTCACCACTCCTTTCCAAGTCACACTACGCGTCTTCTACTGGCCGTCTCTGAAAGCTAGCAAGTTGAACGTCTATTTTAACGGGAGAGCTGGCCTTTTTTTTATCGATCAATATATCCTTCTGGAAAAATGTCCATCTATTTTTCGACTGTTGAATTGGCATAGCCAGCTTAACAATTCCCTTGGAAAGCAAATATGGAAAATAGACCATTTCCGACCACCTAGAAGTCTAAAATTTTGTCATGCAATTTCATCGGATTTGAGCAAGATTACCAACTTTCAGGCTTCAAGGTACCTTGTAAGTATGTTTACAATTGGTCACAAGATGTGTGGACAGACAGATACGGAAGCAAGCTAAATAAAAGCTTTTAAAAAGAGCCAGGGATAATATATTTTACTATGTTATTATTATTATTATTTTTAAATTAAATAAAAGGTGAAAATATATTTTCTCTCTCTGAAAATTTTTCAAAATAAATATTTAAAAAATGGAAGCATTCAATTAATTAATTCAAGGGTTGACCTTGTGATCCGTCACTATGGAAAGAACAGTTTCAATACCTGTAGGAAATTTCATAAAAGATTGATGAAATAATAGGCGCCATATTCTGAAAGTACTTTCCGTGGGGGGAATCAATTATATAAGAAAAAATCAGGATGGGGAGATAGCCTCGACGAAGGGGTCTTCCAAAACAATAACCTCGACCCCAGAGCCCTTGTTCCCGGGTTAAGTGTTATTTTAGCGTACCTATCAGCCATCGGCTGCGCTCTTCCTTGAGACGCCCTCTCGCGGCCAGAAAAAAATCAGGAAGTATTTGTCCAGCAGTTTTTCTTCTTTGTTTTCCTAGCGTTGTTTAGTTGTTGATTTAAATTCTTTGTTTTTATACTTTGGGGCGTTATGATCTTTTGTTTCTTTGTCTCTTGCGGGAGAGTTTGTTGCTTTTTTTCTTTTTTCCTTTTTTTTTTTATAGTGTAAATAAAATTGGTAGGTATAGCCCCTTTTTTTTTTTTAGTGGTTATAAATTTTCTTTTTTTTTGTTCGTTTCTATTAATGTTTTTTTTTTAATAAAATGTCTTTAGTCGTCAGTATACCATTAAGACCGAAGATCGCTTTGTTCTATTTTCAAAATTGCGTTTTTTTTTTTGTTTTTTTTTATATCATTGATGAAGAATCAATAGTGGCCCTACTTTTAGCCGTTTAAAGATGGTCATTTTGGGGACTAAAAGCTTGATCAAGTTAAATAATTTTATCTTTAGAGAGTTTTCCTGGTGGAATTCAGCTCTTTCTTAAAATATAGATGTGAGATGTCATTTTAAGCTTGTCGGGTCTTAAATTACATTGGTCTTCAGTAACTTTTTTTTTTACAAGACAAAGAGGGAAATAAGCTCGTTGAATTTTTAGCAATGTTAGATAACCTTAATGTGGTTTTGGTTCTAATAAAGATAATTAGAAATAAAACCATTAAGCAAATAAACTTCTACTCTCCTTTGCTCGCTACAAATATATAATCCTACTATTCTAAAAGCGTATGTGTCGATATAAGTCTATCTAAACACCACAACTAGGATTCCACCTTTCAATGTCGCATATATACGCAGAATCGTCCTATACAGTATTAGATTTCTAATAAGCGATATGGTGGATTAACTTGGCGAAGACGCTGAAACATTCGTTATTAATGGTTTTATTTCCTATGTTTTGATGGCGCGTTATTGTCTTATACAAGTTTGTCCCAAAAGTTCGTAAACACTGCAACAATATATCTTATATAATAAGTGTTTACGAGCTTTTGGGACAACCTTGTAAAATCATTGGATTGGTCAAAATTGTAGGCACAACTCTTTATTCCCTTCAATGTTTCTCTTTCATAAAATCCCTGATATTTTAACTTCCATTGGGTAACAAGAATAAATATAGGAGCACTCCGTAGTACTCGAAGTCTACAACAGCGGTGTTTACATTTACTACATTATATTTTCTACATCATACCGATCCTTTTCAACAAACTTATTCACCCATGTGTTAAAAATACTTTTCAGAATGTAGGCTTATGATTTGTTTATTATTATTATATTGTGATGATTATATATATATATATATTTAAAAATTTATATTTTAATTTATGAACCTTATCCCAGTACAATATCACATTTGTACTATTTTTTTTTTCATATGTATATATATTAAAAATAAAAGGCATATCCTGACCGTGCTCACATGAGCATTTCTAGATGGCCGAGCGCCATCTAGTGTAACAAAAATAAACTAAACGTTTATTTAACTTGTTCCGTGATATTTGACCAACCTAATTTCTTGATAAGCCTCGTCAGCCTGGTGCAGGCTATACCTCTATGACCGAATATTAGGTCCCATAGGCTTCCTAAGAAATAAAAAAAAAAAATAGGTATTCAGAGCCAACAGCCCGAAACACGTACGTGGTTGACTTTTTTCGATTTATCACGAAATTGGGTTGGCCAAATATCACGGAACAAGTTAAGTAAACGTTAAGTTTATTTTTGTTCCCCTAGATGGCGCTCTGCCAGATATAAAGTTAAAAATAAAAAAGAATTGGATATCTTTTTATTTTTAATATGAAGTAGCTTAAAATCAACTATATTAATAAAAAATATTTTCACACTAAATGATACATAAGTTTTAACCATGGAATTTGTAAACTTAATTATATATTATTTTTATATAAAACTGAAAGAAAACTATTTACATTAGATATTCACAACTCACAATAAATAAATTAATTAAAAATGACGACTCTAAAAAAAATTAAGACCATAAGTTGAGAATTATTATCAATGATATATTTTATATCAATAGTAACGTTTTACCTTGAAAATGGTGGACGCCGGTCAGTAAAATCCCGCCACATAAGGTGGGACACACTTGAGTGTTCCATCTATCAATATTAAAACGGAATCAAAAAATAAAATATATATAACTAATTGAAAAAACAATAGAAAAAAATATAACAGCGCGAAACGCGTTCGTGGATGGCTTTTCTTGATTTATCAAGAAATTGGGTTGGCCAAATATCACGGAGCAAGCTAAATAAACGTTTAGTTTATTTTTGCTCCACTAGATGGCGCTCTGCCATCTAAAAAGCACATGTGCTCGTGGTCAGGAGATGCCTTCTTTATTTTTAATATAACTAATTATATAAATATCAATTTTCCAGCATCTTGAAACGTTGGCGTCTTCCCACGTAGAACCAGAGTAAACCTCACGATTAATGGCAATAACATACGTTTTCTTTGGAAATTTCAATGTATGTTCTAAAATAAATATAAATCTTTAGAGAGAGAGAGAGATATATATATATATATATTTTAAAGCTTTCTTTTGTTTCAGAAAATATATATAATTATTAGGATATCTTATTTATATTTGAGACAAAAGAGAAACCATCCTAATTGAAATCAATGCTTATCTGCTAATGAACGACGTGTCAACAATCGCAACTGGAGTGGCTTGGATACCTCTTGAGACACCCTCTTACACTCTACTGTCCTACCAACGGCGCGTCCTACCGCAGTCCAATACTGGATCATCCATATTCCCTGCAGTTATCAACAGGATTGCACAGAACAGAGAGAGTTGGGGGACATCAACCTGATCTCCAGACATAGTTTCCCTATGTTACACAGAGTTGATAAATTATGGCGATATTCCATAATATAAAGTACAACACCTATGTATGATCAGCGGAGTCTAGAGAAGAAAATAGTATTATTTCTGATACTTGACGATGAATTTACTTTTTGGTTTTATTGGTCTTGTTACTTTTGATCTCAATGGAAAATCTTTGTGCCAGCTTTAAATTCTATCTTCTTTATATCAACACACACTTGTATGAACTTTTTAGCAACTTTTTTTCGGGTACACACCTGCCAAAACCTTTCTATTTCAATTTATTATTTTTAAAATCTATTCAATATTGCCTTCAAATATGAGCATTGAAAGCTAGATTTTAAACGGAGGTGGCACCGCCATCTTGCCAGCCGTAGCGACTTCTTACGAATTAGCATCTTGTACCGCTCTAATTGAAAAAAATCCATTTCATTTAATACTCGCGGATCAATGGTTCGTTATTTCTTTTAAAATGAGTGTAGACATTAGGGTGAAGTGCGTCTTTTATATAGAACATTTTATGTGTTATATAGAGCAAATTGTGTGTATTATAAAGTATCAATTTCCATCAATAGAGAGATGGGGTTAAGAAGATGATTATATTTAATATGAACCTTTTTTTTTTCAGTATAAATTAAACAGATTTAAATACCCGATTTTTAAGGGGATAAATCATGAGGACGAACTCACATAGTATAAATGTGAATATTTTATAAAGATATATATTTTTTAATTGATGCAATAGTTGGTTTGAATAAAAAAATGAAGTTATTCAAACTTATTTATAAAATTATTTTCGAATAGAGGCAGTTTCATATAAAAACGGCTTCATACTTTAAAATATAAAATTCTTCAAAGGCTATAACGATTATTTTTATAATAATGCAATATTTCATTTAAATATGAACATTCCTCATTAGTCTTATTTGAAAATATTCACACACAAAAAAAAAAAAAAAATCAAGTAGAAACATTCATAAACTTATGTGGTTTTAAAGATGAATATTTTATCAAGGTTATACATGGTAAGCCAACATTTCCGATATACTTTGAATACACATTTAATGATCCAAAATGAAGTTTTGTTGGATTACTTTACTGGTTTTCTTTTCATGTCTACGTGCTTTCGAGTCAAATCTACAGGCTCTCGAGATGTGGTACTCAATGATGAGAATACCATGGGCTGATAGACTAAGCAATGAATAAGTCCTAAAATGATCGAGGAAAGATACAGCCAACTGGAGACGATTGAGAACAGAAGAAACAGCGTGTTTGGATATCTTGTCCGACAATCTGAATAGATAAAAGTGCTGCAGGGATGTATGGAAGGAATATCGAAAAGAGTAAGGCCAAGAATGGAATTATTGAACAATTTCAGGAGAAGACCCTACGATATAATCAAAATAATAGCCATAGAAAGAAAACTCTGGGAGGAGAGGAATATTGCCAGTTACCAATCTAAGGGATGAGGAGAAAATGTATTATGTCTAGTTTAGCCTCAGTTTTACGAACTCTATAAATTATTATAAATAGGATTCGCACTGGATTCAATAATATGATATCCTCAGTGGAAGATAAAGTGGTCAAATTATATTATTTTCAATATAATTAGCGTCGCTTGATGCACACGGCCACTGATTTTATCTTAATTAAAATTTAACTAACCGTTTAACCTCCATTGTCATTGTACTGACACAATATCAAGCATTTAAAATGATTTAGCCGAAGAAGTTATATAATCAAATAGTGTTTCAAATCTTTTTCGATTAATATCGAAATAGACAATATTGAAAAAAAAAAGTATTGACTCGTGTCAATACAAGCAAACTAGAGTGAAAATCAGAATGGCAGACCAACAAAAAAAAAAAAAAAGAAAAAAATCTGATTGGAATTATAAGATAGAGAATAAATCAACAAGATTTGTTCTGAAATAAAAAAACCAGCCAAGTGTTGGTCTCCCGCCCGAGGCAGCAGAGATCAGTAGACCAGGGAAATCCTCCCAACCGTGGTACAAGACCTTGTCGCAAAGAACGGCTCGCACTGACACTGATGCATTCACACCAAATGCTTGAAAATTCGGATTGAAACACAATGAAAATACTAGGATATTAAAAAAAGCTTTTAATTTAATGTAAACATGAATGAAACATGTCGTTATTAACTAGAAAGTTTATCAAAATTCAAAACTATTTTAAAGGCGTAAGATTCTTTTTGATATTAAACAATTTCTACTGCCCTTACTGCAATGGAAAAATTAATGAGAGGGCCTGGCTCATCAGTGGTGAACCCTCTCAGCGGTTTTGCCAGTTTAATCTACCATTAATCTACCGCTGAGAGGGTTCACCACTGATGAGCCAGGCCCTCTCATTAATTTTTCCATTGCAGTAAGGGGAGTAGAAATTGTTTAATATCAAAAAGAATCTTACGCCTTTAAAATAGTTTTGAATTTTGATAACAGATGGCGCGCTAGTGCATCATATTAGAAAGTTTATATTGATTAAGTTTCAAGCTATATGTTTGGAGCCTCAAGAAAACCACTAAATTCAAACCACATTATATTTAAGAATCATAGTGACAACTATTAATTTTTTTATTACGAAGAATTACAAGTATAACTGCGCTATATTTTAAGAAAAAAGCATCTCCTTATCGTGCAACTGAAAGTTGCTGATGGCTTGCGCCATCTATCGGAATAAATATCAACTATTCTCGTTGATTTTTAATTATTCCAGAATTGACCAAATACCCATTCTTGATTAATCAAGAAAAGCTAACCACGGACGCGTTTCGGGCTGTTGGCCCTCATCAGCGTGGTGCAAGCTGTACCTAAACGACAAAAAAAAATTGGTCATTAAGACATCCTGAAAAATCATGAAACGGGTAGTTGAGGCCATAATTGCGTGAGAACGCTACACAATGTGAAAAAATAGTACAAATGTAATATTGTACTGGGATAAGGTGCATAAATTAAGAAAAAAGCATCTCCTTATCTGTGCTATATTTGTTTGAAATGAGACCAATTATATTCACCAAAATTATAGTTGGTGGCAAAATAAAATAGTTCACCTCGAGTTTAAAAAGTCGCGGCTTAACTTTGCCAAACATACCTTTTAAACGTGCACAACTTAACTAAAGCTTCTTCGATCACAGAATCATAATTGGACAACCAGTATTCGCTCGAAACAGGCGCATTTCATATCACGGAATCCTAATTAAGCAGATAGTATTCGCCCGAAACAGGCCCATTTCATATCACAGGTAATATTCGTTCTAAAATTCTCCGATTCATATCATATATAAATAATTGTATTAGTAGTATTTTTGCTCGAAAAATGGTCCAATTTATATCACAGAATTCTAATTTTGAAAGTATAGGCCATCGTGTTGCATTATCTTTGGCTATTTTCTACCCAGTTCTTCTATCCCGTGACGATATCAGTTCTGGTCCTTCTAAGCGAGGAACTCCTTCACCCTAGCTTCCAACTCATTCTGGTCATTGAAGTGCGCTCGCGAAGAAACAAGTAATAATCAGACGGTACAAGGTCCGCAATAAATGTTTGTGGTTCGAATGTTTCAAGGTGCTCGAGTTTTTGTTACGTCGTTCAATGGTTTGGCATTATCCTGCTGTAGAAGAACGCTTTTTCTCTTTTTACAAAAGCCGGATACTTCTGTTTCAAACAGAATACAACAGCTGTTCAGAATATATATTGGTGTTGATGGTTCGACAGTTTGGAATGAACTCGAAGTGGATTAGCCCTTTAGGATTCCATCTGAAACACAACCTTGACTTATGTTCAAAGCGTCCACGTTTGACGACAGGTTCATGAAGACAACCTGAGCTTTTAACCCTAGTTTTGGGTGTTAGGATTATGATAATAAACTCAAATCTTATCGCAAGACACATTTCTCTTTATATAATGGTAATAATGCGGATTAGTTGGCTGTTTATGCACACTTCCACTCTACAGCTTGTCTGAGCAGGTGTCAATTCGTGAGGTGAGAAGCAGCAACCCCTGTTCGTCTTGCCTGTTGTCAAGGCGTCGAACCACGAAGTCTCCAACTTGCCTGATATTCTCCGAGTGCTTGCTGTCGAATTTGCATCCACAGCTTGGCTCAGGATGTCAGTAGCTACGGTTCGTGGCCTACTGGTCCTTGGGTTATCTTCAAGACTCATGTCGCCTAAAAAAACCACTTGATTGTGGTTCAAGGACCCTTCCCCTTCGCATGACAGATATTTCATGTTAATTTCGCAACATTTTGGCTGAATTGAAGCTCATACTATTATTAAGTCTATTTTGACAGTTAACACTTTCTAAATATTTATTAGAGAGGGGGGGGATTTGATCCATTTTTTTTTAATAGGTAAAAATCGAAGACGATCCAAAACACCTGCAAGCAAAGCAGCTGTCAACAATTAAGTGAACATTCAAAATGGCCGAGCTTGTCGGCATAAGTGAGAGACATGAGTACCAACATAAAGCCACAAAAAGATCGAAATTCGAATATACGTAACCCGCGAAAATTCAAAATTCGCGATACTTTTTGAACACACCTCGCATAACAATTCTGAAAAGAGGGTAATATATGGTAGAACACAACTTGCTTCAGGTATCACGCGCGTTTGCCTAACTTTTGGCTCACCCTCTGTATTTACTCAAAATTAGACGCTTTCAGAAAGAGAACATTATTTATTAACTGAAAAGAAAAAACACCGGAGTATTTTTACTCTCTACCTAGGTAAGAAAGCGTACTTCTTTCTTTCTTTCTCTCTCTCTCTCTCTCTCTCTCTCTTCAGCACTCTTTTACAATAAAAGACTAGCTTTGAAGACTTTGGCTTAAATCGAATTACATTTAAACAAATCAAAGTCTATTAAGCTAATACAAATTTTTCACAAGGGGTTTTGTAATTCTAGCTTTCTAGCAAAAATCGCACTTCGTCAGGTTTAAATTAAAACATCGACATTCACTACTAACTAAAAGTGTTTTTTTGCTTCTTTTTTGGACAATTAGAACACTTTTATTGACTTCTTAGTCAATATTTACATGAAAAATATCAAGAGAACTATATACAATCAGCCAGGTGTTCTTCCCCACCGCGATAGTGTACTCTTCCAGGCGATGACGGGGTCCTCGATGGTCTGGGCCAGTCAAACCTGGACGAAGTATCGGTTGATTCTTGATCAGGCCTGTCCCGAAGATCCAGGACTGGAGGTCAGGGGGCCTTCTAATGATGTTGAATGCCTCTCGAACGAGGGGCCTGATGTGAGGGCAGCTCCAGTACCGATGCCCCAGGGAGCCATTGGGGGAGCCGCAGGCAGGGCAGGAAGGACCGGCAGAAGCTGGATGGTCTGGGTGAGGCAGGACAATGAGGGCCAATCGCTGGCCGATATCGGCATTATGCCCCGAGAAGGCTCCGCACCGCAGCAAGGCCCACCTCCCAGCGGGTGGTGATCTTGTTTAGGGCCCTTGTTGTCCCGCGTAGGACAACAGCCTCAGCCAGGCTGGACTCCTTGTAGTGACAAAAGTTAATACTTTTGTGGGTTAACAGACAAAAATGGAATAAGCTAGAGCCAAAATTAAATGTACCTTAATACACAGAAAAGCGTACACTCAAGAGTACAACACGAACAACAAAAAGGAAATAAATAAGAACTAGCGATTTGTAAAATAAAATAAAAAAAGTACTTAGCTTTATTGTAGCGTTGGTAGGGATCGGACTCGGGGTTTCACAGGTATGCGAGGAGAAACACCAGACAAGCACATAGAGAACGCTTTAAGCGTCTCCACTCGAACACCACTCCACGACTCCACGCATTCCGTTTCAAACCTCTTTTATGTACAAACATGGCCACATTCGTCCAATGAGAAGATGTGGGAGATCAGTTCACCCTTAACAAATAAACAACATACTTTCCGCATAACTGAGATTAAAACTGCTATGTTTGTCAAATAATTTAAAAAAAGTATCCTTCCAAAGAAAAATAAAAAAGAAACTAACCAATCTCCCAAACTTCCCATTGTCCCGTAAGGAAAACCTCCCGCTGTCGGGTGGGAAAAAGCTCACGGGAGCCATGTTATAAAATTACAAAAAAAAAAAAAACTAAAGAGAGGAGATGTAAGCATCCGGGTCGTTCCATAAAAGTGCCTTCCATCTTGTTCCTCCCAAAAGAAACTTCAAAAAAGAAAAATCTGCGCAAACTACGTGAGTTACCATGAGTGATTACCAAGCACACACATATATAATATGCTTTAGTAGACAGAGTTTAATGGGGGACCAAATAAGCTCTCATCTGGGACTGGCCGGGTATGTTAGGTAGAGACTTTGGGAACTGACAGACGCTCGCTTGATGAGAAACCGAACGATCCAATTCCATTCAGTTCTCTCAAGTCCACGAGCTAAAAACTCTTCTTAACGTCAGTTTCTAAACGCTTTCATCCTATCGACATGTACAACTTTCAAATCGTTCATGGTGACCCCTCTTACTCTAAAGTTAACATCGGAGACCCTAGCTTCCACACGGAAAGGCCCATAGACGTTGGAGTAACCTTCTGTCTTAGGAACAGCTAGCATTACCAGATCTCCTAAGTCGAAATTTTTTGTATAAGGTGGCCTAGGATTCATAAGCTTTTTAGCAGAATTACCTGACATAAACTGTCTGACAGTCTCCTTTGCTTTCCGCATCGCCCTTAACCTCTCAGCCCAAGTAGGCTTTCTAAAACTATTAACAGACCCAGCGCTACACTCACAATTTCTGTTAAACTCAGTAGGTGGTAACTTTACAGCCTCGTTTTCAATGCGTCTCACTGATTTCTCATCTATGGAGCTTGAAACCATTGGTCTATGTGCACTGGCAATGCAGCTAAGGTCTACATAATCATGGTCCTCTGGTTTCAAGGAAATCATGTTGCAACGTTCCCGTGCGGGAGGCAACTGGATATTCAATCTCCTTATATCATTGATTCCCAGAATTCCGTCGTAGCCTTTATCTCCGAGTGACATTAACCAGAACCTTATCTCTCCCAGCTCGCTGCCGTTTTCGTTACCAACTCTACAGGTTTTAACACGCGTAAAGTGTTTGCTCGTGGCCTGTGACTGATACTATACGTAAAGTTTTAAGTGCATCGTCCCAATTCTCCTTCAAGACCTTGCACTTTTCAGAATCAATGATACTGACTTGGCTTCCTGTATCATATAACAGGTGCCACATATTGCCGTTAATATTCACCTTAACTATTGGCAGATTTCCAGTCTGATCACCGCCATAAGAACGTATGTTCACAATCACAGCATTGTCAAGAGTATTGCGGTTGGCAAGCATTGAAGACTGTCTTGAGCAATCACTAGCTATATGTCCTAATCTACACTCAGGTGGACTCAGCTTGATTTCGCCCAACAATTTAGTCAGTTTTTCTATCTCACCTCTAAGATCTTTAATACACTGCTCATTTTCGTGCTTCATCCTGTTTACACTGGCACCAAGTATCTTCATCTCACCCTTAATGCTATTTATTTCTTCAACCCCTTCTACTGAACATGCCCCTTTCATAAAGCTGCAACGATGTTCTACACTATCCTCCTTGGCCATGACACTGACTGATTTGTCTATTGATTTAGCCTCACTGCGAACAATAGCTTCTCTATACTTATCGAGCACATTTTCGAGGAGAATTTCGAAAACTAAACTATCGTCAAATCTGTGCTCTACTTTATCTCTAATGGCCAAGAATCTTTCTTTAAAAACCATAGGACTTTCCCCAACTCTCTGCTTAAGACCTTCTATTAATTTAAGGCATTGCCTAATACCACGCGCTTTTTTAGGGTACAATATGTTCAGTTTACTAGCAATACTTTCGAAACTGATATCGTTACGGATACCCATCTCCTCTAAGCTCAACCTAACTTCAGGGGATAGAGCCTCGAACATAAGCAGTGCCTTGACCTCAGGATCCCATTTGCCTACTCGAGCTTTAAGCTCGACTTCCCGAATGAAAGACTCGAGACCAACCCCATTAAACACTGACAAGTTGAGCATTGAGTTCACAAACATGATGGAGTAAACTAATAATAATATTAATAAACCACTCGAACAAAGAAAAAAACACACGTAAAAATTACAGGAATTTACACGTGCAAACACCAGTAATCCTGGCAGGGCTCACAAATGACAAAAGTTAATACTTTTGTGGGTTAACAGACAAAAATGGAATAAGCTAGGGCCAAAATTAAATGTACCTTAATACACAGAAAAGCGTACACTCAAGAGTACAACACGAACAACAAAAAGGAAATAAATAAGAACTAGCGATTTGTAAAATAAAATAAAAAAAGTACTTAGCTTTATTGTAGCGTTGGTAGGGATCGGACTCGGGGTTTCACAGGTATGCGAGGAGAAACACCAGACAAGCACATAGAGAACGCTTTAAGCGTCTCCACTCGAACACCACTCCACGACTCCTCGCATTCCGTTTCAACCCTCTTTTATGTACAAACATGGCCACATTCGTCCAATGAGAAGGCGTGGGAGATCAGTTCACCCTTAACAAATAAACAACATACTTTCCGCATAACTGAGATTAAAACTCCTATGTTTGTCAAATAATTTGACAGTAGCTCTCATGGAGGTTCTCCGCCACGATGTTCCGGCAGAAGGCGGCGAGGGCCGCGGCATCAGCGAGGGCGGAGCGCGTGGGGCGGACGATGGAGGGGTCGCCCAGGTCCCGGACTCGAGCGCCGATCCAGCGGGCGGGATCCAGAAGGTTCGGTGTGCGGAAGAACCGGCAGCCGCCGATGATGGGGAGGTCCAGCAGCTGGGTCGTCGGAGCCACCCGGTGGTTGAGGGTCAAGATGCCGGAGAAGCCCTCCCAGATCCGAAGGAGCCGGAGACGCCGGGGCTGAATTCGGGTGCCGTCGGGTGAAGGTCTCATCCAGGCGCAGCTGGTAACCAGCCAGGAGAAGCCGTTCCTACCTCCTCGGAGCGCGACCTGGACCCCCTTCAGGCACGCGAGATGGAGCTGCGTGCCTATGTCCATCAGGCCGATACCGCCCGCGACCACGGGTCTCGCCAGGATGCCGGCAGGAAGCTATGCCGTGTGGTCGGGTCCCCAGATGAAGCTCGACACGCGAGCCTGCACCTTCGAGATGGCCTCTGGCAGGTACGCGTGGAGGTGGTGCTGGATGGTGGAGATCACCAGGGAGTTGGCGGCCCTGGCTTACCCGACGAGGGAGAGGCCGCGGGTGAAGGGCGTCGCCTTGCGGCAGGCAGCTTCCAAGAGGGCCAGAAGATGTTGTTCTCGGGGCACGACGGAGCTCCTCGTGGCGATGCTCGTCCCCAGGACCCGGATGGAGGTGTTAGACCAGGAGGCACCGAGGGGAGAGTCTCCGCGCTCGCGCCAAGTTCCGCGCCAGAGGCCCGCGCTCTTCCCGTAGTTCACGGCGATCCCAGAGGCTCGGTGGAAATTCTCGAAGAGCGCCGCGATTCCGGCGAATATCTCGTCGCGATGGACGAGGAGGACGATGTCGTCGGCGTAGGCGATGACGTTGCCCGCGCCGAGGAGCGTCTGCAGGCGACGTAGCAGCGGTCCCGTAGCGATGCTGAAGAGCGCGGCGCTGACGGCGCAGCCCTGCCTCACGCCGTTCAGGAGATGGAAAGCGGCGGTCTGGAAGCCCCCGGCCCCTATCGTCGCGTCCGCCCCGGCGTAGACTAATTAGAAGTGTTTGTAAGTATACGCGTGTAGCGTGGAGATGTTTACAATCTAAAAAAAAAAAAATCGAAATCATTAAAAATATATGTTGATTGCATCTATATATATAAAAATGAATGTATGTGTGTGTGTGTGTCTGTCTGTCTGTCCTTTATGCCTGATCAAACCACTCATTCGAACGCCATGAAACTTTGGGAAATTATTTAGTATAGTACTGGGAAGGTTTCTGAAAAATAATTTCTTGAATATCTTTAGAGTTATTTGCAGATTTGTAGATTTAACTCGCAAGCAGCGCCACCATTGCGACGATGATAACAAGTTTTTTATATATAAGTTTTATTATCACTAAGTTTATTATCTTAAAGATTATTTATCAAAAGTAAGATTATCTCAGGATGACAAGGCAATTTATTTGAGACAAGAATAATGATACAATTCAAGGCGAAGATACTATTCCTTTAACTTCCAATTACCGAGGGAACCAATTAATATTGATTTTATTCAACTTATCGAGTATTTTTCAAGGGACCGGGGAAAATGTTCACTAGATAAAACGATGATTTTGTAATGTAGAAAATTAGGAAAGACAAAATTCAGGATGACACGGCAATTTATTTGAGACAAGAATAATGATACAATTCCAAGGCAAAGGTACTATTCCTTTAAATTCCAATTACCGAGGGAACCAATTAATATTGATTTTATTCAACTTATCGAGTATTTTTCAAGGGACCTGGGAAAAATGTTCACTAGATAAAACGATGATTTTGTAATGTAGAAAATTAGGAAAGACAAAATTCAGGATGACACGGCACACAGGGACCGGGAAAAAATGTTCACTTTATCGAGAGATTCAAATTTACGAGTTTCAAATTATCAAAATATTTATTTTTTTTTAAATAAGTTTATAGAGATTTGTTTTAACAAATATTCGTTAGACAAACCTTTACTCGGGTAAAACCCCGGGCGAAGCCGGGTACATCCGCTAGTATCAAATAAAAAAGAAACTCAGTTTGAAAATATGATTTTAATTAACTTTCTCACAATTTTATTTTAAATCATTAAAACAATGGCTAGTGTTAAACCACCTTAGTTCATTTTAAAAAGTGGATAATTTTCTCATAGAATAAATAAATTTAAAGAAGTCATAGTGTCAATAGCAACAAAAGTATTTATTTTCAATAGTTTGCGCAGTTTTTAAATTTATATTTTATTAATTTCAAAATATTTTTAAAAATGTTTTTTGAATGAATTTCGAATGGGCTCAATGTGTGATCCTCAAATAACAGCAGCAACTAGTTATCCTAAATAAGTATGTTTAAAATTGATTTCTTCAGCCCCATTCTCTCCTCCTTTCCTGAGGTTGTGCTCGTCACTCACGGGGTATGATTGCCTTTTCATTGGTATGCCGTGACCTCCCTCTCACAAAACAGGAGATTGATTTAGTAGTAACGTTAGGTTAATTAAATAGGGTGAGACATTTCGTCCCTTCTTTAAGCTAAAGAAGTTTAAATGATGTTCAGTACGTGCCTACAGCCTATTAAAGAAGAATAGGATATCAATTGTTTGTGGGCGAATTTAGTTGGCAAAATGCTTCGCATTTAGATCAGGTTTAATTTTGTCGTATTTTTGTTTTGTAAAATTTTTGGATTAAATTTTGTTTTCAAATCTACGAACTGCTATCTTCACAGAGAGTTAAAATACAATACTTTTAATAAAGAGTCACTTATAAGTAATATATTTATTTATATAATTTGAAAAATAGGCGCGAGTATCGAAGAAATAAATAATAACGATATATTTATAAAGGGAGGCATATTTTTCCAAACATTTAGCTTAATTAGTCTCGTGCAGCCTTCCCGAGTAGCACGGGGTTAAACTCTATAATTCGAGCAATGTGGAGGCGTCCAAACAAGTGCAGAGATCTGTAATATTACAAAATTGAAATGGCAACATGTTATTGAGACAATGATATTTATTTCAGAAATTAAAATTATGAACTTTACATTTCTACTATTGATAGACAAGCCTCATTATTCCTTGCTTATAAAACTAGTTAGGTTGAGAACGTAGCCACTCACCTCAGTGTGTGTGTCCAATCTACACGCAAGTTGATTGTATTAAGTTCTGGACTATGGACATAAGCTTTGAGGACAATAGATAGTTTTTTCTTATAGTTGTAGTTGGCGTGAATATAATAGTATGATGACAGGCCCTCCCAACAGTTTTTTTTTTTTTTTTTACAAAATTATTCTTGAAACTGTTTATCTGATGACGGGAAAGCATTCAAAATGGCATGTCCTTTATTGAAAGTTAATAGGCCACACGCCGTACATGAAAAATTCTATACTCTGTAGAAGAGGGATAATATATTAGAAACATACTACGCAAAGTAGATACTGGCGTGTTTCCAATGTAGCAACGGTTTTGCGAACACGTGACAAGAAAGATGCAGCCAGGAGCTAGATTATTGCACAACAACCGAAACAATTTGTCTGCACAAATATTAACTACAAATTGTGTTGACGTTTCTAATACCAGGGAATGTGAGTAATTCACCATAAAAACAACAACAAAAGGAATCTTGAAGATATGAAAGGAACATTTGTCAAACCATTGATGGAGCCATTGTGGTTATTTGAAACTTTTCATGAATTCCTGAAAACATTTCTCATTGTTCTGAGACAGGGCTGAATCCATAATTTGAGAAAAGGCCTTCCTATGGGCGAGGTGCACACGCATCCATGATTTAAATTACTTTTTTTTTACGGCCACCCCCTCATCAACATTAGAACACAAATCTTATGGCTTTTCCTCTCCATATTCATTATAGGTCAGCCTTCACCTCATTTTTGGACGGTTTGCTGGGAAAAAGTCGTTAATTCGCGTCATCAGGGAAGAATGCTTCCCATCGCGCGATGTAACCCGATCTGTTTTGCAGCCTGCCTGTACCACCGCCGTGCCACTCGGCAAACATTGTCACACTTTCACAATCCCGCACCGAGCGAGAAGTGAGGTGGCATTGCTCAAGTCGAGAATGTGCTCATTTGAAAACCTTTGTAGCTAACCAACCACGTGAGCTAACAAAGTATAAAGATTGTTTTATGAAATTAAATACCTCATTCTTTGAGAACTTGCCTTTATTCTACTAAAGCTTTTGTTTGAATTAGGCGCATATAAATTGTAGGTCATCCTTACTGTGTTTCTAACATGGTGAGATACTTTTATAAAAACAAAATACTTGTATTATCATCGTGTTTGGCCTAATTTGAGTTTTAACACAAAATATGTCAACCTACAATGGATTCACCTTTTATTGTATATTAAACCTAGCAATTCAAAAGCTCGATCTCTCTCAGAATGTCATTAGAATGCATCTTTAACTGATATCTTGATTGTTCGTAGGGATTTTTATGATGTTGTTAAACTGAGGAATAACAACCCAGCCGAACATCCGAGGCAGACACTATTATACCTGTACTATATTTCCTCGGGACCTCAATGTGTCACTCTAGCAGATCAAACCAATTCTTCTAATCGAGTGTTCTCCTAATGCTCACACTCCAGAAGTTATTCTTTCTCTATTGTTACCTCCTTCTTAGGCAATCTGTCGACAACTTTCCTCTCAGGTTTCCCAAGGCTCGAATTGTTCGGTGCGAAACGTTCTTTCATAATAAATCGACTCAAAGGCGTTTTTATGTTGATGATAAATTCAACTGCTAACTAACTCGCACATTTAGAGTTCTTTCTAGAGAACATTCGCATACAATGTCTATAGAAATAAAAAAAAAACTTTCCACAAGGTCTCCTTATAGAATCTCCGTGTTCTAAACTCTATTATATACGACATTCTTTATTCTCCCGTGATGAAACACTCATTATATCTATTATTGTATCCCAGTAGGTAACTAGATATATCTTTGGATACAAAACGCTGGGTTCTATAGACGGGCCCAATAAAGACAGATGCTAAAAGTAAAGAGTTTGAATCATAGAGATTGAATATTTTAAAAGTTTCAGTAGCTCGCGTGTCGCGTTGCACATATAGGTGAACGGTTGCATCATCCGACGTGCCTCGCCACATGAAGCTGTTTATGTCGACGTGACCCCTGTCTGTGTCTTCACATCCCGCCACCCACGTCCACTTGTGTACGGTACTTGCCTTGGATTGATACCAGAAGTGTTCCTGGAGATGTTCATGTGCCAACTATGGTAAAATATTGAATTATATCATTTTGATGTGTTTTCTGGCTAATTTGCGAATTTATTATATAATTCAGCCACTATAGACATTAGGTTTTTAAGGATGGTTATATATGTTGGGAAGTTTTAGAATTCTTATATTATTCATAATTCAAATATTGTAAGACTTTATGTCTGATCAATGCTGAGAAGAAACAATCCAGTTTCAAAAGTGAAGGTGTTAGGTTTTTTAAAATTATTATTAGTATTATATTTTATTAATTAATTATAATTCATATTCATAGAATTTTATTGTTTCTTTTCATCATTTTTTTTGTTGTTTTTTTTTTCTTCTTCAGTTTTCTTTTGTGTTATAAATACAACTAAATCGCATTAAATCGTAATGTAATTCTCTTTTGTTGTTTGAAATAAATCGAATTGAGTCAGCTCGTTCTTTCTAGAAGAAACTTCAAAGAAAACGTGCTAACATTTTTTGGGGCCGAAACCCGGGAAAGAAGTAGAAAAAAATAGAAAGTTCTTAGAAGCCATAGAAATAAAGAAAGGTAAGGTTTTGAATACTAATCTTTAAAATATGGAAACAGAAATCTTAAATTTTGAATCTCTGATTAAAAGTTTAGAATTGATAAAAGCAGATGTAGAATATAATTTAGAAGGCAATGATAAATACGCACTTATGCAAAATAAAGAAGACTTGTTAAATTTAAAAGCTAGCTTCGATAATCAATATGTGAAAATAGTAAAATATAAAGGCATTAATGCTTAAGAAAAATTATAGGTATCCTTTGAGGCAAAGTCTAAAATCAATTATTTTTTGATAAAAATAAATAGATCGCTGGGAAATTTAAATAAAAATACATTTTCTGGTGAAACGCATTTAGAACTTCCCAAATTTCAATTGCCCACCTTTAGTGGTGATAGTTCAGATTGGCTGAGTTTTAAGGAAATTTTTATTAGATCTATTGATCAAAATCCAACACTGGGAAATTTTCAAAAACTTCAATATTTAAATTCTGCACTGAAAGGAAATGCCGCTAGACTTATTAGGGCGTTCAATATTTCTGATGAAAATTATCCTATTGCCTGGCAAACCTTGGTCAATAGATTCGACAAAAAAGTGAATTGGCTTTTAAACAAATTCAAAATTTGTATGATCTAAAAAATGTAAAACAAGAATCGACTAAAGATTTACTTGGTCTCCTGGACACTTGTAACGAAAGCATTCAGAATCTCTCTATCCTCGGATTGGAACGTAATAATTGATCAGATATGATTTTAATTCATATAATTCAATCAAAACTTGATCGTTCAATAAGAAAGGAATGGGAGATGAGTTTGCTTGAGAAAGAATATCCATCGTATGAAAAGATGATTTCTTTCCTGGAAAGATTTGCTGGAAGTCTCGGGACTTTTCAGAATAAAGAAAATTCAAAATAATTCTACAAAATGAATAAATCCACTCATTCTCATTCAGCAACATTTGCCTCTGACTCTAGTATAGATAGCAGAGTCAAGTCATGCGTCTTATGTAAAGGTGAACATTTTTTGTTAAAATGTCCTAAGTTTAATGGTATGATGTTACTTGAAAGATGGACATTTGTAAAAGATAATCGTCTATGTTACAACTGTCTAAGATCTAACCATAGAGTATCGTCATGCGTCTTCACGCAAAATTGCAAATCATGTAATAAGAGACATCATACTCTTTTGCATCAGTTCAAACCCGAAATTTTAAGTCCTGTTGCGGACATATCTCCATTGACCCATGCCAGTGTCTCATGTTTTGCAGACAATAAAAGTCATGATCGGATATTACTCTCTACGGCTTTAATAAAGGTCAAATCGGAAAACGGGGTTTTTCAAACATGTAGAGCCCTCATAGATACAGGCTCTCAAAGGTGTCTTATAACAAATAGTTGTCGAAATAAATTAATTCTTCCTCTTGCTGAATGTAAAACTACAGTTTTTGGTTTGGGAAACAAACTTATAGAACAATCAATGGGTGAGGCCTCTCTCCAATTTAGCCCACATTTCTCAAACCTAATATTCAACGCCAATCCTATAGTCATTGATAAGATCACATCAGAATCGCCCAATTTCTTTATAGAAAAAGGATAATTGGCCTTATTTGAAAAATCTTCTGTTGGCTGACCCCAATTTTGACAAATCTAGCCAGATAGATTTAGTGATAGGAGCAGAGCTTGCTCCATGCTTATTTAACGGGAAGGTTAGATTCCAAAATTTATCTGGATCCACTGCGTGCGGATTCAAATTGGGATGGTTACTTACAGGTAAAATATTACTGTCAGGTGAAAATTCCAATCAAGATATAACTATGTTTGCGTCGGAGGAACAATATGATTTTCTCAAAAATTTCTGGGAGCTGGAGTCAGTACCTTCTGCCAAATCTTTAACCAGAGAAGAAATTTCGTGTGAAGAAATATATATTAATAACCTCAAAATTCTGGAAGATGGAAGTTACTCTGTTGGGCTGCCATTTAGAACATTGCCACAACTCTTGGCGAATCTAGGATCAATGCTCTGAAACGATTTCTATCACTTGAAAGAAAATTACAAAAATCTCCAAGTATCCTAAAACAATATTGTGATTTCATGGACGAATATCTTTTAATCAATCATTTGGAGCTTATTCCCAGTGATGAGCTGGATACACCTTCAGGACAATGTTATTATATACCTCATCATTGTGTTTTTCAGGAGCAAAGCACTACCACTAAATTGAGAGTTGTTTTTGATGCATCTTGCAAAACTAGCAATGGCAAATCTCTAAATGACTTTCTTCTTGTAGGACCAAAACTACAACAGGATATCTTCAACATTCTGATAAGATTTCGAACACGCCCAATAGCTTTTTCAGGAGATATAGAGAAAATCTCGAAGGAGCAGCGACGGAGGGATGAGAATGCTAGGCTAGTGGAGGGCACTTCAACGACAGGCCCCCAGCGCCGGAGACCGCGAGATGGGAACAGCGGCCAGGTGGGGGCGCTCCAACATGCGACGCGCAGTGCGTGTGCTGATACGCAGGAACGGCGTGGTCGTCCCACGCAGCACCACGGCTTCCTCCAAGCTCCACTCCTGATACGCGCTCCTCGCGTCTTCTGCCACCAGACGCCGGCAGAAGGTACCAAGGGCGGCAGAATCGTCGCAGGTGGTTCTCGTCAGCCTGGTGGTGAGCGACGGAGCAGGACCCACCAGATCGCGGACACGTACTCCTCTCCACCTTGAGGGAGGCCGAAACGATGGTGTCGGCAGGAACCTGCAGGCACCGACGAGGGGTAGATTCAGAAGGGTGGGAGTGGGCACTACGCGGAGAGAGAAAGAGATTGAAACCCCTTTTATTACATCGTTAATATAGGATTATATATATACTAGACGAATGGCCCGGGCAACGCCCGGGTTTTACCCGAGTGCGAATATATTTTAAAAACGTTGTCTTGGGTGGTCGCTATAGACAGGGTGGTCTGTATAGACAGGTGTATGTATCACACAGCTGATAACAGGGTTGTCTAGAGTGGCCGCTATAGACAGGGTGGTCTGTATAGACAGGTGTATGTATCACACTGCTGATAACAGGGTTGCCTAAAGTGACCGCTATAGACAGGGTGGTCTGTATAGACAGGTGAATGTAACACACTGATGATAACAGGGTTGCCTAAGGTGACCGCTATAGACAGGGTGGCCTGTATAGACAGGTGGATGTATCACACAGCTGATAACAGGGTTGTCTAGAGTGGCCGCTATAGACAGGTGTATGTATCACACAGCTGATAACAGGGTTATCTAGAATGGCCGCTATATACAGGGTGGTCTGTAAAGACAGGTGGATGTATCACACAGCTGATAACAGGGTTGTCTAGAGTGGTCGCTATAGGCAGAGTGGTCAGTGGTCGTTATAGACAGGGTGGTCTGTAAAGACAGGTGGATGTAACACACTGCTGATAACAGGGTTGTCTAGAATGGCCGCTATAGACAGGTGTATGTATCACACAGCTGATAACAGGGTTGTCTAGAGGGGGGCAGGGAGGACACGTGTTCGCCGGCAGCCAATGGGCGCGCATTCTATCCGTGAGCTTCAGACAGAATAAGGCAATTATATATATAGATATATATATATGAAGATAAATATATAGATGAATGTGTGGTAGATGTTTTGAAGAAATAGCCTTAGCCTTTTTTTTATCAAATTAATTATTTTTTTATTTAAATACAAACTGACAAATTAAAATGGTGGCTAATATTTACATCTACCAAACGAACTAATTATATATATTTATATAGAACTACTATATTTTCAGGTCACAGAGTTATAAAAAAAAATACAAATTATTATTCATTTTAAAATAAAACATCGTGAAGTATTATTATTTTGCATATTCATTATTTAATAAAAAAATATAGTTTTTAAACACTTTTAAAATATTACAAGTCAAAAAAAAAAAAAAATGAAGAGCACGACTACAAATGTATATATATAGTCTTCATTGGGGGTGGCGTCCACCGCGGGAAAGATTCCGCCACCGATGGACTACAAGAGTTCTTTTCGACAGAGTGGGCAGGTCGAGGTGATGGCTGCCGTGGCAGAGATCTCCTACGTCGTCCAGGGACACGAAGTTCGTCTCCTGCAAGAAGATGTCACTCTCATGCTCCTTGAGAAAAAAGCAGAGCTATATTCTCCGGCGAAGATCGGCGATGCCGCTCGTGTTCGGGGTCGCAAGTAGGAAGTTAATTTGGGTTTGCGAGCAGAGTTTCTGTCGCGCGAGAGCTTTCTATACAGGATACTGCTCGTTTCCCCTGTTAGAGCCATGAGCGCGCTGGCCAAGTTGACAATGGCCTTCCTCTGCTCGGCACTTGATTGCACATTTTTCCGTTATGTGTGAGATCCTGAAGATTTTCTCTTTCCAGGACCAGCTGCTGGACACTGGTGATGGCAACAGACGTCTTCTTGTCGGCTTCTGGGCCATTGTGAGTTGATCCTGAGATGACAAAGGATCTTGGGAATCGTTGAGATTCTCAGATAGAGAAGGGTCCATCTTGTCTACCGTATCTGTTATAGCTGTGTGCTGGTAAGAGATTTTTCAGCCGGTGTTGGTGCTGCAACAGGAGGAGAGGCGTTTGACGTGGAGGGCGGCTTGCTACAGGGGAATTCGTGCTAATACTGGTAGCATCCACAGGGAGCACCAGCTTGTCATCCTAAGGGCCAGTCTTTCGAAGACAGTTTGCACGTTCATGTCCCTGCTTATAGCACAGGAGACACTTGACGCCGCAGGTCACGTAGTTTTGCGTGACCACTCCCTTGGACTTGACATCCAGCAGGGCAGAGATGTGGGAGAGCTTTACTCCGTCTCGCAGAGTAATAAAAGAATCCCGACGGCCCAGCAGGAGACTTCTAGCTGCATCATCTTCTGGATGATGGACCTGACCTGTCCATATGGCCGCAATGCAGCGAGGAGGTCGACGTCCTCCGTGAATAATATCACATTGCCGATCACAATTCGCTCGGCCTTTTTCTGAGGGGGAAGGCCCGCAAGGTGGCGTCCTCGATGTCGAGACTCTCCTCGATCAGCTTGAGAGATATCGAAAAAATATTCAATGGGGATTAAAAGTGGGCATTAGTTGCTAGTTGCAGTACTACATACAGTGTGCAGAGGCATTACATGTGTAAACATAGAGCAAATAGGCATTTGAGGACGAGAGGGCAGATGAGAAGTTCTATAAAATATCAGTTTGAAAAAAGTGTGATAAAACTATTTTATACCTGCATATATTTATCTACATTTATCATTAATTATATTTTTCCTAATTATTTTGTTTCTTAAAAAGAGCCCAGATAAAAATATATTGGATTAGTGATTAGACAAAACCTGCCAGACACCATTAGTTCAGATAACACCCCACAACATTCGCATTCAGAGCTTCGAAATTGAAAAGGAAGACGAGCATTTTAAAATGTATCACCTCCCGGGAAATCGTTGATTAGGCATTAGGGAACTATTTCAAAATCAATATTCAGGAGGCAAAAGTCACGTCTCTCTAATTGTTGCCCATTCTAAACTTGGAAATTTCTTTTTAATTAAGGCGCTCCAGGAATTATCATACAATGGTTGCCGACGGGGAAGTTCTGCGAGAAACATACTGGAGTAAACATGGTCGTCGGACTGATGGACTTACCAAGCGGTAGAGTATAGTGTCATGAGAAAATTATCAAAATGTGGTTCTTTTTTACCTGCCTTTATTGTGTGTGCTTTTATATACTTATGTTTTTACTATTTTACATGCACAACAATTAATGAAAATTTCCATAAAAAAAAAATTCCAACAATTAAATCTCCAATGTTAGATAAATTTATAACAAGTAAATAATGTTGTTAAATTCTATTCTGTGTTGTACGTAAATACACTTTAAAATACGTATTTAGATAATTCATGGGAAGTGATGCAAACATTGTAAATTCATAAACATGGCCATTTACGTGGTCGCTTCGTTGATGTATTTTTGTCTAGAATGGGACAACTGTGTGGCATATATATATAAATATCTACCTCTCTCAAATACTTTTATCCTAAACTTTTATTATAAAACGTATCATAAATTATTTTCATTGGAGGATATTTTATTTTGCTTCAATTGTGGGATACTTACAAATGAATTTATCGTTGTAATGCTTGAAATATCTTATGTCTGGGCCATTATTTTTCTCATATAAAAATATCCAAATAATAAAGAGATATATATATATATATATATAATAGTTTTTTTACTTGTATATATATAAAAATTTCGATTTATAAAATTCACCGATATTTTATTTATTAAAAGTTATAATTTATTCACTCATAGATGATAAACGAGAGCATTATGGATTTGCTATATCCACTACATAATATAAATTCCTGTGTGTAGAATTTTAAACAATATAAATTATAATTATATGTTTCAGGATTCAAGCGAATCCCGAAGAAGTACACCCTACTCAAGAAGCAGAGATTGTATGCATTCCTCTTATCAAATTGGAAGCAGAAGAACCCCTCATTTCTAACCAAACGCTCCAACCTGCCCCAGACGAAGTCGACAGACCTTCGACTGCTGAGTGTCAGCAAGACGCGGGACCGGTAGAAGAGGAAAATATAGACACAAAAGAAAAAAATAATGTACATTCTCCCGTTGAGCCAAAAGAAAATAATGAAGTTTGTGACACATCTCCAATTATTCAGGAAACGTCTCAATCAGAAGAAACCCTCAAGGAAAAAGAAACGGCTGTATCTAATAATTCACAAAATGAAGCAACCGCGCTACTAATTTCAACCGTTGAAAGTGGTGATCCTTTACCTTCACCTCCTCTTTCTCCATTAAGCAAAAAAGAAATGGAAGACTTCAAGGTAATCGAGAAGAAATTCCAAGAATTAATTCAAGAGCATCAAAACAAAGTTGAGCATAACGAAGTGGAAGATATCGAGATCGAAGATTCTGAATTGCAATTCGACCTTGAAGCGATACAGAACACGTTGATTGCTCACGAAAAGATGAGGGAAGAAGCACGTCACGAGAATGAGATCATCAGGGAAGAACCGGAGAATGAAGATAAAATTCTAGACAATGTGGAAGAAGAAGGCGTTGAGCGTTTTACAGTAAATAGGGATGATTATCTTGATGATGAAGAACTTTTATTGGAATCATGCGTCGATGATTTGGAGGAGATTGCAGAGTACCTGGGGGTGTACGGCGGTGCCGAGCCTCCATTAGACAGCGTTCCCGAGGAACCTCGTGCGGAACAAACGCTGACGGATGGGCAGATGGAGGAGGAGGGCGATAACACCCGCGAAGAATGGGGTCCAGTCGTAGGTATCTTTCCAGACGATAAAGATTCTGCGCCAAAAGATTCGTTAGACATCCCGGCACCACCTGAAGACGATCAAATGTGCGAAATTGAATTGAAGAATAGTTCCATCTGGGCAAAACGACTCGGTCACCAGGACATGTCTTTGTTGGAGGAGATCTCGGAAGATCTGCTGAACGAAGAGGCGCATAAAGAAGTCGAGCAGATCGACGACGATCCTATTCCAGAACAGGAGGATGACCAGCTGCTGCTGCTGAGCGCTGAGTCAACATCACCTGACCTGGCTGATGACGTCATCGGGCTGAATTCCTCGCCAGACGACCCCGCTCGTGACCCAGGTAAGATCTGCTGTTTTATGGCACCCCTGATCTGCATTCGTTTCAGAGCTCCTTGGTGCACTCCCTACCCCACACATTGATATAAAAACACAAATAATTTTAACATCAAGATAGGAATTTTATTTATCCAGAATAATGTGTGTAATATCAAATTACTCTTTTGCCCGACTCATTTGTAACTTTGATTTCAATTTCGTATGTAAATTGTGACATCAAATTACTGATAATGTTTTCCATCACTACGCCAATTAGTGTCATATTACATATACTTTGCGAAAGACTTACAACTGAAACTTAGCAGATATAGTAGTTATGATCTATAGACTCAATTGCTCTCCACTTAATTAGCTTATTCATGGTATTATTAGTTTACTAATGTCAATTAAAACGGCAGCCAGGCCCAATCTCGTTAAATATTTTTTGGGCGATAAAGGTAGAATCATTGACAACTATGTACCACTAGGGATATCTACGGAGCGTTATTAGCCCATCTCTAAACTTCCTAACAAAGTAAAAAATTCTAGCGTCATTAATGACTTATTGAAAACTCTCTCTAATGTCCAGTCGATATTTACATTTGTGGAGCGGCAAGGTAAGAACTAGTAACAGCAGAGACAACTCCTCAATAATTTTTATTCTAGCTGATTCTACATCGAAATCTCTCAGCACCTTGCCAATTTATTATCCTTATTAAACCTACGAATTTTGATGAGATCATCAACAATGAGGCATTCTAATAATTCAACTCTCCACATATGTGAAATATATGCAAATTCTTTTATAATCATGACGTTCTTTGAATAATTTCGAAATATTCTTTGAATCTGAAGAACTTTCCCACCAGTGTCGTACTTCAGGATAATTCGTCTCTTGAATGGAATCATCGATCAGCTGGTGAATTCACACGATTAGATAGCCTCGTCACCGGGAACCGGTTGTCCGTTCATCCATCCATATACAATAAATAGTCAGAGGCAGATTCCACCTGCGAATACTCAAGGGCGAAACCTCCATGATCACGACTTTTCTTCTATTCATACTTCATGGTCAAATACCATTTTTTCTCCTTCTCTGAGAAGTAATTACTGTCTTTAGGAAGACAAAATGTCGTGGAAATCTATTTAGGAAGACTTTTGACATTTTTATTTTCAGGCTTGGGGATGAACCTCTATTGAAGTTTATTATATTAAATATTATGATTTTTAGTATTAATGAGTTTTAACTCTCTACTATAAAATGTTGCCCTAATTTTTCCATCCTTGAGTAAAGCATATTTTAAAATGATTTTAAAAAATGCATTAGTTAATTTTGTACAAGTCAGAAAAATGAAAACAAAATACTATTTACGCCATTACCAAATAAATTATAAACTGAAATGTTTGGTTTCTTGGAAAGGCTATATTCTTCAGACCCATCGGCTATTTCGAACATTTTTTCTTTAACGCATTAGTAAAATAAATTGGTAAATTCGCGCAAAATAGTCAATTCTTAAGTGTTTTAACATTGCACATTTCCGCAATAGACAACAATTTCTTAGTACACCTAAATGTAATTGTTGGGTCTTAACCTAAAAACGTTTGTAATTCTGTGAAAGGAGGATATTTTTTTTTAAATGCTAAGTATCCTGCTAAAAGAGAGTGTTGCAGAAATCCAACTATTCGATAGTATAAGAAGAGTTCTGGAGTCTAGAATAATGCGCAAAGCTAAACTGCTTTCAACATGTGAACATACTTGGTGCTCTCTCTTACAGGTCGAACCCTCTATCAAACCTCGTTATAATGACGTGACGTGTTCTGGGTAGAACAAAATTAATACAAAATATGCTTTTTCGTTTATTCTGACGTTTGAATAATCGTCTGCAAGAAGTTGAAGTGATACCGTCGAGAGCAAGAGAGGTCAGTAGGCGAAAAAGAGGCAATTAATAGCATTTATTTCTATTGCGAAGTGAGAGAGATTGGCAAGTTCTGTGGTTGCGATATACGAGCTGGTAACTAGAGATTGAGGTTCTACACCTTTTGAGGAATAGCCACTCTCTCAATTCAGATTCTAAATATGCCCTTCGCCCACATAACAATTTGATATTTAAAGCAAGAAAAGGTGATATTCGTCAACGAGTTAGTTAATATAGATAAAACTTTTCAGAAATATGGAATTTATGAAATTTTGAACGGGGCTATTTGTATGAACAAATTAATTGTGAGGTCGAGTTTCTTTTAAAATGCATTTACGCTTTTATATATCTACAATAATTCACATATATACTTCTAGATGTCTATATTCAGAGTTAAATATTTGGGGGAAAAGTGATAAAATATCTGATATAGTAAACCTACATATAAACTCTTGGCAGCAAACTCGTAGGACTAATTTTATCTGGTAGTGATAGAAAGAGCGTAAGTATCCCTTCTTGTGCAGGATCCAAACACCTCCCTTCCTAATCAAACTTGTGAACCAATATTCTATTATTCTATAATGGTTCAATGGAAATATTTAGCATATTTGTAGTTTTTATTACATCACGACATCAACTAATGAAATTTAAATTGTTTTAAACAAAGAAGTTTTACCTCTAGTCTACCTCTAGCTGTATTTGTATTCAAATCCACCAATCACGGTGGGCCATTACTATTCGGCCAGATGGCCTACCTAACACCTATAAACCAGGGGTTTAGGACCTAAAATTTATCGCGCCGCGATCCCACTTTAACTGATGTAGCTAGTTAGCATGGCGCGGCTTTGCAAACACTAAATCTCTAAACGGCCTCTTTCTATTTGTCTTTATTTCGCATTGTTTTACCTCTTCACGGAAACCATAAAATGCTGTCCTCTATGTAAATATGTCGTTCGAAGAAGCTGGCCCATGCTCATACGCACGAGGCTTTATTAAAGTATATAGCATACACATACGTGAATTACGTGATACAGCATACATGAATTCACCCCTAAGTACAAAAAGCAATAAAAAAGAGAGAGGAGAATAAAAAATATCCACATTTAATAATACAGATAATTTATAATGAATAAAATATACCCCATTTTCAGAAACTGTATAGAATTGATATTTTTAAAAACAAAACTTATTTTGGACAAGAGGATGTAGTACAATTTTACTTGATTTTCGCTTTTAGTTTCTGTCTCTATTAATGGGGCAAGATTTAGGATTCAATAGATGTTTTACTCCCGTTTTTATAAATAAAAAATATTATAAATTTTGAATTTCAACTTATTTTAAATAAATGATTCATTTTAATAGAACTTGGCCAAGTTTATTGTCATATTTTCTCTCTCTGGTTTACGCCATAGGAAGGACGTTACTAGTTACTAAGTCAATCATCTTTACCTGATGGCTTCTTCATTTTAATATCTCAAAACGTCGAATTGTGAATCAAAACAATGACGACAGATTAATGTTCTAGAATATTGACATTCTTGACGACCCTCATTTCTTGAAACAGCCAAATTTCTGTTTTACTGCTCTAAAGCATCGAAGAGCAATTTTGGTTACCTATAGGGGAAGGCTGGGCATCAATTGACTTCTCGTCAATATTGGACTTTTGGTCAGTCGTACTTTTGGATCTCTATTCCATCGCTTTGAATTCTAATCGCCCAATCTTCACATTTTTGTTCAAATCGTGGTGACCTGGATTATCTTCAGAACAAAGAAAATTCTGTTGTTTGACCGTCACCAGGCAAAATAAAATCTGTGATATCAGAATGTCAAGGCCCAACCGAGAAATTCGACCCCCCACCCCCCCCCCCCCCCCCCTCCCTCGATAGATAAAATAAAACCAGAAATTCTGGTCGCGCGGACATCCGCCGCTAGGGGGAGTAACAACCTTGGCCTCCATTGGCTCGCGACCTGCCCAATCGCCGACTTCCGAGCTGGGTGCAGCTTCGCAGGGCACGAATGGTGGGTGTCTTCAATTACATCTTTTGCTATCTTAAAAGGCGCACATACTTTTAGATTCTATAAATATATTTGTTTTCTGATTTAAGACGAATAATCCTTCCAATAATTATAATAACGAATAGATTCAAAAAGGATAAGTTTCTTTATTTGAAAAATCAATTCGAGCTTTCGGGCGCAAGCTGCCCTTCTACAGGAATAACCATTTAAATAAAATATATATAACTGTACATACATGACTACTTGAAATTGTATCCATTATTCCTGTAGAAGGGCAGCTTGCGCCCGAAAGCTCGAATTGATTTTTCAAATAAAGAAACTTATCCTTTTTGAATCTATTCGCTATTATAATATTCGTTTTCTGTAAATTATGAATATAATTGCATTACGAAAAAAAAAATTAATAGATCTTCCCTCTTAATATTTCCCAAAAATTGTAATTTTTGTAATTCCTTTCATATTTTAGAAAAAAAAATACCGTGTATTTGACTTTTAGAATAGCTCTCAGAGTTATTTGCAATACACATACAAAACCTTTTTGAAAACGAAACTAGACATTTATGTAGAATCTTATGTGTTGTCAAATTAGGAATTAATGTACTAATTATTCTTGATGTAATAAGTCTTAAGAGATATCATTAGGTATGGTATCGAGAATGCTACATATAGTTTTAGAAATAAAATTGGTATCTCTCTCTATACAGGCTCCACGCCCTCTCAGAATGAATTAACCAGAACAGAACCTTTTCTAAGCAAATATATCGCCCCTGATTATCAAAAGATTAAAAATTCATAAATAGTTCATCATCATCTACACATACTTTCTGAATCGTCTTATGGATTGTTATTTATATAACGTAATATATTAGGTTTTAAAAAATAAAATTATATTGAATAGAAAATGAAACGAAGCATTATTTAAGAACTTGCTGTTTATTTTCGAGAATATTACGCAGAAGACACAAATATGGCGTGATCGCTTATAAAAACAACAAAATACGTAAATATATATTTACCTTCGTTTTAGAGTAGCTTGAAAATGTAATCTTCGAATATTGATAAAGTTGTCTTTTTTTAATTGAGATTACAAAAGTTTTTTTTTTTTTCAAATACAAACTGGAAACACATTTATAATATAAATTAGTTACCTAATAATTATGTTTGCACTTTCATGAACTTAAAAAAACCTTATATAAAATTTACTTGATTAACAGAATTAGGATTATTCTTATAGAAGCAAATATTTTTTTCTAAAATATCTTTCAAGCCTTGAAAATATTAAATTTATAAATTTATTCGTATAAATATAATATGTTAATTTATTTGTTGAAAAAATTTTATTGAAAATATAGAAGAATTGAAATTGATTTATTCTTTAAATTTTCCTCCAATCCCTCATTTTTAAAATCAATTAAACTGAAATTTTGATTAAATTTCTCAGCTAGTATATTTCTATGGCATGAAGTGAGCCACCTCTAAATTGTTGTATACAGTGTTGAATACATAGTTGGATAAAGTTAGTTCAGATTGGGTAGGATATAACAGCAAATAAACGGGGCTAGGTATATGTGTCTATTTCTGCAGGCCCCCAAGTATACTGAAGTCCTATAAAGGTTGCCTATTATAAAAGGGTTGGGGTGGTGGACTTTGAATGATGAAATAAGCAATGATACCAAGGATTATTCAATAAATTTTACATATACATTTTACTTATTCTTCCTTCCCCGGTAGAAGACTTCAGCACAAACCCCACCCAATGCGGTTCTGGGCTGTTTGCGTTACCGTATGCTACAGAGTTTCAAGAGTACAGTCTCTTTTTTTTTTAACCACGGCCTATTTACACGCACATATTTTTTACATATTCAACTACATGTGGCACAATTGGTAGTTAGCGAAGGCCTTTTGCTATAATTGCACCACTTGTCTACACATGTAGTTTCAAAACTCTTTATTTAGACATTATTATTATTATCTACATAGCATTATTTACCTGTGGAAATATCCATAGCTAAAGTCAGTTCACACATGAGGCATAATTTAGTTTTATCAAGTATTTTTGTAGGGGCATTGAATATATAATATATTTACAAAATTTATATACGTATATATACATTAGACATGAGCCTCTAAAAGTGAGTTAAACTCGGCTTCGATTCATAGTTAAAATCGATATTAATCCAGAAATTTCTATAATACATATTTGGCGATGTTAAAATTAGTATCTTATCCGTTGTCTCATGATCAAAAACGAATTTCCCTAGATAAAAAACAAAACGTGGATCAATATACTTTCACAGATATGTTTTAATCCCTATATATATATATATAAATCAGAGTATGTATGTATGTATGTGGGTATCTATGTCGGCTATACACGTCCACAATACGTAACTAATCTGACTGATTTTAACAGTATACAGAGTAGAATCTGGAAAAACTTATAGTGAAAATTTCAGGTCTCTATCCCGAATATTCTTCGAGTTATTTGCAAATTGCGTTGCAAATTTGCCTTTTCGCTCGCAAGCAGCGCCTCTAGCGGTGAAGATGGGAGGTAATATCAGCTGACCTAATGTACATGTAAAACGTGTTTGACAGGACATAGAGAAAAATCTGGAAAATATATTTATCGGATTTTTAGCCAATAAAAAATAAAATTGACAGGTTCTGGGCAAAAATAGTTGTTTTTTAGTCAGAAAATGATGATGACAATATATTGCTGTATTATAAGTGATAGATTTAAAGCGAACGAGGATGCGTTTCTTATAAGTTTTAATAAAGTCAAGCTTTCGGGTCAATAACCCTTCTACAGGACATCATATCTGAAGAGAATCTTGCATCATATATTCATATCCATTTTGAGAAAAATTATCATATTTACAAGAAAAATAAACATGTTAGCAAACCAGTGAGAAAAACAATAGTAAGAAATATCCGCGTGCCCTGAGCATGCCAAGAAGAAATTCAAAAGAAGCTTCACGATTAAGACACGATTCAATTTAAGGCTGCATGAGTAAAACAATCCAAAATAAAACGTACTTGCAATGGTCCCCTAAGGTACACTATGGTAATATTGCTTTATATATATCAGGGATGTCTATGTGTCTATTAATACTATTATGTCTTAAAGAGAGTAATGCCTCGACGACCAATCTTTTGTATTTGCTCTTGATTCCTGAGTAATATGCCTGTAGGTGAGAGGTATCGAAAGAATGTCCTGTCTGTCTAATGTGTTGCACTATGAGAGATCTAGGTTCACTGTTTCTGATGTTTCTGTGGTGTTCGTCTATCCTATCCTTAATTCTTCGGCCTGTCTCTCCTATATACAAACTGTTGCAATCTGAGCATTTTAAGGAATACACGGAGTTTGTAAGATATGGCAGGGTAATGGGAAAACTATTTCTGGTGATGGGGTTTCTAACTATTGTTTCTAATTTGGGAGTGTTGGTATAATAGGTGCGGATTCCGTACTTGTTTTTTAAGTGTCTAGAGATGTTGATACTATGGGTAGAGTATGGGATGATGCAAGTCGATCTATAAGTCTGACTGTTTAGCTGCTGTTGAGGATTGTGAAAGTGTCGGAGGATGAAGTTTTTGGGGTAACCTGAGTTCATTAGGTGATTAACCACATTTTGGGTCTCTGTTTGTTTAAATTCAGACGTTGAGCAGTGAGTAAAAATACGTTTCGAGAGGGTTTTGATAGTATTAATTTTATGGCTGAGGGGGCAGTTTAAATCTATCACTTATATTATTTAGAGGATTTCAACCTTCTTTATATTGCTGTATTATGTTTAATTATCAGATACAAAATTATATCGGGAAAAATTCCAAAAAGCACAGACCACGGGTGAAACCAGTTCATTTTTTTTGTACGCAGGAACAAAATTCTAACAGAAAACATTCATTCGAGCAGAAAACAAAAGCCAGATCAACTTTCTATAAAAATATCGCTTCTCAGACACAAAGTTTGGAGCGGGACGTTTCACAAGAGTGACATCCACGGCGCCAATTTATAATTGTAACGAATAGTATTTGAAAATCAAAATAATATAATTTTCAAATATCGTTGTGAAAATGTACATTTTTATTTTTATATTTTAAAAACACACAAAGTTTGGAGTGGGACCTTTCACAAAAGTGACATTCACGGCGCCAATTTATAATTGTAACGAATAGTATTTGAATAAAAACATTTAATCGGGTAAAACCTGGGCGTTGCCCGGGTCATTCGGCTAGTTTTACATAAAAACGTGATAAAGACAGGCAATCGAAATAGCGATGTTCTATTGTTAGTGGTTTCTGCAAGTCGGGTGTCTAGGATACGGCAATTCGCGTAATTTTGTTCTCCAGGCTATGTCTTTGAATATGTTGTTTGATCATCTCCATACCGGTTCAAATGAAAAATCCCATTTGGGTACTTACACTCACTCGTTAGAATGTACTTGTGCAAGAAGAATGCCTTTGCATACAAAAAAAAAAAGAAAAGAAAGAAAGAAAGGAGGGGGGGGGGGGGGCAATGAGGAATTCGACCCCGGGTCCTGGTTGTCAAAAATAAACGGAGTGTACTACTCCTACATCAACCCCCGCATACGCATATAAAGTATTTAACGCTAAATAATCAAAATATACACATCCGCGAGCTCACACATTTTGAATATTCTATATAATAGTCACGACCGTCTGTCGTGGCCTCTGTCACGGATAATATACAGTTATCATCGTCATGCGTTCTTAATTCTGTCACCGTTTGCTTTTGGTTCAGTGGTAGAATGCTCGCCTGCCACGCGGGCGCCCAGGGTTCGAATTCCGGCCGATGCATTTTTTTTTTTTTTACAATTTTTAAAACTCATTTATATATTATACAAGAATGACATCCACGGCGCCAATTTATAATTGTAACGAATAGTATTTGAATAAAAGCATTTAATCGGGTAAACCCCGGGCGTTGTAGATTATAAACACAAGGTAATAAGACCACATCCATGATAAGGTACAGTTTGGATTATTACTATATATAGTCACGACCGTCTTTCCTCATCGGCCGCCTCTGTCACGGATAATATACAGTTATCATCGTCATGCGTTCTTAATTCTGTCACCGTTTGCTTTTGGTTCAGTGGTAGAATGCTCGCCTGCCACGCGGGCGCCCCGGGTTCGATTCCCGGCCGATGCATTTTTTTTTTTTTTTACAATTTTTAAAACTCATTTATATATTATACAAGAATGACATCCACGGCGCCAATTTATAATTGTAACGAATAGTATTTGAATAAAAGAATTTAATCGGGTAAACCCCGGGCATTGCCCGGGTCATTCGGCTAGTTCTATATAAAAGTGAAACATAAAAAATTTTATTTTGAAGAATAAAATTATATCAATTCACCTGATAGGAAAAGCTACTAAAGATATTATCCTTAGCAGAACATTTTGCGTGGGCGTGTGGCAAGAACTATATATAAACTCGATCTCCCTTCTCTCTCTCTCTCTTTCAAATAGGCCCGTTTAATGCATGTACCTTGTTCGACCTTGTTTACAAAGCTGTTAGATTCAGAGTCGCAAACGTTTTCCCTGAATTTGTCATTGAAAGATTTTCGTTTTTAATACAAGCCTTATAAATAGTTCTTAATAATGGCATTTTATCTCTACCTACCATATCAACGATTCATATAAAAAGTCATAAAAAAAGGGGTTTCTGTTTATCTTTAAATAAATAAATTATATACACTTACCAATGTCCATTATTTTAGTCAAAAATGATTTAAGTCTCATGGTAAAAAATGGGGAATAATAAATTTGATTTCCTTTCAAAAATCTTTCAAGAGCATTGTTTTTTAAAAATCGCCCCCTATCAAAATTCTTGATCATGTTTTTTCGGCAATATTTTAAAAGGGTTCAACAATGGGCCTGTTTTACGATGCTCTGCCGGGAAATATTTAAATATTTATAGAGCACTCGAGATTCCTGGAGCCAGTGAGGGGACTGAAATATTTTAATGTGACCGGGGATCGGTTATTGGAGGTTTTCTGTCGGCGTGTGGAGAACCCTCCCTCCATTATGGCCCTGCTGTAACGACTTCCTCTTCCACTTGGATTGTTATAGAGCCGGTGCGTTGTTACAATCTCTCTTTGATATATAATTATGATATATATATATATATATATTCAGTTTGATAGAGAGAGAGATTTATTAATGGAATTTCCAAATCAATAATCAGTGTAATCTAGACTAGAAAAGTGTGGATTACAAAAGGCCACAAAAATCACTCCATATAATCAATCTCTCGTGTTTAAAAACGACGCATTGCCTGGATGAACCCGTAATATTTGTTAGAAATCAGGCAAGCAGCAGAGACAACTCTAAAATATATTTTGACTTTTATAATCAAAGTGCAGTTGCGGAATCAGCTTATAATAGCAGTTAGACACCGGCGACACTGAATCGATATAACCTGTCTGCGCTAGATGGAATGAACTTGTAATCCCTATTTTATATTATGGTCGGGAAAGCAAATCATTTTTTTCTGCTATTTAATCTGGCTAAAATCAAGTTAAAAAATATTCTACCATCTTGACAGAAGTTTCAGAGGCTAACTGGAGTCGTCAGCTATTTCGCCATTTCCGCCACAGACTTCGCCAGCTATCCCACATGTCGACAATATACTACCCGTTTGACCCACAAGACTGAGTTCACATTTCATCTGAGAAATGTCTGAAGAATATATACCTCTAAAATTTTTGAATACATAAAAAAAACTGGAACAATATAATATTTATTGAATATAGAAAGAAGTAGAAATATATTGCTTTTTTATATATTAAAATATAGAAGAAGCATGCTTATTTTCTCTGGATGATTTTTAAAATATCCTAATGTTTTCGCTTTCAACATCAAGATAGCTATCGCTAGATAAGGTGAGATCTCCTAGAGAACTAGATAAAATATATCAACTGCAATATAAACTGTTTTAAGAGGACTCTAGAGGGAACATAAATAAATAGCACGCGTACTGGATGACAACTATAAAGACTGTTTAGGCTCAAAGCAAGATAAAGTCTCACCATATATTAGGTAGTTTGAATGAGCTTAATCGTTAAAACTAATTTGTAAAAACATTTAATCAATCCATTTAAGCTTATCCATGTGCTAGTTTTGCTATGCCTCGTTCTTGGATTACGAACAGTTTACTGTCGGATCCTATTAATTGATCAGCTCCCAGACGGGCGGATGGAACAATGCTACGACGTCTTAATTCCTAATTTTATTGCCCCAGCCCTCCTCAGACAATGGAGAATGCCGAGAATTAAAAATAAACAAAATAAAACAATAACGTCACTTGAGTGCTAGGGTCGTCGGTACATTTTTATCTGGAAGCAAAAGAATGGGTGAAATTCACCTTTGTATTTCAGCCAATTGAAGCTGGTCACGCTGCTTCAGTTCCGTCATTTTTAGTATTTTCATTCACTAATGATTTCCTATTGGCCAAGTAGAGCGTGACGTCATGCACTTCCTGCCAGTAAAATCTTCACTTTCACTGATCAGAATTGCTCTATCCACATACTGGCTGAAACATCTATGTACCTCTTTACACACTGGATAATACATCCATTAAACCTCTTTAAATACTGGATAATATATCCCTTGTTAATATAAAGCAATAACGCGCCTTTTATACATAGGAAATGAACATATTAAGGCACGAGTATTTCTTTTATAAATAAAACAAACTTCTACTATCCTTACTGCGATGTAAAATATTGAGAGGGCTTGGCTCATCAGTGGCGAACACCCCAGCGGTGGTATATCGCGCGAGGCTCAAATTGTTGGAATTTAATACTGCATCAGTTTTTGAAATTCGTCTCTTAAATTTATTGCTTTTGGTCTATTAACGCTGTTAATGATGGATTCTGGCATTTTTAAATATTCAAGATAGGCTTTTCAACCTCCAACTAATGAAGGCCACATGCAAGTAGTCCAGGTGAATTGTTTAGAATTCTGCGAACCGCGGCCTTCCTTCATATATGTAACACGCCAATATGCAGAGGATATTGTTTTGCGTAAAGAAAGAGAGAACAATCAACCGTCTGACTAAATTTATTTCAATCACGCGCCTTTTATATTATTACAAATATTTACATAATGCCTAACGGCGTAAAAATTTACATCTACTAATAATTTATAAGCAGAATGTGACATATATATATATATATATATACAAAAACACAGGGTATTCCCATCTATATATATGTGAAAAAATAATTGTGAAAATAGAAAAACGGTCTATGTTTATAATAAAAACAAAATAGACAGGCATATCCCGACCGCCCAAATAAGCTTTTTAAATGGCAGATCACTAGATGGCGCTATGCCATTTAAAAAGCTCATGTGGGCGATCAGGTTGTGCCTATTTTGTTTTTAATATATATATAGATGTAATTTCCCATTGAAGTGAAAACATTTTTGTAAATATTCTTCAGAATTTATTTCATATATCGCGCGAGGCTCAAATTGTTGGAATTTAATACTGCATCAGTTTTTGAAATTCGTCTCTTAAATTTATTGCTTTTGGTCTATTAACGCTGTTAATGATGGATTCTGGCATTTTTAAATATTCAAGATAGGCTTTTCAACCTCCAACTAATGAAGGCCACATGCAAGTAGTCCAGGTGAATTGTTTAGAATTCTGCGAACCGCGGCCTTCCTTCATATATGTAACACGCCAATATGCAGAGGATATTGTTTTGCGTAAAGAAAGAGAGAACAATCAACCGTCTGACTAAATTTATTTCAATCACGCGCCTTTTATATTATTACAAATATTTACATAATGCCTAACGGCGTAAAAATTTACATCTACTAATAATTTATAAGCAGAATGTGACATATATATATATATATATATATATATATATATATATATATATATATATATATATATATATATATATACAAAAACACAGGGTATTCCCATCTATATATATGTGAAAAAATAATTGTGAAAATAGAAAAACGGTCTATGTTTATAATAAAAACAAAATAGACAGGCATATCCCGACCGCCCAAATAAGCTTTTTAAATGGCAGATCACTAGATGGCGCTATGCCATTTAAAAAGCTCATGTGGGCGATCAGGTTGTGCCTATTTTGTTTTTAATATATATATAGATGTAATTTCCCATTGAAGTGAAAACATTTTTGTAAATATTCTTCAGAATTTATTTCATATATCGCGCGAGGCTCAAATTGTTGGAATTTAATACTGCATCAGTTTTTGAAATTCGTCTCTTAAATTTATTGCTTTTGGTCTATTAACGCTGTTAATGATGGATTCTGGCATTTTTAAATATTCAAGATAGGCTTTTCAACCTCCAACTAATGAAGGCCACATGCAAGTAGTCCAGGTGAATTGTTTAGAATTCTGCGAACCGCGGCCTTCCTTCATTGTTCCCTCGCTGCCAGAATCCTAGATAAGTCAGTCCTCCAGGCCGGCGACAGGTGTAAATTCCCCGTTAGAGACCGAAGGCCGGCCGCTCCAGTTCAGCCCACCTAATGATGCCAATTAGCAAGAGAGTGGGTTTAGATATGTTGGCTCTTTTCCTTGAATAGCGATGAACTTCAGATCTCTTCTTTTATAAAACGTCTTTACAAACCTTGGCACAGTTTTCAGCAGAATGAATACCTTGGTTGCAATTTCAGTCACAATAGCTGTTAACATTAGGTGGTTACCGGATAATCCTGTAAAACTATTTAATCTGCGCTGTCCTGTCCCACTGAAAAACGGCGCTAAGTTCATTTCTAATAATGATAATTGTAAAAACATTTCCCTCAGTGTGTGCATGTATGGTTGAGGCCCTTGCTCTGCAGCGGAGCTGTCCCAAGGGTTGTATGAGCCCGGGGCGATATTTCTGGCGGTGCCCCATCCCATCCATTCTTCCTACCCCTTCTCTTCCAACTCTTGCAAATAATCTTTCTGTATTATAAACTCAGCATTTGAAATAATATAAAAGGGAGTTTTAAATTGTTATTTTGGTATCAACATGATTATTATCTACACTGCGGCGATATTACTGTGCATCCTTTGATCGAGCGTCCAAGGTGGCCCTGATCACACGGAGGTCATTAAAAAATGCATTCAAAAATTATTATTCTTTAATAACGACGTTATACAAGTTGCAAAAATACTGGGACTTTGTAAATACGAACTGTTACATCATCTGTCCCATTTTCAAAAATATTTCATAGCTTTAGAATCCACTTTCATGAAGGTACTTACTTACGATGTGGAAAATAGAAATTGAGCTTATTCCACCTCCAACACACATATTTCGGCTGACCCTTTTCTCAAGGTTCAAATCATGATATGGCTATCTCTCATGAGAGAGAGAAAAGTAGTCGTAAATTTGTAGATGAGATCAATTGTCTTAACTAGGTTTTCTTGTTTATAAAGTCCATTATTAATATTAAATGTGATTAGCTTTTACCTTTTTATTCATTTGCAGAGACTCCGTGGCAAATCCATGTATAAGAAATTTATTTTCTTCCAATTTACCCAAGAGTCTTAATTAAGTTTTCCTGTATATAAATTTAATATTACTATTAAATGTTATAATAGCTTTTAAAAAATAATAACATTGCTTATTACTGGTACTATTACTATTATTCCTGCATGTACCCCTACATTTCTGCTTTGGAGAATCTGTATAAGACTATCTTAATAGAGTTTTTTGTTGTTGAATAGTAGTCGTAGGTTCGCTGAGGGCTTAGCAATGATTTATTTGAACCTATTTCAAAATGTGCATATATAGAGATCGAAATGTATCGATGATATGAGCGCCGCTATAACTATTCTCTCTAGTGTGTTCTGATAACTAACTCCTTGCGTGGCTCCTCGCAGACTTTCCAAGGCCGATGATTTGTTCTTCACGAACCTTGTATGTTCTATTCATCAATAATTAAGTTATAAAAAGGAGCACACAACGGAAATTAAAAATAAATATGGCCAAACCTTTCTCAGAACTACACACACGTGTTAAAAAAAGAAGCCGCAAAGGTTCTTCAAGAAATGCTATATTAATGTTAATTGAGTATTGTCTGAAGAACCGTGACTGGACGCTCCACAGGAAAAAAAAATGTGTTGATAAAAAATTGCAGCTATTTATTAATTATTTTAATGACTGGAGCTAAAACGCATAATTAATTCGAGTTCTACCTCGAAATTATTAGCGAAGATGTTATATATATTACATTTTGTTGGCGACGTCTTTAAATGCTGTGCTTTTAATTGATAAATAATTTTAACGGTTGGGATATAATCCCAATTTTTGGTTGACCCCACTTATTATAGATGAAGTATGCGGAAATTTCCAAGGCATTATTTTGCTCGAGTTCTTTAGAACTAAGCTGTTTTAGCTCTCATCTTATAGGTAACCTTATCCATTAGTCATGGAAATTCAATGTAAAAATTTCTCTCTCGACATGTATATAAAAATATTTATATATATTAAGAAAAAGACATCTTATCGCGCAACTGAAAGTTGCTGATGGCTTGCGCCATCTGTCGGAATAAATATCAACTATTCGTTATTTTTAATAATTCCAGAATTGGCCAAATACCCATTCTTGATTGATCAAGAAAAGCTAACCATGTACGCGTTTCGGGCTGTTGGCCCTCGTCAGCGTGGTGCAAGCTGTACCTCAAAGACTCAAATATCGGTCATTCAGGCCTCCTGAAAAACATGTAACGGGTAGTTAAGGCCAGAAGTGCGTGAGAATGCGAAATAATGTGAAAAATAGTGCAAATGTGAATAATACATTTTTACATATATCTTGGATTTTTTTTTTAAGAAAAAATATTCTCAAATCTAAACCTGCATCTCAAGTGTAGTGTCCTAAAATATCTAATGAATTAGCGAGAGACATATTACAGACATATTACTGTATATATTCTAATTTTAGAAATACCAACACAAAAGTGGCGTTTTGTTATCCAAAATAACTTGTGTGTCAACTATAGGCACATTTTATAAGCGAACGTTATCTTAATTTGTCCTCAAAAAGGTCAAGATAATTCCTATGTTCTACCAGGCATGAGCTATTTGCACAAAGAAACAGTCGTGTTAGGGCGATATGGCCGGGCGGGCATGATGAGGGGAGGCAAGGTTGGGGGAAATTGATGATGCCGGACAGGATAGAGTAGAAATTCTTTAAATACCCTTTATACAACGTATAATATATATAGATAAAACATAATAGCATACATATCATTAACTTAACTCCTTTTTTTTGTTGAAAATTAGGCAAAATGTCTTAACACTATATATATATTTTTTAGAATTAAAAACTATATATACAGACCTTATACTGCAATGATTAAAAAATTAGGGATTTTTTTTTAAATGCTAGAAGCTTATGTCTGGGTTCTTTATACATGCTTACCTTATATATTCCTCAATAAACCCCGTATTTAAGGTAATCAGCATTATAGAACAATCTGAAGATCAAACGGGAGAAACTGTTCTCTGAGGGTTCACCTCTGCAGTATAAGGTCTGGAGAAATAGTTTTTAAGTACACCTATCCCCCGATTTACACGGTACTTGATTTACACGTTTTCGCTTTTACACGGTTTTCCAAATAAGTTTTTTTTTTTTTTGCTTTTATCGCAATTTTTATCGCGGGAAAAAATGCGGGACATTTTGGAGGGAAATGATGACAATTACCAAATAGAGTTAATTAAAATAAAAAAATTAAAACATTTTAATTTGAATAAAAATTATAATATAAAATATTTTAAAAATAAATAAAAGTTTTTAATCTTCCCTCCAAAATTTCCCGCATTTTTTCCCTCTGAATTTTACTTTAAACACAGCCAAATTAACATAAATAAAAAAAAAATTATAGGCTTATAATGAGGAAAGAAGTTAAAAGAAAAGTTATTTCTTTAGAAACTAAAATTGAAATTTTGGATCGCTTACGAAAGGGAGATAGAGTAGTAGATGTTGCAAAATCATGTAGCATGAACGAAGCTACAATAAGAACTATTAGAACAAATGAAAACACAATTAGAAAGAGTGTTGCAGCTGGCAATACAACGAGTATGGGCACAACATCATACACTAGAAATATCGCAATGGAAAAAATGGAGCAAGCGTTAATGCTTTGGATAGAAGATCAAACACAAAAAAAAAGAGTACCCATTGATACGGGCGCTATAACAAATAAAGCATTACGAATTTACGAAAAAATTGTAGAGCAATTGCCATCTTCTTCTTCAACTGAAAAGAAGCCAAATTTTTTGGCAAGTCATGGCTGGTTTGAAAGATTTAAAATAAGACATTCTTTACACAGCTTAAAATTAAAAGGTGAACTGGCTTCTGGCGACGTAGATGCAGCCCAAGAATATCCAGCAAATTTTGCAGAAATTATTAACGACAATTCATACACCCCTGATCAGGTTTTCAATGCTGATGAGTCAGGATTATTCTGGAAAAAAATGCCTGAAAGGACTTATGTCTCAAAATTTTATAAATCGGCTAGTGGTCATAAAGCAGCAAAAGATCGCATAACAATTCTTTTCTGTAGCAATGTTTCAGGAGATTATATTATGAAACCATTAGTGATTAACAAATCAAAAATGCCCCGTGCCTTTAAAGGAGTAAACATCAATAATCTTCCCGTTTGTTGGAGGGCTAATAAGAAAGCGTGGGTTACTGCTGCAATGTTTACTGAATGGTTTCATGAATGTTTTATCCCAGATGCCAAAAAATATTTAAGTTCAAAGGGATTGCCTTTTAAAGTGCTTTTGTTAATTGACAATGCGCCGGGTCACCCACAAGACCTAGAATATGAGAACGTTAAAGTAACATTTTTACCAAAAAATGCAACTTCATTATTACAACCATTGGACCAAGGCATAACTTCTACTTTTAAAGCTTTGTACATAAAACGAGCCTTTACATATATTTTGGAACAAATGGAGAACAATGAATCTTTAACAGTTATTAGTGCTTGGAAAAATTTTACAATGTTAGACTGTGTGAAGCATATCGCCTTATCATACACTGCGATTAAGCAAACAACGCTCAATAGCTGTTGGAAAAAATTGTGGCCAAATGTAGTCAAAAATGAACATTCCATTTCAACGTTAAATGAATATTCGCAGATAGTACAGATGGCGCATTCATTGGGCGGAGAAGGTTTTGATGATTTTACTGATGGTGATATCGCAGAGTTAATGGCTGATAAAGAACTAAGCGAGGATGATTTAGTTAACTTAGTTTGCGAAAGTGAGTCTGAAAATCTGATGAAGAGGAATTAGTACCAGTAACATTCACTCCTAAAGTCATCCGCGAAGGACTCGCATTGGGAAGAAAGCTGGGTAATCATTTTATGCAAAATGACACAAACGTTGAAAGGGCTTTACGATTCCAACGTGACATAAATCGCTGCTTGGTTCAATATGAAGAAGTTTACAAAGATCTTACAAAAAATTCGAAGCAATTGTTAATAACCGATTTTATTACCATCTCTCATAATGTGAATATTTCTGCTTCAAACATCGAATCGGCACAAATAACTTCGAGTGATGAAAGTGAATTCGAACCTTCGATTCCGAAAAAAAGAATGAGAGTAATTTCTGACAGTGATGAAGGATAATAAAACACCTTTGGTTTTATTTTTTGTTCTTTTGTTTATGTATGTATTGTATTTATATTAAAAAACAGTGTTTCCGTAATATATTACATATTTTAACCTGTCAATGCATTTTATTTTTATTTCTGTGTACACCTAAAAATATTGAAAAAAATCACAACTGTTAAATAGCAAAATTATGCATTTTCTGCAAGCTTTTCGATTTACACGGTTTTGACTTGAAAATTTTTAATTTTCGATTTACACGTTTTTCTCAGGAACGTATCTACCGTGTAAATCGGGGGATAGGTGTATATATAAAAATCCAAATGTTAATAACATAATTTGTAAAATTTATTTGAAAAGTTTTTTTTATTATTTGATATAATATTCCGAAATATATATTTTTGCTTGAACTTTAGAGGGTTTATATCTTCTACGCCCGTGTAACCTCCGCTCTCCTCCATACAACCCGAGCATGTAGAAGCATGAATGGGATAACGCCAGCTTAATTAAACGTATTAAAAATCTCCTCATGAATTACAAAGCTAATAACCTAAGAGCTTCCACAAAAGCCTTCTCAGCTCGTGAAACCATTCTGTCAAAAGCTCAAGCAGAGCTATTAAGACGTGTTCCCATGGATTTAAAAAGGTTTGATTGACACCTGGCACAGTAGCCATCTTGCCTCTTTTTTAATGAGGAAGCTAAGTGGAGGGAGGTTTCCTTGTAGCGGCTGCTACTTTCTCTCTACCTACCTTCCTACCGCTTAATAAAAAAATCCCTTCGCCAATCGGGAAATGGGATTTCTCCAATTGAGGTCGCTATGATGACCTTTGTTTAAAGGGCCGAACGGATTGGCCAACCATGTTGACAAAATGTACCTTTTGTTTGATTAAACGTGCTGGAGGTCTTTTAGAAAGCCCCTGAGTTTTTATTTCATTATTATTATTTTTTATGATTGTGTGTGAGAGCTTCTTCACTTTGTCGAAAAGTTGTAAAAGCAAGGATTGGTTTTCTAATTTTTTTGACAACTGATATAAACAAGTCTTTAGTATTCTGACTTCTTTTAAACAAAAAGACATATCAACAAATGGGGATAGAAAAAAAAAACATATGCCAAAATGGAAAAACCCATCTAATTATAGTTTTAAATTTGTTTTCAATTTGATGGGAAGTTGTATATATCTGTAATATCTGTATGTGCTGTAGGTTTTAATCGAACATATACATACTCTCGCGGGACTGTGGACTTAAAATAAACATTCTATAAACTAGGCAAAGGCAACCCTCAATATAAGGGTGTACTTGATGTCGGATTTCTATGGAAAGGTTTCTCTAGATTCAACATATCTTATTTTTAATTTTTGGAACAAGCTCAATCAACGTTTAGTTTATTTTTTGTTCTACTAGATGGCGCTTTGCTATCTAAATTGCTCATGTGAGCAGTCAGGAAATGCCAATTTTGTTTTTAATATCAACACCTGACCATTTTTCTATTTTTTTCTTGTTTTTCTCATGAAAGGCGTTTTTACGCAAAGCCGGCCTTAAATACCCATTTCTTGATTTCTCAGGAAGCCTCTGGAACCAATTTTTGGTCGTAGAAGTACAGTCTGAGCCACACTGACGAGGGCCAATAGCCCGAAACACGTACGTTGTTGACTTTCTTGATTTATCAAGAAATTGGGTTGGCCAAATATTTTAGGAACAAGCTAAATCAACCTTTAGTTGATTTTTGTTCCACTAGATGGCCCGTTGCCATCTAAAATACTCATGTGAGCGCTTAGAAAATGCCAATTTTGGTTTTAATACTATTGTACATTGTCGGTCTATATTGTAGTATATCATTTCCCTGACATCTGGCAAACGACAAACTTGCCACAAGTTTACAATTTCGTACTTTACTATACCTTGTGGCAGGGGTGTCGGTTTGTTTAACAAGCCTGTTTGCCTATAAATAATCTTAAAAGAAAACATAACTTGACTATTTTATAGAACTAGATAAAAATCTCAGCGAAAGAAGCCATAAAGAAACCAGTAGCGATTTATTACATATTGAGTCGACTGTGCCCACACAGCGATCAACAAACAAAAAGTTGCATAAATCTGAGAAGAAAAACTGAAAGTGGCCTCCAGCCAACGTTTATCTGCAGCTATATCTCAGAATGCTGTCAATTGTACATCTTGCAGAGGCGGCCTTGCTCCATTTCCCTGCGATTTATTGCAGCAGCTACTGCGAGTTTCTTCTCACACTAATTGTTTTCTTATTGGTGCTACTCAAATGATTGAGTTGCCATTCACAATAATCACCTTTCCATCATTTTTTTAAAACTCCCATCAAGTTTGTTTATCTAATCTCTCCCGTCATCTTTTCTCATATTTCTCACTTATTTTCCGTTCGCCTGGCCACTTTTTTTTCCTTGTGGCATGTGGAGGACATGGCGGTTGTTGAGATTATAATTCATCATTTTTGTTGATCTTGACAACAATGATCGGTAGCCTTGTCTTGTACAATTTTTTATTGACTTAATTTATCGACGGGTAAAAATATATGGCGTGTTTGTTCCACTAATTTACTGATTGGAACCTGGTTGCCCTCTGCCAGGCATTCTAGAAATTCAAACGAAATCAGTTTTTTCTCACTTTACTTTATTATTCAATCAATGACATGTGCACGATGGCAGCAGCTATTCATGTTTTGCATCAATTTGGGTTGTTTTCTTCTAACCAGCACAATTTTTGGAATTCAATATGATTTCGAAAGATATATATAAAATCGGTTTGAAATTATTCATCATCCTCGCCAAGCCAAACGAAAGCAGTTTAGGCATCATACTCGTATCTATGTGTATTTTTGACTAAGATATACTCCTATTAATGCATATACTATTTGTAATGAAAATATGTATCGACTTCAATTCTTCCTCAAAATATTTCACTAGCCATGATTTACACACGTGTTAAATATAATTTTTCAAGAGTTAGATAATCTTTCTGTCTCTCCGGAAAGACAAAACTTCATTAGTTAGATGTAAAGAGAATAGCATCATTGTCAAATAAATATAAAAATGGGATTTTGTTGCATTTATATGAGATCACAAGCATATATGTACTGAATATATTATCTTGATGAGAATGTATCTGAATTCGAGAATATGGGGTGGAGGATGAGAGTTTAATTATTATATAGTGAGGTTCTTTTTGAAAAATAGATTTTATTGAAAAAAAAAAAGCATTCAAGTCATGTTGGAATATAAAAGATGAAATTTCAAAAAATATATATATATAAATAAAATTAAAATATCTGTAATTTTACATTTCATTTTTATTCATTTATAAGTTATGTTGGATAATATGCATCAAAAAGTTAAGAATGATAAAATTCTTTCACCTGAAAAAATTTCACAAAATGCCAGGAAATAGTTTCCAACACTTCCAGTTTCGGTCTCAGGATGATTGTGTCCTTTCAACAAAAACGGAAAAAAAAAAACGCTGAAAATTGAGTAAAATATAATAGAGGAAGAGTGGGGAAGACTTATGAATCTTGCAGCTGGAAAAAAAAGTCTGTTAGAAAGGCCGCTAGCTGTGTTTGGGTGGGGAGAAAAATGAAGCAAAAAGATGGATTTTGAAAGTTGCACGACATTGTTGGATGCGCTAATAGTTTGGCCGCGGAATATGGTGTCGGCAGCTATTGTAGGGTTTTTTTTTTTTTTGTTCTGTTTTCTGCGGGGTAATATGAAGCGTGGAAATGAGATTAAGATAGAACTTTGTGTCTCAATAATCTCTTGATTGTCTCCAAGACATCTTAATACTTGCTCCAAGCTGTATAGCTTTTGTTGTGTAGATCTCGACAGGCTTTCACATGGGATGGTGATATGAGATATAAGTTATTGTGTGTTATTTGCGATTACAATTGGGGAAATCAATTCGCTTATGTTAAATTTATAAACGGCTCAACCTCATAGATTGCTAAGATTATAAAAAAAACGCGAATGTGTAAATATAAATGTTTTTATGCATAAATATGATAAATGTATATATATATATATATATATATATATATATATATATATATATATATATGAAATGTGTAAATAATAAAGTTTATCAAATAAAAATTTAAATCTTAAATATAATTTAAATTAAGTTGATATTATAGAGTAAGTTAACATGGATTTATATATTGTGTGATAGAACTATATTTAAAACTTTTAATAATAGTAATATTTTATATATAAATAGGAAATTCTATTAGATTAGCAAGCTAAATCTAAATTAAATATATAAGATAAAAGTTGATAATTTTTTTAGTGTTTAAGTTAGATGATTAAATAGTTGTTTTATGTATTATATTTATATCTTATTAAGGAGAGAAAAATGTAATAAAAGTAATTCTATGTTAGAATAATAAGTTTTTATTTTAAATAGAAAAAAAAATTTGAAAATAAAAATAAAATTTAACAAGAAAAGAAGATTTAACAGCGTAACGTCTTTTATCATCGGCATTTACCCTTCATATAGACATACTCTAAAAATAAATAGGAATAAAGGAAGAGATTTATAATGATTATATATTTATTTTTTAGTAAAAGAGAGGAAAGAGATAAAGAAAGAACCATACACTTTTATTTCAAACAGGTAGAGAATTGAAAGGGTGTTAATATTTTATAGTTAATTAATAGTTTTTGTAATTTTTTTATATAATTTTTTTTTCCTATATAATTTTTAATTTTTTTTTTTAAGAGTAAGAATAATATGATATAATGTTTTTGCCTAGTTAAGGATAGTTAAACATATTTTAAATCTTTGCCAATTAGAAATTATTTTTTTGGAACCCTAATGGTAGACCAGGACATTACACAAAAGGAGATTGGAAAATCTATTGGAAAGAGAAATCTGTGGTATCAGGGCTCTTCAGATGAAAATACCACATCTCATTTCACCCTTACTTCATTATGGTTTGATTTCTCTTCGACCATTAAACTGTATAAAATTAAGTTAATATTAGATAACATAGAATGAGGTTGTAAATAATAAGTTGTAAATTATTCAGTGACAATATATTTATAGTGCTTCAAAATAAATTCGAGGCGTAAAATAATTTCAAAATGGCTTCACTAGACAAGATGCCTTAACAGACGATCCTTTCAGGTTTATCGATTGTATGAATTTTAAAGTCTGTTCCTTCAATTAAATAGTTTTTTTAATAAAGGTGAAATTTGAGTTGAATTTTTGGTAGCTTTTATTAAAAATTCAACTCAGATTTCATAAATTTATTCGAAAAAAATAATTAAAAAAATTATATATACTGTATATTTAGGTAATAAAAAGGCATATATTGGATTGAATAAAAATATTTTTTTGCCAATATTTTTATTTAATCCAATATATGATTTTATTACCTAGAGATTTAAATATGGATTGCTCTATTTTCAATATATATATAGAATAGGTAGGCCATTGACTTTTTCTCTAAACATCTGCCAAAGAGCTCTTTTCGACCTTATGGCGACACATTCTACTTTAACTGTTCTAATGCTGATGTGGTTCATACTTGGAAACTTATGAAGCAAGGGAGTTGTTTCATTTAATAAAATAAGTATGGGTATCTATCTGTGTTTGCGCAATGATCTCCATTCAAAACCTTCTAACAGTTTTCGAACATCTTCAACGGACACTTGAAAGCTTACATCAATAGGCTTAGATTATACCTCTTATTGATGTAAGAATCCATTAACCTGTTGAAGGATAAGGTGCCCAAAAGCTTGTCAAAGGTTTTGATTATTAGCTAGTCGAAAATATAAAAACACTTGAATATATAATTTTTAAAACGTGTCTCTCTCAGATTCAAGCCTAGAACACAACAGTGCTACAAAATCGACGGTTTCACACACACACACACACACACACATATTTAGCCTCTATTCCCATGAGCTGGCTTAGAAGTATATTCCAGTTAATAATGAAGTGTATGAAAGGCTCGAATTTAAATGGTGTTTGATTCACAATTTCAAGGCTGTTTGAGATAAAACCTGAATTTTGGATTTCTGCCTGATTTGAAGTCATAAATTCTCGCTTCAAAGAAATGAACCGTTAACTCCCAATATGCTCCGAGTTGAAATATTTACATTCACAGGTAGACATTTTAAGGGATAATTTAGGTTGTAGGCCAATTTAAAAACTACGTAGAGGTGACGTCTCGTACAATGAACAGCGGGGGATTCCTGGCATACCTCCCTTCCCTCATGTCATCAACCAGTTTCGGCCCAAAGGGCGCTCGTAAATCACTACCTACGCATGCGCCGTATACCACGGCCTATCTTATGAATGGAGCTCTTTCTATGCAATAGGTCTTTATTCCTAAAAATTAAAAATTGTGTGCCTCACTTCAATCTGATTCGTTGTGAGTAGCCACGTAGATCTCCAGACGTCATTATCTGCCAATAGTTACTAAAAGTTCATCAATGTGGCGACAGTAATTAGACAGATACTAGCGACTTCCATCTGACAACAATGTCCTGTAATTGATTTCCCAAAGCTGGCTGCATGTTGTGAGCTGAATCCGTAGATTACAATCGCGTAGGGTTTCGTTAAAGACCTTAATTTTCTATTAGCACATAGCGATGGGAGAGTTCCTTCCTCCTCAATCTCCTAGATATACAAATATCAATATATTTGAAATATATAAGAGATAATATTTTATATTATTTATCTATCAGTTTTTTTTCTCTCTCTCGTTATTTAAGGTAAAATGTCTAACTATACAAGAGTTGGTTATAATATTGGTACGAGTCATGCTACACCTACACGTGTTGTTGTCTAAAGTTACGTAAAACTAGGTTTGATCATTGTTTTAGGTCAAAATAGACATTGTTTCTTCTCTTTCCCCGTAGTAATTAACTTTGGAAAATATATCGTTTCTACTATATAACGGTATAATTTCAGAGAAAGAAGTAATGTAGGAATATACAATGGATTTTATAATTCCACTTGTCTCATAAAGATATCAATCTATAGATATCAACATAGGAAACTACTACAGGTCTCCTTGGATATCTCTCTCACATACCTCTAAGCTTAAAAATATTTAAGATACAGGTCTTGGCCTACGCGAGAATTCTTTTATTAGAAACCGTTTAAAACCATCGTTCCCTAGTTTACATTTGATGGCAAGAACTCTTAGACAATATTCTCACATCAGACCTTGGGAAAGGTTAGCGTCATTGCAACACGTATTGTCTATTCTTCTCAAGGAAAACATTGAAGACTGCCCGAAGAGAAAATTTGGTCGACAACTTTGGTGTGATCAATTATATATAGACGATATTCTCCATCTCTGATCCTTCTCGTTGTGAGTAGAAGGCCGCGCCAACTCAGCATTCAAGAGGGCCAACCCGGAATGAGAGATTTATGGGGGTGCTTGGGTTTCATATCACGTGGACGACGGATATAAACTGCCCCTGTCACACCTGGCCCCCGTTACCACGCACTCACATAACTGCACATCTTCTAACCTAACTATATGTTATGGCGTAAGATGTTCCCTTTAGCTGACATAGAGTCCATCGGAACATTCCAGTTAGAGGAAGTATTCCACTTGGCTCCTGGTTGTATCGAGCTTAGATTCATAGCTTCTAGTTTCTCTGAAGACTTTTAAAGTTGATTATGGCTGATTGATATGAGTGTATTATTCTATCTTTTAATATACTATTAGTATATTTATACTTTTGTTTATACGCGATCTGACAAAACAGGGAAATAGCAAAAGATTGACTCAGGATAGAATGCATCTAATTTTTCTTTTTTAGAATGCAATTTTGTATACTATACTATTTTTATTAAATTTGGTATATATAGAATTTTAAAAGATTTATACCTTAAAATATATTAAGCCAAACATATTATAAGAACATATAATGAATATATGAAACGTTATCATTTTTTGTTTTCGGCAATATATATTAAGCTAGTTATTTTTATCTAACTAGTAGTTTATTTTTCTCTTGTTTTTTTTGCCGACGATTAGATGAATAGATAACGTATAGATAGACCTCTCTCTCTATCTGTAAACCTCTCTAAAACGCCGAAGACGAAGTGTTAGAACAATAAACGAGAGCGTCTAAAGTTGAAAGCACCGTAGGCTGCCTGGACCGAAAAGTTTAAAGCAATAGACATTGTGTGCGCGTGCTCAATGAGGTCCATTCTTCATATCAACCTGACTTCGACCAAGGCTATGGAGAGATACGCTGAGTGTTGTTTCTCCACCAAACTGGATGTTTTGCATAGCACAAGTTTCGACATGCTGGCGACCTCGCCATCTAGGGCCAACAATCTTGGACCAATTAGGCTGACAAGTAATTTGTTTGTTTTGTTCCATTTTATTGTCTCTACGAACCTTCTTTTTTACTTCTTCCTGATAGGAAAATCTTTGTCCAGTCGCCTTTTGAAATATATTCTTCGGCAGCATTCATGTTCCTCGATGTATAAGCTGTCTTCCAGGGGACTTGATATTCTAAATTTGTAGATTTTTTGCTAATTGTGGAACTTAATAGTTAACATCATTCTCTTAACAAGACATCCTTGTGATAAAAAATATAAAAGGTCTATATATATAGAACAAATCTACTTATATATTTGCCTTATTCTGTCTGTTTGTCTGTCTGAAGCTCACGGATGGGATTTTTCATAACCATCGGTGGTTCAGTGGTAGAATGCTCGCCTGCCACGCGGGCGGCCCGGGTTCGATTCCCGGCCGATGCATTTTTTTTTTTTTTTACAATTTTTAAAACTCATTTATATATTATACAAGAATGACATCCACGGCGCCAATTTATAATTGTAACGAATAGTATTTGAATAAAAGCATTTAATCGGGTAAAACCCGGGCGTTGCCCGGGTCATTCGTATATAATAATTGTATAAACGAATGCAAGACAAAATCACCGCGAATGTTTCTTTTTTTTAAGGCAATTTCTTTTTAAGGCAATTATCGTTATTTATCGTTAATTTTTGTTTCGATTTTATTGAAAAAAAAAACGATATGGTGCCTTTAAAAATGATCTTTATTACTATGCAGTTTTCTATTTAGTCAATATACCTAAGTTCATGCTGCAAATGTAATTATCTCTATCGATTTAGTAGGTGAAATGCAAAAAAAAAAAATCGACATGATGAAATCTTTATGAAAATTCACATTTTTATTTTTATATTTTCAAGACACACACAGTTTGGGGCGGGACGTTTCACAAGAGAGACATCCACGGCGCCAATTTATAATTGTAACGAATAGTATTTTAATTAAAACATTTTAAAAACACACAGTTTGGAACGGGACGTTTCACAAGAGTGACATCCATGGCGCCAATTTATAATTGTAACGAATAGTATTTGAATTAAAACGTTTTTAAAATATATACGCACTCGGGTAAAACCCGGGCCATTCGTCTAGTCTACTTATATATTTGCCTTATTCTGTCTGTTTGTTTGTCTGTCTGAAGCTCACGGATGGGATTTTTCATAACCATCGGTGGTTCAGTGGTAGAATGCTCGCCTGCCACGCGGGCGGCCCGGGTTCGATTCCCGGCCGATGCATTTTTTTTTTTTTTTTACAATTTTTAAAACTCATTTATATATTATACAAGAATGACATCCACGGCGCCAATTTATAATTGTAACGAATAGTATTTGAATAAAAGCATTTAATCGGGTAAAACCCGGGCGTTGCCCGGGTCATTCGTATATAATAATTGTATAAACGAATGCAAGACAAAATCACCGCGAATGTTTCTTTTTTTTAAGGCAATTTCTTTTTAAGGCAATTATCGTTATTTATCGTTAATTTTTGTTTCGATTTTATTGAAAAAAAAACGATATGGTGCCTTTAAAAAATGATCTTTATTAATATGCAGTATTCTATTTAGTCAATATACCTAAGTTCATGTTGCAAATGTAATTATCTCTATCGATTTAGTAGGTGAAATGCAAAAAAAAAAATCGACATAATGAAATCTTTATGAAAATTCACATTTTTATTTTTATATTTTCAAGACACACAGTTTGGGGCGGGACGTTTCACAAGAGAGACATCCACGGCGCCAATTTATAATTGTAACGAATAGTATTTTAATTAAAACATTTTAAAAACACACAGTTTGGAACGGGACGTTTCACAAGAGTGACATCCATGGCGCCAATTTATAATTGTAACGAATAGTATTTGAATTAAAACGTTTTTAAAATATATACGCACTCGGGTAAAACCCGGGCGTTGCCCGGGCCATTCGTCTAGTTTTTATATATATGAAAAGGCACCTTGATAAAAATCGAAGTTTTAGAAAAGATTAGACTGGGGTTTTTTGAATTTCCCGCCTCATTCCTGCTTATATACATACATAATAAAGCTTACCTTGTTATTGTGCTGTTTTCCCTTGATTTCTGTCCCAAATTATATTTTCCAATTTCTTTATATAGCTATTCTGAGATTATAGTGTTTTTTTGGCTTAACATCAGAATATCTCGGTTGGTCTAAGGAATATATATTTGGTGTGTATACTTATAAAGACTTTACCATTATATTCCTCTACACCCTAACATCCCAGGGTTTCGGAATCCAACCGACCCGTTGTCCACGCCGATTTGACTACCGCCATAAACTCCAATAAGATACGTCCCAAGTCAGAAGCGCTTTTCTCAACAATTTATGCTGCCGCAATTTATAACTTTTTACTTTATAAGCGTTTCGATTATTCATTGTAAGGACCATCTTGCTCTGATAAATAGGGCTAGATAGTGCGGCAGTCGATGTATCGTCGATATCTGCCCATCTACACATCCATCCATCCCTACGTAGAAAGATAGCATATAACTAAAAAATATTGAAGAGTATAAGAGAAACACAATGAGTAAGATATAAGTTTATATTATTATTTTTGAGGTGAATATTCTGAATTTTTCAATAAATATTTCAAATGTTCTGACAAAAGTTACTATTCACGGGTTAACACACAAATACAATATACTAGGGCCTACAGTAAGATTAACTTAAACACAGAAAAAATCGTGGACTCAAAAGTACAACACCAAAAAAAAAAAAAGTAAATAATAAATCACAAGTTGTTAAATAAAAAAAAAAAAAAACAGTACTTAGCTTTATTGCTGCTTAGGTAGGGATCGGACCGGGGTTACACAGGTATGCGACGAGATTGCCAGACAGGGATATAGCACGCAGAGAACACTTTAAGCGTCCCCACACGAATATCCACCACACTGGCCTCGACTCATACCATAGCCCCCTTTATATACAAACATGACCACATTCGTCCAATGAGAAGGCGGGAGAGATTTGTTCACAAACAAACGAAAACACAAATTCTTTCCACTAAAACCTGAGATAAGATATGATAAGATTGCAAATATTTGTCAATATAATTTGACAAAAGGTATCTTTCCAAAGAAAAAAAAAAAAAAAAAGAAACTAACATATCTCCCAAACATTCCCATTGTCCCGTAAGGAAAACCTCCCGCTGTCGGGAGGGAAAAAGCTCGCGGGAGCCATGTTATAAAGATACAAAAAAAAAAAACTAAAGAGAGGAGAAGTAGGCATCCGGGTCGTTCCATAAAGGTGCCTTCCATCTTGCTCCTCCCAAAAGAAACTTGAAAAAAAAAATCTGCGCAAACTACGTGAGTTACCATGAATGATTACCAAACACACACATATATAATATGCTTTAGTATACAGAGTTTAATGGGGGACCAAATAAGCTCTCATCTGGGACAGGCTGGGCATGTTAGGTAGAGACATTGGGTACTGACAGACTCTCACTTGATGAGAAACCGAACGATCCAATTCCATTCAGTTCTCTCAAATCCAAGAGCTAAAAGCTCTTCTCATGTCTGTTTCTAAACACTTTCATCCTATCGACATGTACAACTTTCACATCGTGCATGGTGACCCCTCTTACTCTAAAGTTAACATCGGAGACCCTAGCTTCCACACGGAAAGGCCCATAGACGTTGGAGTAACCTTCAGTCTTAGGAACAGCTAGCATTACCAGATCTCCTCGGTCGAAACTTTTGGTATAAGGTGGCCTAGGATTCATAAGCTTTTTAGCAGAATTACCTGACATAAACTGTCTGACAGTCTCCTTTGCTTTCCGCATCACCCTTAACCTCTCAGCCCAAGTAGGCTTTCTAAAACTATTAACAGACCCAGCGCTACACTCACAGCTTCTGTTAAACTCAGTAGGTGGCAACTTTACAGCCTCGTTTTCAATGCGTCTCACTGATTTCTCATCTATGGAGCTTGAAACCATTGGTCTATGTTCACTGGCAACGCAGCTAAGGTCTACATAATCATGGTCTTCTGGTTTCAAGGAAATCATGTTGCAACGTTCCCGTACGGGAGGTAACTGGATATTCAATCTCCTTATATCATTGATTCCCAGAATCCCGTCGTAGCCTTTATCTCCGAGTGACATTAACCAGAATCTTATCTCTCCCAGCTGGCTGCCGTTTTCGTTACCAACTCTACAGGTTTTAACACGTGTAAGTGTCTGCTCGTGGCCTGTCACTGAAACTATACGTAAAGTTTTAAGTGCATCGTCCCAATTCTCCTTCGAGACATTACACTTTTCGGAATCAATAATACTGACTTGGCTTCCTGTATCGTATAACAGGTGCCACATATTGCCGTTAATATTCACCTTAACAATTGGCAGATTTCTAAACTGATTTCCTTCATATGAACGTATGTTCACTATCTCAGCATTGTCAAGAGCATTGCGGTTGGGAAACATAGAAGACTGTCTTGAGCAATCACTAGCTATATGTCCTAAGCTACACTCAGGTGGACTCAGCCTGATTTCGCCCAACAATTTAGTCAGTTTTTCTATCTCACCTCTAAGATCTGCAATACACTGCTCATTTTCGTGCTTCATCCTGTTTACACTGGCACTAAGCATCTTCATCTCACTCTTAATGCTATTTATTTCTTCAATCCCTTCTACTGAACATACCCCTTTCATAAAGCTGCAACGGTGTTCTACACTATCCTCCGTGGCCATGACACTGACTGCTTTGTCTATTGATTCAGCCTCACTGCAAACAATAGCCTCTCTATACTTATCGAGCACATTTTCGAGGAAAATTTCGAACACTAGGCTATCGTCAAAACTGTACTCTACTTTATCTCTAATGGCCAGGAATCTTTCTTTGAAAACCATAGGACTTTCCCCAACTCTCTGCTTAAGACCTTCTATTAATTTAAGGCATTCCCTAATACCACGCGCTTTCTTAGGGTACAATATGTTCAGTTTACTAGCAATACTTTTGAAACTGCTATCGTTACGGATACCCATCTCCTCTAAGCTCAACCTAACCTCAGGGGATAAAGCCTCGAACATGAGCAATGCTTTGACCTCAGGATCCCATTTGCCTACTCGAGCTTTAAGCTCGACTTCCCGAATGAAAGATTCGAGATTAACCCCATTAAACACTGACTAGTTGAGCATAGAATTCGCAAACATGATGGAGTACAAAAAATAGTAATAAACCACTCAATCAAAGAAAAAAAAACCGCACGTAAAATTACAGGAATTTACACGTGCAAACACCAGTAATCCTGGCAGGGCTCGCCAATGACAAAATTTACTATTCACGGGTTAACACACAAATACAATATACTAGGGCCTACAGTAAGAGTAACTTAAACCAGTGCTGTAGTCGTAAAATTAGCATAGGGTATACGCTTGAGAATATAAATTTTTGGTAAAAATAAACAAGGTTATTTTTAATTATATTTTTATTTTTAAAAAAGACGTAAAATATTACATACAACTTTTACATAAAAATGTCCCATAATGACTGCCGAGATGCATCTGTATTTTTTCTGGCACAAACTCTTGATCTAGTGTCAGTAGATGATCTATGATGTAAAAGCCATGATTGAACGTATTTTTTCGGCTGAAACATTTCGATTGGTGGTCCATTTGAATTTATGAACATTAAGTTCGAAATATTTGATATTAGCAAAGAAGTCCGCAAGTTTGTTATTATATCATTCATCAGGCTGAAACCTCGCTCACATTCAGCTGTTGAACAGGGCAATGTTGAAATTGCCCTGAAAAATGGTTGAAGTGTTTCGGGAACATTGTTTTTATCATCAACAAAATCTCTCAAGCCGTTAATGCATTTCATTTCATCTAAGTTAAACCTTCGACAAATACGTCTCATTTCGACCTCTCCATATCGAACATTTTCTGCGTCAAAATTGTTTGGTTCTAGAGCTGAAATATCCTTAATTAATTGCTCATTATCTTCATTTGAATCTGTACACAACCTTAATTTTAACTTTTCTATTATACTTAGAATAATTTTTTTTCTATCAATCGGAATAATTTTGGCATTGGGAACTAATGTTATGCTCCTAAAAACTAAGTTTTCTGCCGCTTCAAGAGCTAGCAAGCTTTTTTCTCCTGGTGATGTTTTGAAGCTTTCTATGACTCTAATTGTTCTCTTTATTATATGTTCTGCCTTTTGTAAAGTAGTTGTTCTAGACTGCAGCTCTAAAGACAACATTGACATTTCCTGAAGCGTGTCGTACATTAAACCTAAATCTAATATAAATTCTGGACTCTCCAATCTTCTTAATAACCCTTGATATGTGGAATCGAGATATGTTGATGATTTGAAATGATGGTGCAATGACTCGTTTATTGTTCTAAAACTACTTGAAATCCATCGTACTCCTAAAATTCGACCCACTTTAGCAAATCTTGTTCCTAATTCATGGCAAGCTTCCTCCAGAGCACGACAATTTTTGGGAGATTGGCTATATAATGAATACAGTTTGTCCTTAAAAGCTTTAAAATGGTTGATTCCGCGGAATTCTTTGATAGTATCGCCAACAGAAAGCTCTAATCTATGGTTGAGGCAGTGCCATGCAAAAAGTTTTGGAAACTTTTGCTTAAGTCGAGTTACGACTCCCGAATGTCTTCCTACCATGACACTTGCCCCATCAGTCGCAATTGCTATCCAATTTTCTTTTAAATATTCTTCGTTCAACCCATGTTTATACAAAGTATTCAAAAGCTCTTTTTCAATATTTTCTGAGTCTTGGCATTGTAATTCACACAAATCAAAGAAAATATAATCAATACTTTCTCCTCCTAAATATGCTTTCAAGAAAATGACCAAAGTTGATTTATTACTTAAGGTTGTTGATTCATCAATTAGTATAGTAATTTTTGAATTTGTTGACAAAATCTTCGCAACAAGCATTTTCCGCATTTCGCAGGCTATATGGTTTATTATTTGTGTAGCAGAATATCTGGAGTGAAGAGTCGATCCTAATTTAATGCCATTTAATGTTTGTAACGTGATATGATTTTCATAATCAGAATATGGTCTATTTGTTTTAACGATATTATAAGCAGTTCTAAAAAGCTTAATATTTTCATTTTCTACTTCAATGTTCATATTGTTTGCATATTCTCCTAATTTATTTTTTCTGTCTTTCTTAATATTCTCAGCTATTTTATGAGCTTCAGACTCACAATGCATTTTAATTTTCATTCGAATGTTTGATAATTTGCTTGCCCGATCTTTTCCTGCTGCTTCTATTAGGTAGTTACTGGTGAAATATGAATTCTTTCACTTTTTGCAGCCCCTAAAGTTTTAACACTCGCGCAAATGTTACATCCGAGTCTACCTTTGGAAATTGAAAGCCATGGATACTTTTCCTTAAATAGAATATATTGGGAATCATTCTAAACTTCAAATTTGGAATCCTGGTCATTCATTTTCTCTGGTGAACTATTGATCAATATATCAGCTCTTTTTGAGATAGTACTTGCATTTGATGTACCAACAGTGTTTTTATTTATTTTAACAGCTTCTTCTAGTTCATTCTTTTCTGCATCTTCTTCTACCTCCAAACTTCTTTTAGTACATAAATTTCCTGTCTTCAACCAGCGGTCCATAATTAAACAGAAGAGTTATTTTCGAAAGCTAGTATAAGTACAGAAAATTTAAATTTCGCTTATTTTAACATTAACAAAATTTAGATACTTACTTAATCGATTTGTTTTGAATAAAATCTTTATTTTATTTATTTTTTTAAAAAACAAACACCAACTTTTCATCAACAATTAAAAACAATTTAAATAAGCTTTTAAGCCAGTATCAATAAACCTACTTAAAGAAGTTTTCAAAATTATATATTTTTTGAAAATCAATGTTATTTTGTCAACAGCTTTTGCTAACTTCAAATAAACTAAAGAATATGCAAAATTAACGTCCACAATAACGTAGTTTAGCATGGTTACCATAGCAACTTTAGTTAAAGAAGAGTATTTGATAAAATTCAAATATATTTTCAATTGTATAGAATTAGAAGAAAATCGTTTTAAATCGAAAACCAAATTGTTTATGTATTAGTTTACATCACTGCTGGATAAATACAGCATTGGTAATAAGAGAACATCTATCTTGAAGAAGTCGTTTTTACTTTTTTTTGTAAATGATTTTAACATCAGAAAATATAACTTTATTTTTATTTAAACTTTAATTTTTTAACATATTTTCTATTAAGCAAACATAATAACTTTTAAATATTAGGAAAGTTTTTAAAGTTTTCATTTCATTGTGGTTTTAAACAAAATTACCATTTTCAAAAATTAAAGGTTCGGTTATATTCGTTTTCCGTTTTTCGTTAAAGGAGGCTTGTTTGATTATTAATTTGAATATAGTTGATATATTTTTCCCAATAAATTTTTACTAAATGAATGAAATATTTTGTGTGAATTGTTAATTTGAAAATTTTTTGCAATTTTTCAGTACAATTTTTATCATCATTTTTTTTTACTATTACAAAGAAAGAAAATAATAAATTTTTAATAAAAAATTTGAACAAAATCATAGGGTATACGCTATTTTTAAGTAAAACCACTAGGTATACGCTATCTAAATTTTAAAAGCATAGGGTATACGGCGTATACCCCCGTATACCTTCCACTACAGCACTGACTTAAACACAGAAAAAATCGTGGACTCAAAAGTACAACACCAAAAAAAAAAAAAAGTAAATAATAAATCACAATTTGTTAAATAAAATAAAAAAAAAACAGTACTTAGCTTTATTGCTGCTTAGGTAGGGATCGGACCGGGGTTACACAGGTATGCGACGAGATTGCCAGACAGGGATATAGCACGCAGAGAACACTTTAAGCGTCCCCACACGAATATCCACCACACTGGCCTCGACTCATACCATAGCCCCCTTTATATACAAACATGACCACATTCGTCCAATGAGAAGGCGGGAGAGATTTGTTCACAAACAAACGAAAACACAAATTCTTTCCACTAAAACCTGAGATAAGATATGATAAGATTGCAAATATTTGTCAATATAATTTGACAGTTCAACAGCAAGATTTAACAACGGAACCAAGCCTATAAATCGGCTTTGACACGTCATGAGCTTGTCCAAAAAAAAAAAAAAACCAACTGGGGTAACTAAGCAGATATTATTTATATAGTCAATAAAAATAAAGTAATCTAAAATGGGAACTTTTTTTCAATTTTGTTTCTTCATCATAGACATAATTCACTTCCAGAACTTATTAATCCGTTACTAGAAATCCTGAGAAATTAATATATTTCTCTTCAATATTAGCATGAAACATTTTTTGAAGTGAATATAAAGACTATATGCAATTATTCTCCTTTTTTAGCTCATCTTATCTTTTCAGCAAAAATAACATTTTTTTATATAACATATATATATATATATATATCAAAAATAAAAATGGCATATCCTGATATCAACACTTGACCTTTTTATTCAATTTTATTTTATTAACTATTTTATTTAATTATGAATATCATAATATATATATATATATTTAAGTATTTTTATATATTTTAATGTATTTTTTAAAATAGAAAACAGCTCTGTGGGGTCAGCCGCCAAATAGCGCCACTTTACACTGTATAAACTCCTAGTTATTGTTTTCTCTTGGCCGGCACAAATATTTTTTCAGATATCTAAACACGTAATCTTTTATTTCTTACTTCTCTTCACGCCTTAAGTCAGGTATTCAATCCTCAAATTATTATGTTTTCAGCTCAATTAAATCAAATAGTGATCTAAAATGTTTTCGTTATATTTTCTCCGATGACACGACTCCATGCCATTGGCAGAATGCTCATGTACTCAAAATCTCAGCAAATAATTCCTATATTCAGCAATATTTATAACAAATAATAAGCAAAGACCCTGACACGCGCGCGAAGGTAGACGTACATCCTAACGAAATATGGGATTTTGGTTAAAAATAAATGTTTCATTTTATTTTTGAACCAAAAATATGCCGTATTTATATATATATATATATATATATATATATATATATATATATATATATAGTATATGTCGTACCATAAGCACTAGCAGTCATGGGGTCTCGTGGTAAGGCGTCAATGGGTAACAAAAAGGACGAAGCAAGTTGTTTCTCCTAGAAGAGAGGCTAGCCACGAAGACGCTTCAAGCTCCAAAGGGGGAGTTTATCTGTTGTTGTCCGACCCGTTTGTCGGTGGCGGTGGTCGTAAAACTTACTGAAGTTTCTTGTGAGGAAATTAATAATATTGACGAAATTGGACCTAGGACCTCGCCTTGTGTTGGGTGCGGCGGACCCTCAATAAAACTTTACTGTGATTACATGATGGCCAAGCTGCCGCGTTTAATTGTATCTATATTTAGGGGCTGTTAATTTTTTTTATAATTATGAAAATTATGAAAATCTTTCCCATATATGTGTTAATTTTAAAGATTAGAAAAGCATTTTCCGATTCAAAACAAGTCATTTGAATGGTAAATATCAACACTCAAATTCTAGAATTTTCTATAGTAAGCTTATCTATTAAGGAATTTGACAAAATGTCAGAGTGCCTAACACATTGCTATATAGGCCCACTTTTTATTAAATATACGTTAACAGATAACTTTGAAGGTCAGTTCGAGCAGTTTTTTGCCTCTCAATATTTTATTGAAGAGCTTTAAACTATAATTTTCAATTATTTAATTAAACTATCAAAACAGCAAAAACAACAAAATGCTTTATTGAGACATTTTGGTCTCATACAGATTCTCCGAGCAGAAATGTAAGGTACAGGCTGGAATAAACTATCAAATCGTTAATATTGTAATTTAAAGTTGAAAGGAAAATGTTTTAGCAACCAAATTATACTTATTTATAATCAGAGCCTTAGTACCCACAGCTTTATAAAAAAAAAAAAATTACTAAACCTAGTTAAAAGGTAAACTTCGCGTATCATTTTCTAAATTTACAAAATATTAAACTCAAATTTTCACAATGGGATATATAATTTTATAATATTATTTTGGGGGATAATTTTACCGGAAAGTAGAAATTTATCAAAGAAATTCGTTTTCAATTGTTTTCTTAGAAGCAATTGGCAGAACTTAGTTATTAAGATCCCCCCCGAACACAAAGAAATATATATATTTTTTATGAAACAATTCGTAATAGTAACAAACAAATAAAGCCCACACAAATACATGTTCCGTGAATTTGAGGCAATCCTAAACTGTCTTACAGCATGTGAAATTCATGATCCGCACAGAATGCTCCAACGGTGTTTTTCCTGAGGTTGACGCCCGATTCTTCCGCCTTGTGAGCAAGCACCATCCCCCTAACGCCCCAATTCCGAAATCTGCCAATCTCGCGAGTGGGTGGGGTGTGATCTTCATCATAAATCATCATTCTGATCCATCATGGAGGTGTGGACGTCAGAGTGCGATTTAACTCTGTCTCTTTGTCTAGACATCCCACAGGCCTTTTGTTCTCTCCTATTGGGTGGAGACAACTGGGCTAATTGAAACAGCAGGCTTGTTCTTCTCATATCTTCCAATATAATGGAATATAGAATATTTATCCTTAGCCCTTTATATTGATTATACAATTTCTTGGGTGAAAATTCGTTTTGCGTGTTTTTTTATTTTTTATTTTTATGGTAAATTACCTTTCTACGTTACCTTAATAAAATGCATACGATATAAAACAACTTAACATCATTAATCGCCAATTTTATTAATATTAATATTTATGTTTCACTTTGTATATACTGACACTAACCGTGACGGAACCATCTAAAGAGCACCACGAGCCCGAGTTCTTGTTTAATTCTTCCTCCAATAAGCGACCACCTCCAGATTAAATCATATGTATTCATATTGGGAGTCTCTCATCAGAATTCATATTATATTATAACGGGTTGAAATAATCAACTAGGGTTAATGACCTCTCCTTTAAAGAACCATGATAATGTTAGATTCCTCTACTTTGGCTTTAGTGATAAGAATGAGGGATAAATTGACAATATTTGCCTCCAAAATTTACACTAAGGGTGCCTGAAATCATTGGCAGAACGAGAAAATCGAAATGGTCAGGTAATGTAAGAATGGAAATCTCATCTCTCACCTATGAATAATTATTATGATTAATATGATCATTTTAACAACAGATAAGAGAGAGCGAGAGAGAGAGATTGAGATTGAAACTGATTTATTACAATGTACATATAATATTATTTAATTAAAAATGCATATATTGGATCAAAATATCATTTATAAAATTCATAAATATAAGATTATATAAGGTTAAATACAGAATAAATATAAATATGAATAAATAAGATTATATAATGAAAGATTTATGAATAAATATATAAAATATATAAAATAATTGATAAATATACATAAATATAAAATATATACATAGTCTTCATTGGTGGGGCCCACCGTGTGAAAGACTCCGCCACCGGTGGACTGCGAGAGTTCTCTCCCACAGAGTCGGCAGGTCGAGAGGTTGGCTGGCGTTACCCAGCTCAAGACCAAGATGGCACTTGTAGATGGTAGCCTTCGCCACACTAGTAATTTTCATTGCCTCGGGATGGAGGCCGATACCGAAGAAATAGGCCTGCAGATTCAGAGGTACTTCGCAGGAGGCGAACACCTCCCGGAGCAGGGGTCGCACGGCTCGGCAACTCCAATATCTGTGGGCTAGTGACCCATCGCTGGACCTGACAAAAGTTTACTTAGGTACGAGATTAACACACTAAGTTGCAAATTACTAGGGCCTAAAGTAATAGTAACTAACACGCAGAAAAGCGTACACTCAAGAGTACAGCAACAACAATAAAAAGGAGCAAAAAAAAAAAAAACTCACTATTTTCTATATAAAAACAAAACAGTACTTATCCTTTATTGTAGCGTTGGTAGGGATCGGACCGGGGTCACACAGGTATGCGAGGAGATCACCAGACACGGATAAAATACGCAGAGAACACTTTAAGCGTCTCCACACGATAATCCACCACACTCCTCTCTGGCAATACCATAGCCCCTTATATATACAAACATGGCCACATTCGTCCAATGAGAAGGCGGGAGAGATTAGTTCGCTAACAAACAAAAACAACATTTTTCCCACTAAAACTGAGATAAGAGAAAAGTACAAATATTTGTCAATATAATTTGACAGACACACAGGCGGCACAGGTGGCACACCTCGAGGCAGGATGACAGAGAGAAATAGACTGGAATTCGAGAATGATTCTCAAATAACTATGTTTAAATCTCTTGGTTTTTTTAACGTCGTGAACAGAGTACAGAATATGGGGGCGGGACGGAGGTGAAACTTCCCCGGCACCCACGCGGATGTACGCAACGACAAAAGGCGAGTGAACAACACCGCCCCCACCATAACCCGGGGAAAACATAAGTGAAATAGGACAGTAAAGGGGCTGAGAACAAAGCTGAACGCGAGCTCCAAACACTCACAAAGGGGCAAGATAAATTTATGATAGCAGCATCCCTTTTGAAGGATTTCTAATCCCCGGATGATAAGCGAATGTCTGAAGAAAGCTCCAAAATTTTACAACCCTAGCCTTGTGTTGACACATTCGTACCAAGGGAGGATCCTTTTCATGTCTTGAACGTCCAATTAACCCCGGGGCAAGTAAAAGGTTTGGAGTTTCTTCTTCCTTTGAGGCCCAGAGAATTATGGCGGAAACCAGTATTGTCTGCACAACTCTCTTTCAATAAGATCTTAATTCGCTCTTTATTTATTTATGTTAGACACTTCTCTGAAAGGTGTGGCACTAATGCTCGTGAGTGAAGGAATTAAAGGGTTTAGTCATTGGGCAAATATTATTTATTCATAAGGAGAAATGTTCTGAATATGAAGCAAGAATGAAATCCTCTTGGATTCCTGCGAGGATTTAGAATAACTAGAGCAAAAAAAGGAGTAGAAATTAATATGTTAGGTAAAATGGGCTCCCGTTAAAAAAAAAAAAGAAAAGTCGTCTTTCACTTTGTATTGATAACCTTTTATTTAAAATCGCTAGTCTCATTCAATTGTAACCTTTTCTTGAAGTTTAGAAACTTGTATGAAATTGGTATGGCGATTTAATTCTACATGCTCTTTTAAAACAATATTTTATCAACATTTTCAAATATAATTTACAGACGATAATCCCCAACGCTATAAATCATTTTAAAAATAAGACCCTGGGCGAAGCCTTTATTAAAAATATTATTGGACCCCATGCACACGAGTTTTCGGATGTATCTGTCTGATCTGTCTGGATATCCGTACAACTCGCATAGTGAAGGCTTCGCTTCAACTGCCAATGTGAAGATATGAACTGTAATCCCCCTTCTATTCTCATCAAACGAATCCAAACTCTTCTTGAAGGACAAGTTTGGCCGAGAGCTGATGATGCATGAGGTCCAATAAAGAAAAGCTTGCCTAAATGCCTTCTTGTTTAATGATTTCCAAAAAAAATAATTAACTAAATCAAACAGTTAAATACTAAGCTACTTCTGAACACACTTTCTAATTTTTCCCTGTTTAAAGGTTGTTTGTTTCATCTTCAATACCTTTTTTTCTAATTTCCATAGTCCATTTCCATACAGCCAACCTAATTGAGTACATACAATACCTTCATTCTAATTAATGGCTGCTGTAAAAATATTAGAGAAATGTTGAGTACTCTTTTGATGCTAGAGATAAAGAAGAAGATTTAATAATCCATAATGTTCGAACAGTGCAGAAAGAAGTTGGGTATATTGGGCAGAAGATTAACACATTATCTTTTATTACTTATAACATATACACATGGGACATAATAATCATCTATACTGTAAGTACACCACATGCATAACATGGAAATACAAGTAGAATATTTATAGAATAATTCTTGCACCCCTTCAAGATGCCAGAGCACTGGTGGTTACTTGTACTTACTAGTGGGGATGACTTTTGCGAGAATCTGTGGTCTTTGAAGCAATTAGTTATTAAAAAAAAAAAAAAAACATTTCAATGCAGATTTTGAGCATAATTGGCGAAAGTTCTTTTGTATTATTTGTGAGTTTTGGCCAACAAAAATGTTTAGCTCTACTTTGCCCAGTTCCATTTGACACCTGCAAGTTTTTACAAAGTATTTGAATTACGAAAAAGAATATTTCACTCTATATTCAAATATTTTTTTAATGTTATCCACACACATTATGCTCATGCACTCTCAAAACATATATATTACTTTCTGATATAAAAGGGAATTTATAAATAATTTACTAAAATTTTAAAATATACCTAAGGATAACATACTTGTATAAATTCATAATAGAAGGTATATATGATTGATCTTTTCCGTAAACTGAGACAACACAGTGGGTTACATAGTTGAGTTGCACACAAGTCGTAATATATCTGAATTGATACACTAGAAAGCGAAACGTAGAAAGAAAAATGGCCTCCAACAACAACAACAACAAAAAAAAAAAAAAACTCTACAAAGTACGAGTAAACAAACAGTCAAGGAGTTTCAATAATTCACACGGGCCGTGGCAGAAGTAGGTTACATCCAAAGCAGGCAACAATGGATATAGTCAAGGAGAGGCATGAAAAAAGGTCAGCCAATCATCCAAGATGCGAGCGAGCAAGCGAACTATGCAAATCAGAAATTCCAGTAGTCGGACGGACGGAGGGAGCCTTGGCCACAATGGCCCCGGTGGGAAGTCCTTGCCCCACAAGGTCGCCACTGAACAATGAACAATAACGGGACCTAATTGAATATCTGAGGACTCATCCCAATTACTTTATTGGACTGCTTTAGTATCCCTACTTGCTCACGTCTGAACGCTACATAACACCATTGTGAGTCTTTAGAGTTCAAACCAGGGCAGTAAAGCTTTGAAATGATAAAGATATAGGCCCGATTTGAACATGCTCCGTATATAAACTTTATATAGAATGGAAGTGGTGGTACAACATTTTATATACGGTAGCTAAAAGAATACCCGGGTACAAACAACACCTGCCCGCATAGGAAAAACAAAACATTTTGGCCTATTTTCACAAGGGCTCTAGATTCCAATCCCACATTTAGTACAAGTAATCCGACAGTATTCTAGCACAGTTCAACATGTGCAGACACGTGGTGTACTTACAGCAGTCGCAGTCCTCCAAAGCATGGTGTGCTCAACAGTAAACCATCTCGGCATCCTCTGTAGGTGAGACTGGCTTACAGACATTTTCATATTTGGATGTGAAGCTTGGACAATGACCAATATTAATTTGATATCTGGTGCGCTAGGAGAATTTTCAAATGTACAGATAGGAAGACAAAGAAATTTGAGAAATGCTGTATGGAGAGAGAGTACAATCTTCTAAATGGAGTAATCAAAAAGTAATGAAAGTTTTCAGGATATGTTGAGAAACATCGGGAAAATCGTCTGTTGGCTCTATTGGAGAGAGACTTATTTAAGAACGAAGAAGGTGGTAGAACAAGAAAAGATAGGTCTGATATATTTTAAGATATAGAATTGATAAGAACAGAGTGACACGCGTTTCCTGATGGCCGACCTCCGTATCGAAGATGGTGGCCAAACGATGTCCACGGATTCTTCGTCAACACCGTTGGATAGGGGGCTACCTAGACCGTCTGTATGCCAGCCTTTGTCAACACTCGGGACCTTTGTGCAAGCTATTATCCCCTAATCGAATTCTTTTTTAGCTTCTTTTCTACGATTTGACTCTACAGAGGCACCATTCTGTTTTTAAACCTTTGTTGAAAAAAAAAAAAAACTCGAGAATTACAATATTTATAGGAAACATTTGTTGTACTTGTGTGGTACTAAGACATAAAATTTTTGAAAATCAATCTCCAATAGTCAGCTCTTTTATGACTTCATCTATCAATTCGAAAATATGAATAAGCAGAGATCTATTATTTTCAGCAAACAACGTATGCTGCAACGTATCAAAATAGGTGGGGGATGATGACAACAATTTTTTGGAAATTGATCAAAGAGGTCCGCAGAAAATCACATCTATATATAATTTATTTTAGTTTTAAAAACGCGAGTGACACATTTTGTGTTACAGATCTAGACGGCGTGTGTAGCCAGAGCTCAATAAATTTTGATGTGCTATGGCCTGTACAAACGATTGTGGACGCCACTCGTCAACTCAATGTTCACACTATGCGGGACAATTGGATCAACAACTTTAATCACTCAATAAATCCGTCAGGCGAAGAGATTCCTAGATGGATCTGTGGGAAAGTTTCGCGAGGACCTTTGAATGTCATTCGGGCCATCTTAATCACCATTGTCCAGCAGCCGGTGGGCGGCCACTAGTTTTTCTAAGGGTTCCGTCCTTGGACCCAAGGCTGGGCGGTCTTGTTTTACTTCTATTATGGGGCGCCTTGTCCGATCTCATTGGGAAACTCCACAGGACATGCAACATACCATAGGATCTACATATCGGTTCCTCTGTTCTTTCGACATAACGTTTTCAACCAACAATATCTGTCCTTATTCGTTACCTGAAGGCATTCTAAATTTGACGCGTCAATGCATTTATTCAAAATGTTAGCAATTTTTACCAAAATGTTTGATGGAATAGATATTCAATCCTTTTATGTATAATATTGTAGCGTAGAAATCAAGCCTTGAAATATCCTAAGATGTAAAAGTATTTATTGATGACGTCACGGCGACAAGTCGACAATTATTAACAACTCAACCAAACTATCTACAGCTAGAGAATCTTGAGCAAGCAAGCAAAGAGATATTTTGATAATTATTTTATATAAAAGATTAATATATATTTATACAATATGTTGAATAGTTTCATTGAATAATTTAATTAATAAATTATTTCTTCGTCACATAGCCTCCTCCTATAGAGAGCATCGACCCGATGCTCAGCAGGAGACTTACGTCGTCAGTCTTAAGAACTAGTACTATGGCCAGGGATATTTTCAGGTGACTGCGGTGGATGTCTTCTTTCAGTTGAGATATCTTCTTCATGAGGACTTGGTAGGTCTATGCTTACGTCAAGGTAGCTTTTTTCTAATTTCTACTGTGGTCGGCAAGGGGGGATTTTATAACTTTACGGCCTCACCTCCAATGTGGTCTATCATCTAGTTTTAATGGCGGGGCGTCCAGCTAGATCTTCTTGCAGGTGAGAAATGTTGTCTGTTTCGACCGAGATATGAAGTGGGGCTTTGGTAGCGAGTGAAAGTTTTCCTCGATGATTCGTCATTGGGGTCCTGAGATTCAGCTCGAGAGTTGTAGGATACCATTGCGTCTTGCTTTCTTTGGAAATAGTCATTTCTCCTTTCCTCATTGTGTCTCTTCCTGTCACGGCAATAGCGGACGACGTGACCTGGGCGTCCGCAGTAGAAACAGATTGGCCTTCCCTCAGTTGTACGCCAATCATTGGTGTCGCGTCTTCCTCCTTGTTTTGGGTATCGAGGTTCAGGGTGCGGTCTTATAGTTTCGGCCTCATATCTGGTATTTAAAAACTGTCGGGGTTTTTTCCTTCTGAGGGGGACTTCTCCTAGACTTTGAGATTGGCGCCAGGGTTCTTCCAATCTCCTCCTTTACAATTTCTTCGATTGTAGCATTTTTTGGTTCCTCCAGAGGAGAGCCTAATGCCCGCTGTACCTCCTCACGAACAATTTGCCTAATCATAGATGACATATCTTCTCCGTCATCCTGGTCACAGAGAGAGGCTACATTTGGTAGGCGCTCGTACCTGGTTGGGGTAACTCGCCTACAACGGAGCGCTTCGACACGGCGACATTCTGTAATGAATTGCTCGGTGCTCTGTACAACCCTCGGTAGGAGTGCTTGATAAAGCTCCTCAGCTATCCCCTTCATGAGGTGGGAGATTTTATCTTCCTCGCTCATTTGAGGATCAACCTCTTTGCACAAGCACAGGACATCCTGGATTTAACATTCGGTACTTTCACCTTTTAATTGTGCCCGTGTTTTAAGTTTCTTCTCCGCTTGCAATTTTGAATTTTCTTTTTTTCCGAACACATTTTCTAATTGAGATGTGAATTCCTTCCAAGTGTCTGTATGCTTTCTTCGTTGTTCTCAAACCATTTGAGAGCAGTTCCAGACAGATAAAAATAAACTTTAGTAAGACAAAGGGTTTCGTCCCAATGGTTGTACCTTGCCACACGTGCATACCCTTTTAACCATTTTTGGAGATCTTCCCCATCCTCCCCGGAGAAAATGGAAGGGTTCCTTGGCAGATGTTGAACAACGTAGTTGCTTACCTGAGTACCTTCCTTCTTTACATTCATAGAAGTTTCTTCTGGTTCAACAGAATCAATTTTTCTTTTATTTCTTAATGGGTATCGGTCCAGTCTCTCCACCAGTTGTAGCGTAGAAATCAAGCCTTGAAATATCCTAAGATGTAAAAGTATTTATTGATGACGTCACGGCGACAAGTCGACAATTATTAACAACTCAACCAAACTATCTACAGCTAGAGAATCTTGAGCAAGCAAGCAAAGAGATATTTTGATAATTATTTTACATAAAAGATTAATATATATTTATATAATCTGTTGAATAGTTTCATTGAATAATTTAATTTATAAATTATTTCTTCGTCACAATATATAACTTTTATTTACAAAAAATATATATTTATTTATTAGTTTTTACATGTTCGTGCCTGCTCATTTGATACAAACATGTTTGAGTATAATGTTGTGAAGCGCTGTCATCAGGAGTTTCTCATAGAGAAAGAGAGAGAGAGAGAAAATATGGTTTTACGAAGTTTCTCATTGAGATTTATTCACCCTTTTTATAACCGGATACAGATGTACTTTTCAAGTGCGAGTACTTGAGTACATCAACACTAAACGCTGGGTATTTTCAAAATTAGTGTACTTTATCTTTATTTGAAAAAATATATATTTTGAGTAATTTATACTAGACTACCTTAAGTTATTTTTGACCATCAAATTACTTACCAAAATTACTAAAAGGTTTTTATAATTCAACCTAGTGCTATTGATTAAGTTTAAGGACAACGTTGAAATAAGGAATTCCACACTTCCTTACTTAAAAGTAAAGTGGACCAACGCAATCCCAAATATTTATAGCGAGCGGGTGGCCTTTGACTTCTCTGAAAAGGAAATCGCAGGGTGCTGGGAAGGAAAAGGACTTTTTAAGAACAACAAAAAAAAAAAACTGATATAATTATAACCCTAGTTCCTTGATGCTCTCGCCGATGGACATGGAGAGAGGATATCATTCCAATCTGCTGCTATTCTATCCATGGTTTTCTATAGAGATCTAGACATGAATCCTCATATCTACTTTAGTTGGCAAGCGATAAAGCTATAATGGAAGGGTGCTTATTCTCCCAGAAACAACAACAACAAATTATTTCCGCATACCCAAACTAATGAATATGGCAGATATTATTTTGGCTGAGGGGTTCGTTCGATGAACGCGACAAGTCTATAAACTTAACCCGACAAATAACTCAGTCTGTAAATTAGAAGAGTTCGACAACTGCGTATATTGAGGGAACGTTCTAAACACAGCGTTTTATTATAGCTTCTTTAGAGCTTTGTAAATTATTATTTTCGTGCCAATAAAAAATAAGAAGATATTAATTTAATGGCCATATAGGAGTAATTAATTTATAAATTATTATATGAAGTATTATATGAAGAGTGAATACTTTGGATGTTGGGGTTGACAAGAGATCATTTGAAATTCTATTGAAATAAATTATATGTGTGTGTTTTTCAAAAGAGAAAAATTAAATTTTTTCTAAGTAAACTGAAATTGTTAACGCTTAGTACTGTATCATTTTAACACCTTTATTTTATGATATTTTTTATTGTAATCTCAATTTAAATGACAGACCCAAAACACAAAAACATATTAGGAAAACTAACTAGAATGGTTTGGCAACATACACAAAAAGAATCCAGACAGACATCCAATACATGGTCTTACATAACAGACTAGACGAGATTAGGAAGACCTCGGTTTATACCGTGAGATCATATTGGGGAAAGTCTCGACCCAAATAATATTTTTATTTTGACGTATCATTTGAAATGGTAATGTTTTTGTTCCAAATAATTTTCAAGTTATTAACATCGGTGTCTATAGAAATGGGGTCATATTTGAAATTATTAAGAGATAATAAACGAAACATGTCAATAAACTAACATAATAAGTCTATCGGATATATATAAAGTTATATTAGGTATATGTGGCTGTAGCTATCAAAATTGGGCTTTTAGCCACTGAGAATCTGAAGGTATTAAAAGATTTAGATCAAAATTGCTACATTTCTCTCCGTATTGCAAGGACGAATATTCCCATTTTACTTAATTCGAAATAGTTAAATATCAAAACTTGAATTCTCTCTTCTACAATGTCTGTTTAGACACTCAATTTCTCGTGTAAACATTGAAATTATCTTTCAAAATCCCGCTAGGCGAAATAATTGCCGCCGTGGCGGCCTTTAATTTTGTTGGCACTTGGGCCAGATCTAATTGCTGCACAAGGCAGGAACTTTATATGGGAATTTTGGAAGTAGCTCTTTGCGGAAACTCTTCCAGACTTTAATAATGGGGTGCCAGGCGTTACCAAGCTTTGTATTTATTTTAAACTAAGCCCATTTGAATAGAGTACTATAATATTTGAAAAATATTCCATGCAACATTCCTTTCCTCTATGCATCATGTCAACCTACTCGTATTCAATGATTATTATTTTTCCTATTTTGTCTGCGATCGTTTTCCCTTAGCTGGCCTGAAAAAATAATCGGACCAACTCCACAATCAAAAAATGTGAAATACTCATGATTAAACTTTAGGAACAGAAAAAAGATAAATTCTTCCAAACCGTAGTAGCAGCATGGTAAGGTTACCAATATACTCATATCTTGGCGTTACCCTGTTTAGGATTAAAATATAAAAAAGGCGTTCTTATTTCCTTTCTATCTTCTTTGCTAGATTGATAATGGCTGAATTGTTGCAAACTCTGTGTTAAGAGAGTGGTTCCAGGAAGTTACATCGCTACTGAGTTTTTCCAGATCATCTATCTGATCAACAGTGAGTGTACTCATTTTACACTCTATCAATTGTGATATTTTATTTTTCTCTCCCTATTAGGAAAATTCGATATGTTGTTGTACTATAAACATCGAATTTTAACTAAAATAATGTTCAAAAATGATATGCTAGGTTGCTTAATACATCCGTGAATAATTGGAACAAACAATTTATCCAATTGAGCAACAGGCCAAAAATGGCGACAATCTGGTTTCCATCAGAATTTCTCCCAGCAACGCCCTGCTAATTGGGATCATACACGCGGCCTACTTTCTGCTTTAATTACCTTTCTCCAGACAATGGGGGCTTCTGGGCGGAAACTGTCCTTCCTCGGCTGGGCTTCTTCAGCATCTCTAATGAGAAATTCAACGTGGCTGAAGATATTTTAAAACCATATAGTCTTCTCAAAATAACACAGAAAGTGTAATATTGTACCGCTAAAAACGCAAATAGCCCTGTTTTCCTATTGGTAGATTTGTATGCGTTCTGTTTTTCACAGCTGCGTATATTTTCAAAGCTGAAGTATTATGAGTAAGAGCTTAACTATTTACTATGGCTTTTTGTGACTATCTGATAACGTTGTTAGAGTAGGATCATCGATATTAGTTGATAGAACTAAATAGAACTTTTAATATGATGCATTGGCGCGCCATCGGTTATAAGAAATTGAAACTATTTTTGACGCGTATGCTTCTTTTAAAAATTAAACAATTTTCTACTGATCTTACTGCAATGAGAAATTAATGGGAAGGCCTGGCTTATCAGTGGTATGGTAGATTAAACTGGCTAAACCGCTGGAAGGGTTACCACTGATGAGCCAGGCCCTCCCATTAATTTATCATTGCAGTAAGGGCGGTAGAAAATTGTTTAATTTTTAAAAAGAATCACACGCGTTTAAAATAGTTTCATTTTCTTATTAAGATAGAAGTTTTACCGCCCAAATTCCATTTGTGTCATTGTAAACTAGCTTCATGATGTCACAATTGACTCTGATTGACCTACAAATCCCCGGCTTGATATATGCACTACCTGAAATAAGTATTAAAGGCATGTTTTCTCTATGGCTTATTGACGATCGTACATCACCATTTAAAATAAAATGAGAGTGGATAGTTGAAAAACCTTTGCATATGACCCAAAACCGATTGTCATTACGTGAATACAGATTAAGTATAGAAATTACGCCTTTCTTGTGGCTAAGAGAATCAATGAGAGGATGCTACAAGATTATGAACCTTACATATGATGGCTTGCATTGTTTTTTTCTGTAAACTGGGAGTTCCACGACTTGAGACCTAAGTGATTTTTTGTAGATGCTGTGGAAGTTCTCTGGTTAGACACCACTTTTTCAATTGCTCTTATTCGTAGTCTTTGTACACTAATGTGCGTAAATAAAGAATATTATTTAAAATTTTGTTTGATTGTACGAGAAGGTGCCGTAGTGTTGCTGCTCGTTTCTGACTGGCCAGTTGAATCTCGCGTGTATTGCAATAAATCAATTTTACGGTGAATCAGCAATGTGCGTGTTGAAACCCCGCCGTTCTAGTTCCCTCCCATTGATTGCTGCTACCTATTGCATGGGTGAAAACACATTCTCCCTTTATTCCATGTTAATTAGTTTTGGAGGATTGTTTTCTCACATGTGTAGCATGATGCCTTTTCTTCCTTCGCCATAAAATACTATGACCTGTTTCATTATTTATAATGAGCTGGTGAGAAAATTCTTTTTCTCTCTATTTTTTTTTCTAGTTAGAAAGCGAAAAATGTCTCGATGTCGATAACCTAATGTGTAACAATAGAGAGAGGACGTGCACAACTTTCTTTTTAAATTTAAAATTTCAATTTTTTTTTCGTGCGCATACATTATATATATGATGTATGTGAAGTTTTATAAAATATATATATATATATAATTTTTCGCGAATTTTCCATTTAGTGTAATTAATAAGTTTTGGTATATTTTAAAAAAATTAAAAATTTTGTTTTCTCTTTCTTATATCCACTCAATCATATTGAGGGGTCATGTCTGTGAACAGATCTTAATTCTAAAAAGTCATAAAACTATGAGAATTTATTATCTTTAATTCTCCATAAGAATGCTATTTTCTCCCCCCCCTTCGAAATGGGATAGTTCAACTATTTAAGCAGTAAATTTTCTGTAGCTATTGCGGAGGCATAATTTCAATATTCAGCGCTTTTAAAACGATCTTTTTTTTTTGCAATGTTTTCTATTATTTTTTAATATTTTCTATTGATATACCGAAATTGCAATATTTTGTACATAAATAAAGATTTATCTTTAATAAAATGAGGCATATATTATATTAGGGATATCTTTAATTTCGTACAAAAAGCACAAAAACCACATTAAATAGCAAAATTATAATAGATGAATGACCCCATTGTAATTGTATAATGGATTACCGCAAATTTTGTAGAGACGGTTCAGTGTGGTCGTGCAAATCTTCCAATTTGCAGAAAACATGTCTCTGCTAAGTCTCTGCTTTTTGTACCAACTTACGACTAGCCCTGGAAAATAATTGCCAATATATAAAGAAAATTAAATGCATATACACACGCACAATGGAAATGAAAAAAAAAATAGATTATTTGAAAATAGAAGTGATGTCCCATCTTTTGGTATGTGTGTCAATATAAAAATAGAACAACTTATCTGATAAATCTAGTCACATTTCGAAAAGTAAAGTAGGATTTATAGAAAAAAATTGAAGCAATCCTTTCAAATTGGAACGCGAAATGTCAGCCTCAGCTGTTAAGTCACTATAAGAGAGAACAAAAAAAAAAAAAAAAAGGCTTCAAACCGCATTCCGTCATAGTTTTTTCCCATCAAATGTTCGGCTTATCAGGGTCCGTCCATCCGCCAAAAGGGAAAGTCAAGTCGCTCCCTCCTCCCTCCCTCGCTAAAAAGACAAGGAAATGCATCCTGGCCGCCGATCGTATTAATATTCTTTCCTCCCCTTTTATTGACAGAGATTTTGCTAACTTTCCTCCCCTTTGACTTGTGAAATATTCATGATATCATCCACTCTTCTTTTTTCCTCGATTTTAAATATTCTTTTTCATCCTGAAAAATTCTTCCGAGTGTCGCAATATTCGCTGTGAACATTTTCACGAATTAAAAATATGCACACAAAAGCCAATAGATATTTTCTCCTTTTCGGTTACTCTAATGATGCGGTAAAAAAAAAAAAAAAAACGCTATCAGGGCTCCTAGATCAAAATATAAATTCAATTTAAATAGCCCTGTTTGTTCTCTGTTTTTATTATGCTCCTATTTCAACACAATTAAAAGGAACCCTACGTGGATTGAAAAAATCACAAGAAGAATTTTAAAAACCTTTCCAAGGATTTTGTCCATCCTTTTCAATTTATTAGTAAAAATCAATTGAAAATTCCATTTGATTAATTTTTAGATTCAAGCGTCGTTCTTAATGTTTATTTACTGTCCTTGTATCACCAGTGTGAGATGTAGCTCCAATAATTCTAGAACTAATTTTATATTAAAATGTGAAATATATAGTTTTCTATGCAATATAGAAAGTCTATTCTAAAAAATCAGGCGAGTAAAATGTGCTTTCACCTACTTCGAAAAAAGCTCTAAATGTACTTCAGTGCATAGGGTCAGATTAAAAAAAAACATTTTAAAAAATCAAACTCTTCATTAGGATTCTCTATCAGGAATATAGTTTAGATTAATTCAGGCTCATAGAGCCTTCGAGTGTTGCTAACTACTCGGGTTGTCTTAGACTTTTTTGTTTATTAATTTTATTTTCAATGGCGGTGGAGGGCCAATTTATTAAGTTGAGCTCTAGGCGGATTTATTTCTTGAAAGATTTTCTAACGATGTCAGGCTATTTTTGGGAATTCCCAAGAAGGTGGTCTTCTGATATTTTTGATAATGGAAGCAAGGCAGCTAAAGAAAAGATGATTTACAGTGTTTAGTCTTCATCTTGGCAGTCGGTGTAAATCGGATCCTCTTTCGGCATATAACGAGAATAAGCAAAGATGAAGCTATAAATCTCTCTGCAGCTACAATCTATATTTGGCAGAAAAATATTTATTATTTTATTGAAAGATTACAAATTTTGATATTTATATTTTGTTACTCTGTAAACTTTCCTCATTGCTTATCTTGAATTTTATAAATTTGTGGCGACCACACTTTGCTTCAACACGCACGCAACCATCCCACAAATTTATATTTGTTTTTACCTTAAAAGGTTTTTATTTCCTAATTTTCTACGTGACAATACTCGTATATATATGCGAATTTTTCTAATATTTATTTTTCTTTAGAAGCATAAATTGAGTGAAGGTATTCTTTTATACCCATATTTTTTATATGCAAAGAAAGAAGTAAGGGAACTTAATTTTATAAAAATACTAGCGGATGTACCCGGCCCGGGTTTTACCCGAGTAAAGGTTTGTCTAACGAACATTTGTTAAAACAATTATCTATAAACTTCTATATTAAAAAAATATATATATATTTTGATAATTTGAAACTCGTGAATTTGAATCTCTCGATAAAGTGTTCATTTTTTCCCGGTTCCTGTGTGCCGTGTCATCCTGAATTTTGTCTTTCCTAATTTTCTACATTACAAAGTAATCGTTTTATCTAGTGAACATTTTTTCCCGGTCCCTTGAAAAATACTCGATAAGTTGAATAAAATCATGGTCGTTTATGGAAGATGGACGAAGTTCCCGGAGGTCATATTGGGCAAGCCCCCGCGAGGCTTTTTTCTTGTCTACTTGGCACAGCTGTGTCACCAACTCTACCCCCGCGCGCCAGGACCTCTTGACCCCTCTGATTGGTCGGTGGGTACTTGGACTGTCCATCCGGCCGGCGGCCGGACGATTACATTCTCTCGACAGGGGGTGGGGCAGACCTAAGCCTATCTCCGTCGCAAGGTGGCGCTGCTTGCGAGTTAAAGCTACAAATCTGCAAATAACTTTAAGGATATTCAAGATATTCAAGAAATTATTATTCGAAAACCTTTCCGGGGATATACCTAATAATATCCCAAAATTTCACGGCGATTGGATGTATGGTTTTTGAATCTATAGAGTACACACACACAGACAGACAGACATTCATTTATATATATATATAGACTAGCCGAATGACCCGGGCAACGCCCGGGTTTTACCCGATAAAATGTTTTTATTCAAATACTATTCGTTACAATTATAAATTGGCGCCGTGGATGTCACTCATGTGAAACGTCCCGCTCCAAACTTTGTGTGTTTTTAAAATATAAAAATAAAAAAGTTAAATTCTCACCACGATATTTGAAAATTATTTATTTTGATTTTCAAATACTATTCGTTACAATTATAAATTGGCGCCGTGGATGTCATTCTTGTGAAACGTCCCGCTCCAAACTTTGTCTGAAAAGCGATATTTTTATAGAGAGATGACCTGGCTTTGTGTCTTCCGCTCGAATTAATGTTTTTCTGTTAGAATGTTGTTCCTGCATACTAAAAATGAACTGGTTTCACCCGTTGTATCTGATTTTTGGATTTTTTCCCGATATAATTTTGTATATGATAATCAAACACGATACAGTAATATTGTCATCATTTTCTGACTAAAAAAACAACTATTTTTTTCCAGAACCTGTCAATTTCAACTTTTCTTGGCTAAAAATCCGATAAATATATTTTCCAGATTTTTCTCTATGTCCTGTTAAAACACGTTTTACATGTACATTAGGTCAGCTGATATTACCTCCCATCTTCACCGCTAGAGGCACTGCTTGCGAGCGAAAGGGCAAATTTGCAACGCAATTTGCAAATAACTCGAAGAATATTCGGGATAGAGACCTGAAATTTTCACTATAGGTTTTTCCAGATTCTACTCTATATACTGTTAAAATTTCAGTCAGATTAATTACGTATTGTGGACGTGTATAACCGACAAACATACATACATACACTGACTTATATATATAGTGTAAAAACTATATAATAAAAATATAACAGTGATTCTACATTTAAAGCTTAAGGAGCAAACTGATAAGAATGATAAATCATATCAAGTAGATTTGGTTAGATTAGCAAGCTAAATCTAAATTAATTATAAAAATAAATAGTTGTATAGTTTTATAGTTAAGTATTTTATTAAAATTATCTTCATTATATTGATTATTTAAATTCAAATTATAAAATTTGTAAAATGTTATTATTTAGTATAGATAGAGAGAAAAAAAAATCCTTTACTTCTGAACATCATCTAGTTAATTATATATTTATAATTAATAACAATAAAATTTAACAACGTAACGTCTTTTGTATCGGCTTTTACACGTCATTTAGACATACTCTAATCCTATATATAGAATAATAGAAGTGAGAATATATATGATAGTTAGAAAAAAGAGAGAAAGACAGAGCCATGCACTTTTAATCAAACTAATAATAAGAAAACAAAAAGTTTTGTAAAGAAGGTAGATAAGATTGTTAGTATATATATATATTTTTATAATTTTATATTTTATCCTTTTTTTTTAAATGATTTTTTAAATTTTTTTATTTTAAAATATGAATATAAATAGTTGTATTTAGTAATATATCTATATTATTAATTAACTTTTGTTATAAGTTTGGTTATTATGTTTTGAAACCCTAATGGTAGACCAGACATATACAAAAAAAATTAAAATTGGAGTAATTATTGAAAAAAGAGATCTGCTGAACCGGGAATTCTCAAATAGAAATTCAGCGGCGTTTCATCCCTTCTCTATTACGTCATAGATCTCTTTTCAACCGGATTTTATGTGTTAATATAAAGTTATTTCAGTGAAACATTTATATGAACAGATATAACAAATTCCATTAACAAGTTCCAACCGTGACCTACCTTGCCCGCGCCGTCTTCAAGAATTGTCAAACTTGTCCCTCTCTTAAGAACCATGACACATTTCAAACGACTAGTTGTAAATTAGTAAATACTATTTATAAATTCACATGCCAAATTTGTCAATTATCATATATAGGACAAACGTGTAATCCATTAAATATGCGAATAAACCTACATAGAAACCACGCTAAAAAATCAATTGGTAATATATATATGAAAGAACACAATCAATTACATACTTTTAACAACTTTAAGATAGAAATACTAGACATATGTCAAAACAAAAAACAACGACTATTATTAGAAAACAACTACATTTATAAACACAACACATTATTCCCCTATGGACTTAATGACGAATTAAACTACACATACAAACCACAAACAGAAGAAATTTCAACTTATGAAATCAGCTGCAAATACAAAAAAAAAAATGAATTTAAAACTAAACCTAATAAAACTAGAGGTAAAACTACCAATAAATTAGGTTACATTGAATTTAAAGAATTACTGGACCCAAAACAATTGTATACTAACAACTTCGTCGATAAATTTATTAAAACATTATTTAAACTAAATAATAATAAATTTATCAAACTCATAGAATATATTAAAATTCATAATCTGACTAACAGATTAATAGATATCACACACGACATCTTTAAATACAGAAAAATTAAACAATCTACTAATAACATTAATATTATCATTAAATTTAATAACAATTTATTTAATCATATTAAGTTTAATGATATTTTTAATAACCAAAACATTAATAATATTTTCCCTATAAAAAATTTAAATTTCAAAACAATCTGGAGATACAACAAAAATATAGGTAATTTAGTTTGCAATTATAACCAATTTATTTATAATTTAGCAAATTTAAAAAAAAATAAATGTAATTGCAACAACTATATTGATAGATATAAGTTCTCAGGTCATATATTAACTAGCAATTTTTCTTTTTTAAATCCAGAATATCAGGATATTTTAAATAAAGGGTATAAATATATACCTCAAATTAAACACAATTATAATAATACAATTAAATCTATATTAAAAGATATAGATATTTTCACAAATAAAACTAGTATAAAATACAGTATTCCAGAATTTACTTTTCTGGAATGGAAACATAATATTAAAAAGGAAATTATAAATTATTATAATAATACACTTAAATACACAAAACCTAATTCAGATATTCCTTCTTTTAAATAAAATATAATTAAATTACAGAAGGACTTTATTATCACTCCTATAGATAAATGTTCCAATAACTTATCTATAATTTGTTAAAATCTATACCACGATATACTAAAAAAGGAAATTGATAATAATCATAAATACACTTTTGCTAGAACTACAGCCACAAAAATCAAAAAAGACATCAAAAACGTTGAAAATTCACTAAAAATTTATAATCACTACAAAAATCCAAACATACCAAAGTTCTATATAATTCCTAAACTACACAAAAAACCTATTTCTTTCAGAACAATCACATCTGGTATAAATTCAGTTATAAAAAACATTGATATACAATTAGCTTCAACACTACAATTTATTATAAATAAATTAACTAATAAATATAATTATAAATTTATCGACTCAAATAAAAAAATCATTAACTATTTAATGAACAATTGGACAAACATTGAAACAGTACACACATTTGACTTTGAGGACCTATATTCTAAAATAAATTTAAGAGATCTAAATAATAAAATAACCAATATTTTTAACGAAATCATCAATGACAAAACTTTCCACATTAAAATTATTCATAACAGATATAAAACAATTAAATTAGATCTTAAAACAGCAAAAACTCTACTGGAAACATTTTTAAATTTTAACTATATAGAATTTAAAAATAAAATATATATTCAATCAGAAGGCGTTCCCATGGGAACATCTTCTAGTCCTTTATTAGCAAATTTAATATTATTCTGGTACGAAAGAGAATACTTTCTACAAAATAATGTTAACTGGCAAATGTTCCGTTATGTAGATGACATTATAATATTTAATAATCCACAGTTCAAAAACTTAATACCTAAAATTTATCCTAAATACTTGAAACTTAAGAACAATGAAAAAATTTATAGAAACAAAAAAGTTAACTTTTCAGACCTAAATATAGACCTTACAAACAATGCTATTGAAATTTATAATAAAAAAAGTAATTATAATTTCAATATTATAAAATACTGTAATATGAATTCTAATATATCATTAAATTGTTGTAAAGGTATATACTTTGGACAGTTTCTAAGATTTTATAGAATAAATAATATATTAGAAAATTTCATAGAAGATGTTAAAAATTTAAACATGGAATTTATTAAAAACAAATTTAGTATCAGACAAGTAAAATATTTCAACAGTATATCTATTATAAAATACTATTAAAAAAATAAATGGAAATATCCATTTATTAAATCAACTTTCTATAATTTCTCTCAATAATAAATAATACAAATTTATATTCTTTAACAATTAGTTAAACTTAAATTAAATAGCTGATTTGAAGATTTTTTCACAAGATGTTTAAAGTAATATTGTATAGAATTCATTTTGTTTAATCTCCAATTTCTGGGGAGGAAAATGGAAATTAAATAAAAGTGAATTTTCACATTTAATAGCTTTATTAAACTCTAATAATTTGCCTTTTTAAAGGAATATTGAAAGATGAATAAGTGTTGAATCAGTTATTTTAATATAACTAACTGTAAAGATTATAAAGTTTGGTTTTCTTCCATTAACTAACTTTTCTCTCTTCTTTGAATATCTTTTTGTTCTAAAACTTCAAAACAAACGGTCTAATTTTGTCCCCCCCCCACAACATGTGTCATCCAGAAATAGATGTTTACAGTTGAAGACGCCGCGGGCAAGGTAGGTCACGGTTGGAACTTGTTAATGGAATTTGTTATATCTGTTCATATAAATGTTTCACTGAAATAACTTTATATTAACACATAAAATCCGGTTGAAAAGAGATCTATGACGTAATAGAGAAGGGATGAAACGCCGCTGAATTTCTATTTGAGAATTCCCGGTTCAGCAGATCTCTTTTTTCAATAATTACTCCAATTTTAATTTTTTTTGTATATGTCTGGTCTACCATTAGGGTTTCAAAACATAATAACCAAACTTATAACAAAAGTTAATTAATAATATAGATATATTACTAAATACAACTATTTATATTCATATTTTAAAATCAAAAAATTTAAAAAATCATTTAAAAAAAAAAAGGATAAAATATAAAATTATGAAAATATATATATATATACTAACAATCTTATCTACCTTCTTTACAAAACTTTTTGTTTTCTTATTATTAGTTTGATTAAAAGTGCATGGTTCTGTCTTTCTCTCTTTTTTCTAACTATCATATATATTCTCACTTCTATTATTCTATATATAGGATTAGAGTATGTCTAAATGACGTGTAAAAGCCGATACAAAAGACGTTACGTTGTTAAATTTTATTGTTATTAATTATAAATATATAATTAACTAGATGATGTTTAGAAGTAAAGGATTTTATTTTCTCTCTATCTATACTAAATAATAACATTTTACAAATTTTATAATTTGAATTTAAATAATCAATATAATGAAGATAATTTTAATAAAATTCTTTCCTCCCTTTTTATATATACTTAGCGTATATACATAATTTTGATCGAGGGGCCTGCATTTTACTTTCGATAAGAATCTGAGCGAAATAAAAACAGGAAAAAAATCTCAGCCAAGGTCCTTTTCTGATGTCTCAATATAATGTCGAATTCTGTAGCTATTTTCCAACTATAAAAGTGTCCAAATATAACTACAACTTCTTGGAAATATTCGAAGTATTTTTGTATAGAATATTTTCTCTTCGTGAGAGATTTACTCCGCCATTCTGTATCATAGAACCAGCCTTGTTATTCTCGAAGTGATGTCCTAAATTTTCGACGATCAGAGATAATTTAGTGATAAGAGATTTCTTCATTCTTATCAAATCTCTCCAAATATATACAGGCGAATTTTAAAAATATATTTATTTTATCTATAAAAAATCGGTGATAACATATCAATTCATGAAGAAAGAAAGTGGAACAAATAGCACGTGGAGGGGATAGTGTTTATTACTCTAGACCAGTGATTCTCAACCAATGTGCCGCGGTAATTTTGTGTGCCGCGAAATTCTAAAAATGTGCCGCCGAATTTTAGTCATATGATTATGTTCACGTTTGTATTGGTTTTTCTTTTTTTCTTTTTCATTTTTTTACTTTTTAAAATAACGAAATTAGCAAATTGAATGTTAGAGATGTATATTACTTATATTTTGCATAGAAATATTGATACATAATTTGAATTTTCTTGCATTCAAGTTAGCAAAAGTGTGCCGCGAAATTCTAAAATTGTGCCGCCAAATTTTCAAATCTTTAAAATAATGCCGCAACAAAAAAAAAAAAGGTTGAGAATCACTGCTCTAGACCCTACAACTTTAAATCAAAATTTTTTCTTTAATTTCGCGATAATATACGGAATTTCAGTTTTTTTTAAACGATTTTTTTCGAACGGATTTTACATAAAAATATATATTATAATAATCCTAGTTGTATGTATTTACATTCAAATGTGAAATTAAACCACTTATTTTTATAACTATATATGTGGGAAACTAGAGAATAAAATCTTTCTATCAACAAAATATCCGCGCAATCTTTTCCCTCTCTCTAAACAAAAATGACTATCTCGAAAATATGCCAAAAAACGGTCGAGTCTGTGTGAATTTCCCTGTACCCACGCAATAGAGATATAAAAAAAAATCACTGCGCAGAAAGATGGTGTTGTGAAGCAGGAGAGAGAAACGATCAGAAGAGTAGGACGGAATCATAGAGGAAACAATCCTTTAGACTACAGTCATATTGAGTATTCACGCAATAAATTCCTGAGAGTAGAACTATTGGTTGTATTAGCCATAGCATAATATATATAGTAGAATTAAATATTCTATATACTGTTACGAGCGTCATGCGTGGCCTCTGTCACGGTTTGCTTTTTTTTTTTTTTGGAATGGCGCCCTCCTATTGGTCGGCTACGATCACGCCACCTTTGCCCCCCCCCCCCCCATTTATGTAACTATTGTGTTGGAGCGGGTCGCTCCTTAAATAAATGCATATATTAGTTAATAACCAAATGGAATCCTCTCTTTCTTTTTCCCAGTAAGAGACGCCTACGGAAGTCAACAGTACATAGACAGATAAAGCACATAGGCTATAGTTATTAACTAAAATATGCATTTATTTAAGGCGCCAATTTATAATTGTAACAAATAGTATTTGAATCAAAACATTCAATCGGGTAAAACACGGGCGTTGCCCGGGTCATTCGGCTAGTAAATCATATGGAAGATAGTTGTAAATTAATGATGAGTAAAACAAATTATTAAATATTATTATTTGGGTATCAAAAAGGTTTTAATTATTTATGTAACAATATAGGGTTATAACAAGTTCACGCTTATTACCTCGGCCGTTACGCGTCATTTAAGAGAACATAGAAAAAAAAAGGAAGAATTGAAGATATTAGGGTAGGAAAAAGAGCAAAGACAGAACCATGTAATCTTTTTATCAAACAATTTAAAGAAAATTTTAAAATATTTTTTCAAGTAATAATTTGTGTAATTTTATATATATACTAGCGGATGTACCCGGCTTCGCCCAGGTTTTTCTCGAGGGAATGTTTGTAGTCTAGTAATAAGAAAATATACTACACCTAAAAACTATCAGAGAAAAGAGAAACCACGGAAGGTGAACAGAAAAATGCTTACAATGGATGTTATGTTTACGATATCAAGTTAAATGAAAACAAAGATAAAATTTGCATATGTTGGTCACTATAAATTTGTATATTTGTTAGGCGAAATTAGAAACATGATAAAACAATTGGGTATTTAAAAACAAATGTAGAAATAAAAGTTGAAGTATAATAAACAATGTTAAAGATTAGTTTTAATTATTAATCAAGATTGTGTGTGAATATGTGAGAAAGATGTAATATCGTTGTTGTTTTCTTGGCCGACTGTTTTACATATGGTGTTATCTTAAAATTGCTTGTTTTGAATATTTTTTAGATTGAGATTATTAGCTAGTATGTAAAAAAATTAACTCTGTTGAAATTTAATTTTGTATTTATATATAAATAAAATTAACTCTGTTGATTTTTTTTTTGTATTTAATCGATAACAGCGAAGTTACGCATGTTAATGTTAGGAAATATATTTTGATGTTAAGCAAAACCTGCTCTATCTCGTTTTACATAAATGTTGAAAATTTGGTTGAAATTGATGCATTGTAACGAAAGTTTTTAGTGATGTCCACTTATGAAATTTCCATTTTATTAATATAGATAATTATGAAATTTCCATTTTATTAATATAGATATATAATATATATATATATATATATATATTTTTTTTGTGTGTGTGAAAAACACTTTTAATAAAATAAAAATATTATTGTAAAATGGAGTCAATTTTTTTTTTGTTGTTTTAATGGAAACCATAATGGTTCGACCGGGATGGAAAGAGATTGGTACCGGGCCGGGACTTGTCAAAGATAAACCCGGCGGGAGTTTCGTCCCTCTTAGTTGACTCACCTACCAATCTCTTCGACCAATGAATAATTGGATTAAAATAAAAGAAATAGTGGAAAAAGATTTTAAAATTTATAAAATTTTGCTTTTGTTTTGGGTGGTTGGAATTATGACACTGTGTGTATGTTAGTTTTTATATGTGTGTGTTGTATGTGTATTAGCTTGTGTGTGTGTTTATGTGTATTTTCTAAAGATTAAGTGTGTGTATACATTCTTGTGTTTGTGACTTTTCCTCATTGTAATCACAATTAAGGGCTTTTCTTAAAAGGAGCAATTATGTGTGAATACTTCATGTGTACTCTTAAACATTAGTATATATGTCCAATGACAAATTCCAAGCAGTTCGAATTATAATCAACAAATATTAACAAGGTGTATATTTATAATAAAACCTATCAATATGTTTTTTTTTAATTAAATTATGAGTACATTTAAAAACCCATGCAATTATCAAGTCTATTATAATATTACTACATTGAACGATCGAACAAAACCAATAATAACAATGTTATCCAAATTTCATCTTTCATCAATTACCTTCAGATCTATTTATGAATAACTATAACATTGGGCTGATTGATTAAATAATTTTATTTCTTTCTTTTAATAGTCATGTCTTTTAGGATCAAATAATTTAATTTAATGAAAACCTATAAAGTTCAATTTTTTTGTTATTAAAAGGGAGAGAGAGAGAAAAAAGGGGGAATATTTTAAACTGAAGCACTGAACAAAGAAAATATATCAATTGGATTATAGACCAATTTATAAGGTAGTATTAATAAATTAAATTAAAATATCTGTGTGTGACTCTTTGGCGTTAGTGTCGATAGACTAATGCCAAAGATCGAAATACTTTAATTGGTTGATAGAAGATGGTAATTAAATTGTCATAGAAAATTCATATCAAAATACTTATTTCCAGGGTTAAGTATGAAATGATTTAAAACTAAAAGTGAGATTGGGAGAAAGAATAAATAAAATTTTTAAAATGTTTGTTGTTGTTGTTGTGGTAGGAGGTATGTGGGAGATAGAGTGTGTGTATGCCCTTATGCGCATGTGTGTTTATTGTCCATTACAGTATTTGTGACTATAGAAAAGGTATCAATTGTATTATAGATCTGAATTATAAGGTAGTATGGATTAATCTAATTAAAATATTTGTGTGTGACTCTTTGGCGTTAGTGCCGATAGACTAAGGCGAAAGATCGAAATATTTTAGTTGGTTGATAAATTGTCAGTACATTCATATCAAAATATTTATCTCTAGGGTTAAATATGAAAAGAATTAAAACTAAAAGTGAGATTGGAAGAAAGAATAAAAAAAAGTTTGTTGTTGTTGTGGGAGGAGTGTGCATGTGTGTGTATTGTCCATTATAATCTTTGTGATCAAAGAAAAAAGTATCAATTGGATTGTAGACCTGAATTATAAGGTAGTATGAATAAAACCAATTAAAATATTTGTGTGCGACTCTTTGGCTTTATTGACTATAGACTAAGACGAAAGATCGAAATATTGTAATTGGTTGATAAAATATTGTATTAGAAAATTCAAATCAACATACTTATCTCTAGGGTTAAGTATAAAATGAATTAAAACTAAATGTGAGATTGGGAGAAAGAATAAAGAAAATTTAAAAAGTGTTTCTTGTTGTTTTTTGTTGTGGTAGGAGGTATGTGGGACAGAGTGTGTATGTCCTTATGCGCATGTGTGTTTAAGATCCATTGTAATCTTTGTGACTAAAGAAAAAGTGTCAATTGGATTGTATACCTGAATTATAAGGTAGTATGAATAAAGCCATTTAAAAAAAAATTGTGTGACTCTTTGGCGTTAGTGCCGATAGACTTGGCGAAAGATCGAAATATTTTAATTGGTTGATAAAAAATGGTAATTAAATTGTCAGAACATTCATATCAACATACTTATCTCTATGGTTAAGTATGAAAAGAATAAAAACTAAAAGTGAGATTGTGAGAAAGAATAAAGAAAATTTAAAATAGTTTGTTGTTGTTGTTATGGGAGGATGCATGCGGGACATAGATTGTGCACAAAGGGCAGGGACGTAATCAACGCGAGCTGATGACTCGCGCTTACTGGGAATTCCTCGTTCGAGGGGAATAATTACAATCTCCTATCCCAGGGGTGGCGAACCTGGGCCTTAAGGCCGCATGTGGCCTTTTCTTGCCCAAGTTGTGGCCTTTTCATAAATTCAAAATTATAATTTTTGTTTCGCAGTTTTCAATTACTTTCATTATTTCATTGGAAATTTCTAATACGAATGTCATATATTATATAATATATTATTATATATATTATTTTTGATCCAATATATGCCTTTTTATTAAATATATATATATATGGATGCGGCCTTCTCAAAAAATGGTAAAATGAAAATTGGCCTTCTAATATAAAAAGGTTCGTCACCCCTGCCCTATCCCCATCACGAAGGAGGTTCAGAGGGTTACCCGGTCCTTTCGGACAAGGGTAGACACATGCTGATTCCTTCAGTGTAGCGCGCGTGCGGCCCCGGACATCTAAGGGCATCACAGACCTGTTATTGCTCTGTTTCGTGCGGCTAAAAGGACATAGATTGTGAGTGACAAGGATCAAATGGTAATAAGGTTGAATTTAACTAAATAAATATTTTTGTGACTCTTCAGTAAATAAGGTTGTCTGAACCAAAATATGAGTGACCTATGTACTTTAGTTTTCTGTTAATTGATGATGATGTCAATTCACAAATTTTATAATTCTATATATATTCATTTTTTTCCTTCATTAATTGAAATATTGAATTAATTAGTTAGAGAAGGTATTAACATTAAACAACCATCGTTCTTCTTAGTGTTGAATTATTCAAATTATGGAAAATCAAGAAATAAAAAAAAAAATTAGTAACGTAAATCGATTTTTTTAAATTGCAATACTGATTAAAGAAAAAGGTTTTATTTGGATTATAGATTAACTAAATAATGTATTATGAATAAATCTAAACAATTTAAATGTGTGTGATTCTTTGACAATAGTACCGATAGTGACAAACAGAGGTAATATCGAAATACTTTACTCGGTTTAATGCCGAAGTTAAATCCAATTTCATAAAACTCTTCACTAATCTATTCAATTTTTCATTTTGGTAAGAAAAAATAAAAATAAACAATAAAATTCACTAATTATAATACTCTCTTCTTTCTTCTTTCTTATCTTCACTTAATCATATCAATGTATCAAGCTTGTAAAGCTTGACAACCATCATGATTGGGTGAAGTAGAATGCGTCTGCCTTTGTCATCAAGACTGGGAGCACTACTCAGTGGCAGGCCGACATAGCTCCAAAAGAAATGGCCGCCTCTGACATGAGGAACAGACGCCATGTGCAGCTGCTCCTAACATGGAGTACAAACGCTGCTCATCCTGTATCCCTGGATTAGGAGCCCTTACAGGGTACTATCAGCCGGGCCAGCTGAGCCCAGGTTTTTAGCGAGCTTGTTACTGCTCCTCCTCCTCCTTTTTCAACCGGGCTTGGGACCGGCAAAGACGGAGTTTATAATTAAAAAAAAAAAAAAAAAAAGAGATTATAATACTGAATTAAGAAAGGTGTTAGTAGTATTCTATTCAAGGGGTGGTGATTTCAAATTTAGTCAAATTAATTGTATATTAAATAAAAACAAACGATAGCAATGCGTCTCTTTATACATAAAATTTTTAATATGCTAGCTTTCGGATCTTATCGATCCTTCAACAGGCCAAGCTGTAAATTGAAAGAAAGAATATATATATAAATGTAAAATATTATTTATATACACCAACGAAGATAGAGAATAAAATATAAAATAAATATAAACACATTTCACGAGTTCACGTTTTCTCGTGGCTAGGGTGGAGCAGTGTGTATGTATTCTTTTCGTGAGTGTTCTGACGACTGTGACAGCCTTCAAAAAATTAGAAAAGACAACCATCATCAGTAATCTAACAGCAAGTGGCTATCCACTTCCCTTCATACTTAGACATAGTTTCAACCCTTCCAAACACACTCAGCCCGTAGTAAACCGTAACACCTGTATTATACCTTATTCCTTTGAAAATCAATCAATAGCCCTCTCCCTCAAGAAATTTGGTTTAAGAACCTTTTTTACCAACCACCTCTCAATAGGCCAAATACTCCGGAACCCCATCACCAAATCTAATATTAAGAAACATCCCGACCAGCAACCATATGCCATTTACTCCATAGGTTGCCAAGATTGCAACGCTAAATATGTGGGTGAGACTGGCCGTTTCATTTACAACAGAATTTCCGAGCACAATAGAAATATAATAAACAAAGATCCCAAATCTTTGATCTTTCAGCATACCTCTAAAACCGGCCATGCCTTTAACCTTTCCGACCCAACCTGTCATTACCACAACATCAAATCCAAATATCAAAGATTATTAATAGAATCCTTCGTCTCTCAAGAATTAAACAGTATCAACAGGCGTATAGAACTACCATCTCAGTACCACTCATTCAAAAAACAGCCCAGCCATTAGAATAAAAGGACCAATTGACTATAAAAGAAAACAAACTGAGCTTTGGACAGAGATGAAACAACAGCAGCCTGGCCACGAGAAAACGTGAACTCGTGAAATGTGTTTATATTTATTTTATATTTTATTCTCTATCTTCGTTGGTGTATATAAATAATATTTTACATTTATATATATATTCTTTCTCTCAATTTACAGCTTGGCCTGTTGAAGGATCGATAAGATCCGAAAGCTAGCATATTAAAAATTTTATGTATAAAGAGACGCATTGCTATCGTTTGTTTTTATTTAATAATTTATAGCAATTCTTTTGTCTAATTGTATATTGTTAAAGTACATTGTGCAGATAGACATTATAGATAAAATACCTATGTTTTAGTCTTGTGATCATCGACAGTGCCAATGTTGTTTCATATACTCTAAAATAAAAGTCAATTTTATTTTTTTAGTTGTTTGATGATTGTATAATCATTATACCAGAAAAAATTATTTCAATCAATTACCAATGAATTTAGTACTACCACTTAAAAATTAATTTAATGATGAATGAAAGTAATATTCATTTAACTAAAAAGACTTTAAGTTTGATCAATATTCAATGTTAACTTATGTTTAATAATTAAATGAAAATTGATTCAAGGCTGATAGTGATTTTATGTGAAGACATTTACTGTAAACTTTTAATGATAAGATACTTCAATTAGAGGATATTTATAGTTAGAAATTCTTTATAGAAATAAGTGACAGTTTTCAAGGGCTATACTGACATTATACGCTCAATTCGACATTATACTCTCAAATCAACATCGAAATTTTCTATAACTTTCCTTGAAAAAATATTATAAAACCTTCATATATATATATATTAAAAATAAATAAGGCATCTCCTGACCACGAGCACATGTGCTTTTTAGATGGCAGAGCGCCATCTAGTGGAGCAAAATAAACTAAACGATTATTTAGCTTGCTCCGTGATATTTGGCCAACCCAATTTCTTGATAAATCAAGAAAAGCCATCCACGAACGCGTTTCGCGCTGTTGGCGCTCGTCAGCGTGGAGAAGGCTGTAACCACTGCGACCAAAAATATTTTTTGGTCCCAATGGCTTCCCATGGAAAACTCCCCATCCTGACTGTTCCTCTCGTTCAACACACTATAGCGAGAGTCGACAGGGACTCACACCATAGTTTAAGTCGACTGGATATCTCATTACAGATTTAGTCGACAGAATTCTACAAGAGTCGACTAGATACCTCATCACATTTTTAGTCGACAGGATTCTACAAGAGGCTACCAGACCTCATCACATATATATATTAAAAATGGCATATCCTGACCAGGAGCACATGTACTTTACAGAAGGCAGAGCGCCATCTGGTGGAACAGAAATCAACTAAACATTGATTTAGCCTGTTCCCTGATATTTGGCCAACCCAATTTAGATCACATTGAAACAACTTTCCACATTAATTTTTATTATTATTTATTATTTTTTATCTACAAGAATTTGTAAATTAAGCTTAATGTGCAATAAATTGATACATCAATGTTTAGTTGATTTCTGTGTAACCAGATGACGCTCTGCCTTCTGTAAAGCACATGTGCTCCTGGTCAGGATATGCTATTTTTAATATTGATTTCAACACCTGATCTTTTTATCTTTTATTTTTTTCTTTCGTTTTTAATTATATATATATATACAGTGTACTCCGCTTATAACGAAGTCGCATTATCCATGACAATCACTTTGTTATATCCGAAGTTTGTTATATCCGCAGTTGGAAAAAAAAATGTTTTGTACCAATAATTTTATTTACTATTCAACACAAAAGAGCAACACAAAGATCAATAACAACCTCATCAGGTGTTTTTGGAGAAGTAGTTTGTGATTTTCTTTTGACATTTAGAAGTCAGTAACAAGTGCTGAACACTCTTTTCAATGTTGTCCAAGTCTGACAGATGCCTATGAAGAGACTTGGACTCATCCTGACATTGAAGAAACAATCGCAGAGTTTGAATGCTCTCCAAGACCTCTTTTGGATGCGGAATGTGGACAATTGGGTCTACTTCTTCATCAACTTGGTCCGTTTCTTCTTCTTCTTTTGCTTGAAGAATGCTCTCGACAATTTCTACATCGGATAACATGGCATTTGTAACGACGTCATTGTCAGCGTCAGCATAAGAATCGAAATCCATCTCTAACGGTATTTTTAAAAGTTCTTTCATGCGATCGAAGAGGCTTTGTTGCTCCCACATTTGTGTTGCAGGCTGTGGTGTATCCAATGGAGAACTGACATCGGACTTAATAATTCCACTATGATGCCAACAGTTGGAAATTGTCGCTGGAAGCACATCATTCCATGCTACAGATATAATATCCACAGCTTGCTTAAGCTGCATTAAATTTGTGTCATTCACACGTTGTAATTTGATATATATTATGCATAATATATTAGTCAATTATAATGGTAAATGAGAAAACTTCGTTATAAACGGATAAAATAAAAATTTATACATGCAAATCACTTCGTTATAAGCGAAAATTCTTTATATCCGACTTCGCAATATCCAGAGTTCTTTTAATGGTTTAATCCCTTCTTTTCTTTCGTGCAGACAATTTCATTCGCTATATGCGGAATTTCGCTATAACCGACTTTGTTATAAGCGGAGTACACTGTATATATATATATATATATATATATATATATATTTAGAAAAAGGCATCTCCTTATCGTGCAACTGAAAGTTGCTGATGGCGCAAGTCAACTTTCAGTTGCACGATGAGGAGATGCCTTTTTCTTAATTTATTCACCTTATCCCAGTACAATATCAAATTTGTACTATTTTTTTTTTCAAATATATATATCCCTATATATATAAAAGTCAGTGTATGTATGTATGTGTGTTTGTCCCTATGTCGGCTATACACGTCCACAATACGTAACTAATCTGACTGAAATTTTAACAGTATATAGAGTAGAATCTGGAAAAATTTATAGTGAAAATTTCAGGTCTCTATCCCGAATATTTTTCGAGTTATTTGCAAATTGCGTTGCGAATTTGCCCTTTCGCTCGCAAGCAGCGCCTCTAGCGGTGAAGATGGGAGGTAATATCAGCTGACCTAATGTACATGTAAAACGTGTTTTGACAGGACATAGAGAAAAATCTGGAAAATATATTTATCGGATTTTTAGCCAATAAAAAAATAAAATTGACAGGTTTCGGGCAAAAATAGTTGTTTTTTTAATCAGAAAATGATCATGACAATATTTCTGTATCATGTTTGATTATCAGATACAACATTATAACGGGAACATTTTCAAAAAGCAGAGACCACGGGTAAAGCTAGTTCATTTTTAGTATGCAAGAACAAAATTCTAACAGAAAAACATTCATTCGAGCAGAAGATACAGAGCCAGATCATCTTTCTATAAAAAATATCGCTTCTCAGACACAAAGTTTGGAGCGGGACGTTTCACAAGAGTGACATCCACGGCGCCAATTTATAATTGTAACGAATAGTATTTGAATAAAAACATTTAATCGGGTAAAACCCGGGCGTTGCCCGGGTCATTCTGCTAGTTGAATATATACATATATATTTATTAATAGTATTTTTTATATTTGGAAAATAGAGGAAAAGTAAACTATTAAGTACTACAGATTTTGAATTAATTTTGAGTCAGAACAGCAAGCTAATTCTGTATCAAATAGTATAGTTATGAAAATTTTAAGATTAATACATTTTTTATTTAATTTAAATGTGTGAGGTTTGTTTTTTTATTTTTTTTTGTAACAAATAATTAGTTAGATTATATTTTAAAAAAAGGGGGAAAAAAGTAACACCAGCAAAGCATCGGCAGTTACGCGTCATAGGCTGGGTGAAAAAAGGAATAAGCGAAGAGAAAGTTTTAAAGAGAAGAGCAAAGACAGAACCATGATAATAATTTTCCAAATATAAAATAAAGCTAATTAGAGAGAGAGAGAAGTATTTTTTGCTCTATTTTCTCTCTTGATAAAAGAAGATGAAATTTTGTGAATTTTTGTTTTTTTTTTTGGGATTTTTTTTATAAGCTTATTTTAAAGACAATCTAGTGTAAATGTGGAGGACACGATCTACTTACATATTTGCCTTATTCTGTCTGAAGCTCACGGATAGAATGCGCGCCCATTGGCTGCCGGCGAACACGTGTCCTCCCTGCCCCCCTCTAGACAACCCTGTTATCAGCTGTGTGATACATACACCTGTCTATAGCGGCCACCCTGTCTATAGCGGTCACTTTAGGCAACCCTGTTATCAGCAGTGTGATACATACACCTGTCTATACAGACCACCCTGTCTATAGCGGCCACTCTAGACAACCCTGTTATCAGCTGTGTGATACATACACCTGTCTAAACAGACCACCCTGTCAATAGCGACCACTCTAGACAACCCTGTTATCAGCTGTGTGATACATCCACCTGTCTATACAGACCACCCTGTATATAGCGGCCACTCTAGACAACCCTGTTATCAGCTGTGTGATACATCCACCTGTCTATACAGACCACCCTGTATATAGCGGCCATTCTAGATAACCCTGTTATCAGCTGTGTGATACATACACCTGTCTATAGCGGCCACTCTAGACAACCCTGTTATCAGCTGTGTGATACATCCACCTGTCTATACAGACCACCCTGTCTAAAGCGGTCACTTTAGGCAACCCTGTTATCAGCAGTGTGATACATACACCTGTCTATACAGACCACCCTGGCTATTGCGGCCACTCTAGGCAACCCTGTTATCAGCTGTGTGATACATCCACCTGTCCATACAGACCACCCTGACTGTAGCGGCCACTCTAGGCAACCCTAGGAAGCAAGATGTATACAAGGTGTAGACAAGATGAAGATTTAGATGAAGATTAAAACGTTTTTAAAATATATTCGCACTCGGGTAAAACCCGGGCGTTGCCCGGGCCATTCGTCTAGTATAAGATAATATATTAAATTAGGAAGGATGAAAACCTTAAGGGTTAGACCAGATGAAAACCATAAAGGTTAGACCAGATGGAAAGAGGATGGTACTCAGGTGGGCCTCTTCAGATGAAGACCTGAGCAGCAGTTTCGGCCCTTACTCCATTACTGCCAAACCATGCCTCTTCGACCAAATAGAAAGAAAATTTAGAAATTTTTAAAATATAATCTAACTAATTATTTATTACAATAAAAAAAAAACGTCACACATTTAAATTAAATAAAAAAATTAATCTTAAAATTTTCATAACTATACTATATATATATACTAGCGGATGTGCCCGGCTTCGCCCGGGTTTTACCCGAGTGAATGTTTGTCTAACGAACATTTGTTAAAACAATTCTCTATAAACTTATAAAACGTACTCGGCTTCGCCCGGGATTTTACCCGAGTAAAGGTTTGTCTAGCGAACATTTGTTAAAACAATTCTATAAAAACCTATTTAAAAAATAAAAAGATATATTTTGATAATTTGAAGAAACTCGTAATTTTGAATCTCTCGATAAAGTGAACATTTTTTCCCGGTCCCTGTGTGCCGTGTCATCCTGAATTTTGTCTTTCCTAATTTTCTACATTAGAAAATCATAGTTTTATCTAGTGAACATTTTTTCCCGTGTCACATTGCCGTGTCATCCTGAGATAATCTTACTTTTGATAAATAATATTTAAGATAACAAACTTAGTGATAAGAAAACTTGTTATCATCGTCACAATGGGGGCGCTGCTTGCGAGTTAAATCTACAAATCTGCAAATAACTCTAAGGATATTCAAGATATTCATGAAATTATTTTTCAAAAACCTTCCCGGTGATATACCTAATAATATCCCAAAATTTCACGGCGATTGGATGTATGGTTTTTGAATCTATAAAGTACAGACAAACAGACAGACAGACAGACATTCAATTTTATATATATAGATATATAATTGAATGTCTGTCTGTACTCTATAGATTCAAAAACCATACATTCAATCGCCGTGAAATTTTGGGATATTATTAGGTATATCCCCGGGAAGGTTTTCGAAAAATAATTTCTTAATATCTTGAATATCCTTAGAGTTATTTGTAGATTTGTAGATTTAACTCGCAAGCAGCGCCCCCTAGCGGGGGATAACAAGTTTTTTTATCTATAAGTTTTATTATCACTAAGTTTATTATCTTAAAGATTATTTATCAAAAGTAAGATTTTTACCTATTAATTGCGCACAAGTCAAAGATAGTTTTATCATTTATCTACAACATATATATTGGGAGAATAGATAAAATGATGATTTTGTAATGTAGAAAATTAGGAAAGACAAAATTCAGGATGACAGGGCAATTTATTTGAGACAAGAATCAAATTACAAAACTATTTTAGACGCGTAATATTCTTTTTAATATAAAACAATTTCTACTGCCCTTACTGCAATGGAAAAATTAAAGGGAGGGCCTGGCTCATCAGTGGTGAACCCTCCCAGCGGTTTCGCCAGTTTAATCTACCATACCGCTGTTATATTGCATTTTTGGAACTTAATTTTATAGTGATACTGATGCTTGACTCTTCGAATGGGTATTTTAGATGAACTATGGACATAAGCTTTTAGGACAGCAGAATTACATATAATTATAAAAATATATAATAAGCTTCGAGCAATACAATTCCAAGGCAAGATACTATTCCTTTAACTTCCAATTACCGAGGGAACCAATTAATATTGATTTTATTCAACTTATCGAGTATTTTCCAAGGGACCTCTATAAGTTTATAGAGAATTGTTTTAGACAATTGTTCGTTAGACAAACCTTTACTCGGGTAAAAACCGGGCGAAGCCGGGTACATCCGCTAGTATATCCTTATATCTATAAAAATGAAATCCAAAATCGATGTTTGTTATCGCGTTGCGCAAAATCTACAGAATAAATCTTTATGAAATTTCGCATGAAGGTAGCTGAAGATTTCGTTTAACATATAGGCTATTCAAAAAACTAAAAAAGTTAATATGTTTTTTAAAAAAATAAAAAAACAAAAAGCGTTAGTTCCAGCTTTTTATAGACCTTATAGATAAAACATTTAACAACACGTAGAAAAATAATTGATCACACAGACAGACGCGCTCACGTTTTTTCGAATTTATAAGCTCGAGTATATCTGAACATTTTCTAACTTCAGTATGGACTGTATTGAAAAACAGCGAGTCTGCATAGAGTTTTTCTTTAAATTAAGGAAACAGCTTCCTAATCATTTCAAATGTTAAAGCAGGCTTTTGAAGAAAATGCCCTATCACAATCGAGGACATTTGAATGGTTTGCACGATTTAAAGCTGGTCGAACAAGCGTCAAGGATAATCTACACACTGGCAGACCTTTATCGATAAGAAACCCCGAAAATGCACTCAAAATCAAGTCATCGATCAAAGAAAACCCAAGAATAACTATCAGAGAGCTATCAGAAGACTTGGATATCTCTTTTGGAACATGCCAAATCATCATAAAGAATGACCTGCATCTTAAACGAACCCCGGCTAAATTTGTGCCACATCTCTTAACGAATGAGCAGAAAGAGCATCGCAAAGAAACGTGAAAAAACATGGTTGAAATGTTTAATTCTGATCCCCATTGACTCAAAATTTTATCATGGGAGATGAAACATGGGTGTACGGATATGATCCCGACACTAAGAGGCAATCAAGCCAGTGGCTAGAGCCTGGAGAACCAAGATTCAATCAAGCAAGGATGATCAATTCGAAGCTTAAGTGTCTTCTTATCACTTACTTTGATGTAAAGGGATTGGTACACTATTAATTCGTGCCCGGGGGTCAAACCATTAATAAACATTACTATCTTGACGTATTGCGACGTTTAAGGGAGACTGTGCGTCAGAAACGACCCAAAAAATGACATCAGAAAAATTGGTTCTTGCATCATGACAACGCAGGCTCACATACGGCCGTCACTGTACAATTATATTTGGCTAAACACGGAATTGCTTTACTACCCCAGCCACCCTATTCTCCTGATCTTTCTCCCAGCTACTTTTTCCTTTACCCTAAAATTAAAAAGGTCTTAAAAGGACGTCGATTTGACTCAATACCTGAAATAAAGGAGAATACGAAGAATATTTTGAAAATCCCGAAAGATGAGGATTTTCAGAGGTGTTTTGATATCTGGAAAAAAAGAACATGTGTATAGATAGTGACGGTGATTGTTTAGAGAAATTTTAAATGAAACTTTATTTAATAACGACTTTATTTAATAATATAATGACCGTTGTGCTGAGATAGCTCCGTCCAAAGGGAGTTAGTTAGATTTCCTTTGCAATGCTTCCATACATTTGCTTTACTGTTTTACATATTAGAAAATTTTCAATTAAAAAGGCATATATTGGATCAAAATATAATTTATTTACCAATATTTCAGTTGTGGCTGAACGCCAACCTTTTCCAAGGTATTACAACATATTTATGTCAACAAAAAACTCAGCGCCACATAACGTTAATAGAATTAAGAGTTTAAAATATTGGTAAATGAATTATATTTTGATACAATATATTCCAATTTAATTAAAGATATATTTATGGATTGGCTTCTATTTTCAAAACAATTTTTATAAAATGTTATACTGCTGAAATATAACTTGCTAAAAGTTCAACTTCCAATGGTGTACAGTGTCATTGGCACCGGCGACGCTGAATATATGACCTAATGATATTGAAACACTTGAGAAATATTTTGTGAAAATTAATAAAGGGTGTTCATGTTTAAAGGATCTGATTAGATTAATGTTTGATTATATATATATATATAGTGTAGAAACTATATAACAAAATTATAACAGTGATTCTAATTTTAAAACTTAAGGAGCAAACTGATAATAATGATAACTTATATCAGTTAGATTTGATTAGATTAGCAAGCTAAATCTAAATTAATTATAATAATAAATAGTTATTTAATTTTATAGTCCAGTTTTGTATTAAGATTATCTTCACTATTATGATTATTTAAATTCAAATTATAAAATTTGTAAAATGTTATTAATTTGTAGATAGAGAGAGAGAAAAAAAAAATCCTTTACTTCTACTACATCCTCAAGTTAATTATATATTTATAATTAATAACAATAAAAATTAACAAAGTAACGTCTATTACATCGGTTTTTACACGTCATTCAGACATACTCTAATCCTATATATAGAATAATCGAAGAGAGAATATATATAATAGTTAGAAAAAAGAGAGAAAGACAGAACCATGCACTTTTAATCAAACTAATAATAAGGAAAAAAAAAAAAGAGTTTTATAAAGAAGGTAGATAAGATTGTTAGTATATATATATATTTTTTTTTATGATTTTATATTTTATCCTTTTTTTTAAAAGATTTTTAAAGGTTTTTTTATTTTATAATATGATTATAAATAGTTGTATTTAGTAATATATCTATAGTATGAATTAACATTTGTTATAAGTTTGGATATTATGTTTTGAAACCCTAATGGTAGACCAGACATACACAAAAGACTTTAAATTGAAATGAATTGGAAAAAGAGATCTGCTGGAACGGGGATCTTCAGATAAAATTCCAACGAGGGGTGAAATGTCGTTGGAATTTTATCTGAAGATCCCCGTTCCAGCAGATCTCTTTTTCCAATTCATTTCAATTTAAAGTCTTTTATGTATGTCTGGTCTACCATTAGGGTTTCAAAACATAATATCCAAACTTATAACAAATGTTAATTCATACTATAGATATATTACTAAATACAACTATTTATAATCATATTATAAAATAAAAAAACCTTTAAAAATCTTAAAAAAAAAAGGATAAAATATAAAATCATAAAAAAAAATATATATATATACTAACAATCTTATCTACCTTCTTTATAAAACTCTTTTTTTTTTTTCCTTATTATTAGTTTGATTAAAAGTGCATGGTTCTGTCTTTCTCTCTTTTTTCTAACTATTATATATATTCTCTCTTCGATTATTCTATATATAGGATTAGAGTATGTCTGAATGACGTGTAAAAACCGATGTAATAGACGTTACTTTGTTAATTTTTATTGTTATTAATTATAAATATATAATTAACTTGAGGATGTAGTAGAAGTAAAGGATTTTTTTTTTCTCTCTCTATCTACAAATTAATAACATTTTACAAATTTTATAATTTGAATTTAAATAATCATAATAGTGAAGATAATCTTAATACAAAACTGGACTATAAAATTAAATAACTATATATATATATATACATGTGATGAAGTCCTGTTGAATCTTGTAGTATCCTGTCGACTAAAACTGTGGCGAGGTATCCAGTCGACTTAATCTATGGTGTGAGTTTCTGTCAACTCTCGCTATACTGTGTTGACCGAGAGGAACAGTCAGGATGGGGAGTTTTCCAGTACCTCTCTGCACCTTGGAGGACCTTTAACAGTTCTCACAGAGTACAGGCAGTCGTGGTCGAGGCAGAGTGGAAAGCTTGGGAATGTCGATACAAAAAACGAAGACACAGTTGCACTAGGAAAGTTCCGTGAACAGATAAAAGTTGAGCTAGGAGCGAAGGATGGATATAGAAGAGTTCTTACTGTTCTACATGGTCGATGAGGTGGACCTTGATGACAACCGACGAGGGCTCACGCTGATGGTGAAGGGACTGTCAAGTGACTGTATTTTTGGCTAGGACGGAGGCTTTATATATCTTTTCCGAGAAAGGAAGTATTGCATTTCAGCAGATGCGACAAGAGCGTGGATCGTCTGGTGAAATTCTAAACTGGCGCCGTGGCAGTTTCCATCTTTAGACCTTGTTGTGGGACTTCCATCTATCTTGATGTTAGACCTTTCAGACTCCTATCTCTTTAGCTCAACTCTTAATCTATTACAGAGTTTTATTTATTTATCCTCAGTTTGTACAAAGTACATTACATATGATGATGTAATGACACATGTCAATCATGCGTATAATCATTTACAGATGTGTTTCTATTATACAACATGAAAATCTTGTCATGTGTAGTATACAATATAAGGCTGTTGGTTTAAATTGCCATATACATATAGAAGCTAAGGTTAAACTCCATGTATTTTGAAGCTGTGTGTTTGTTAGAATTGTTTCTAAAGGAGACTTTAAGTATAATCATGTCGCAAAGCATTTGAGATAAGTTTTAATGGGAGGTGTTTTTGATGTCGGAGATGACTTTGGACGTGTCTAACATTGATCTATTGCCCAACCAACCCTGTGGGCGCCGTCCTAATTCTCTCCGATGACGTGCGGGTATCAAGAAAATGGCCGCAAGACATTAACATTGTTAGTCTCAGCGGGTGAGAATGGAATAAATCTTCGTCTCTGTGGACCACTGAGGTTTCGGTCAGCGGAGTTTACATATTCTCGTACTAGTTGTGTGATAACATGTGTATACGTAAATATTTTATCATCTTTCTTCACGCTTGCTCTTTGAATAAACTCTTTTAATTGGAATAATACCTAATATTAGCATGAACCCTGCGATACCTGTTCTGCATTCAAGCTAAAAAAAATTGGAACAATACAGAAAATATTAGCAAAGACCTCTTTATATTTGTTTCACGGTACTACTACTAAAATTAGAATTAGAGAAGATTAGAATGATATGGATCCTATACGTAAGGGTTACGTGCAAAATCGTAATACATTTTTGCTCTACACCTAGAGCTTGATCAAATGGAGAGGGTTCTGTTAGTTATACGGATGTTAGACAAAGTAAAAATGTAACCAAACAAACAAATGGTATGCGAAGGCCAAAGAAATTACCACAATAAACACCCAACCAACTCACACAAGGTAAATGGAACGCCTTTTAATTAAGGGAAAGTTCCCTCAGTGAGTCGGAGCCTCTCTCTCTTCACAACTTTTATTTTCTTCATCTTCTTCCTTCCTGATAATTGAAAGGGTCGGCGTGATCCACGCCGCGATAGCTACGCAAGAGGTCGCGAGCTGAAAGACGCTGAATGGAGGATTGCTATACAATAGGCTCACACTGCTTCTGGCCACTCCTTCAATACCCCTGACAGAGTCCCCTCATACATACTTCTTCCGACTTTTTTATTTGAATAAACCTTTTATTTATTATATAAACACATTATATGATAGAAAGCAAATATACTAGTGGGGGTGCGGGGTTATATGTGAATATAAATTATATTGAGTGTACCTATTAATGCTAATTTTCAAATTTATATCCGCGCGATATATGTCAGTCACAAAAAAAAAACGCACTTAATACTAATATTAGGATAAGAATTCGACATTCAACCTTATAACTTTTTGAAAAAAAATATATTTTTATTCTGATTTTATTCATAAACATTTTTAAACCTATAAATATATTTTTAAACAGACTAGTTAGGGAAAATCTTATTGAATATGTGCTGACCTATATGTTAGCAAGGTGAATGATATAATTGAGGACGTCAGAGAAGAATTTCTTCATTCCCAAATAAGGGCTGATTTATTTAATTCCATTAAACAAGTTTGGCGCCAGAACTCCTGGTAAAAAAAAGTTTTTTTTTTTATCATTTTGTCAATGAGCTCCGATCATTGGCGCATTAGGTTCAAGGCTAGGGATTATCTGCACATCTACTGGAGTGAGGAAATTTACTTCCTTCCTGAGGGGCTGGCTGCCCCTTCAGCTAACCTTGAGAACCCAACTTGACGTCTGCCTGGAACAAATAAGGTTTATCTCTCCTGTTACCACATCCGGTGGATATTTCTAGTAGTTCTCACATTTCCTAAAATCCAATGCTCAATTGAAGCGGTGTCCGTACACCGACAAAAGCTTTTATCACGACATTTCGACTTATATATAAATTCGTCCCGGAAACCAAGAAGAAACAACAAACTTGATGGTTAGAATGTCAATAAATAAATATGTGATCAACTATTCACAGTCTTGATGGTGAGAGAGATAAGCACTATTGGGTTTCTTCTAGTCATATAATTCATATTTTAACGATTTTCACACAACCTTTCTATTCAACTATCTAACTAGTTAAACAAGAAGACAAAGCTTTTACTGGATACACATTATGGTTGATTAGCTCACTCTTTTAGTGCAATTTTTCTTATCCTTATTTTTGCCCAATCTCATATAGCAGATAGCACAGCATTCTTTTTCCGAAATCTTAAGCGTAACGACCTGGGTTGACACCTTTCTTGGGTGTCCCTGTTTTTAAAGGAATCGTCTCTCATTTGACCCATGAATTCCCCCCCCCCCCCCCCAAAAAAAAAAAAGCATTGTCCATATCTTTACGCGTTTTGAGAGAATAAATTAAGAACTTGTGAAGACACGCTATTTCCTATAGATAGAAAATTCTCGTTCTTCCTAAGTGATTCGTAGTTAAATTTGGGGTCATTTTAGAAGTAGTCGTCCTGCCGAAGTAAAGAATACGGCTTCTCAATTTGTCACTTTCACAATATCAGGTTCAAGGTATTCCAGATTACATCTATATTTATTGGGAAATTAAATTAACGGAATTCACTGAAATGGTATATTTAAGAATTATTTCCAAGGATTTTCCTGAATTCTCAATTTTTTGTCCATATTGAGATGAGATCTCAACCGATTTGACTTAAATTAATCAGTCTAAGAGCCCGAAATATATATTATTTCGCCATCAGACAAAGGTAAAAATACTGTTATTATAAATTCTGAAGAATAAGACACCAAAATCAATCAATTACTTCCAGACAAAGAAACCTATGAGGAATTAAAGAGTAATCTACTACCTAACCTAATAAAATAATTCAATAGAAAAAGTGAACCAGATAAAACGCACCTATAGGCTGGAAAACAAATTAATTGAGAAATTGAAAGGAACAAATAGCGAATTACCCATTTTTTATGGCTTACCAAAGATCCATAAAGCCAACAATCCATTACGTCCCATAGTTTCATATTCTGGCTCTCCCCTTTACCCTTTTTTAAAGATATCTTTCTTTCATAATATCACCGTTGCAAAAAGAATTGCCGCACACCATCCAGAATCAACTGCAGCTGTAAAATTAGTACAAGAAACATCGGTAATAATAGATTCACGCATGATATCAATTGATGTTGAATCCTTATACACGTCGATCCCACATAACGAAGCTCTGACGGAATTTTCGAATTTCATAAATTATCACCCTACAATAGATTTCCATATTCCAAAAGAAACCTTAATAGAACTCCTAAATCTTTGCCTCTCTTTCAATTACTTCAACAACAAAAACAAATATTATAAGCAGCTAAGAGGGTTGCCTATGGGTAACTCTATTTCTTCTGCACTTGCAAATATATTTATGAATCAAATTGATGATAGAGTTATAGAAGAAAAATATCTCAATATAATTTTATGGAAGCGATACATCGATGATGTCTTATGTATCACCGAAATCATTAGCATAACCAACGTTCTGAACTTCTTAAACAATTTAAAACCATTTTTGAAATTTACCAATGAAATAGAAGAAAATGGAACTTTATCTTTCTTAGATATAAAACTGACGAGGACCAACAATAGCATAAAAACAGATATATACCGGTAACCTACTCGAACAGGATCATACCTCAATTTCAAACCTTTTGGCCCCATAAACCATAAAATATCGGTAATAAAAACATTGTCAAAAAGAATCCTCACCCACTGCTCTCAAAATATAGAAATCATTGAAAAAGAAAGAAAAATATTATCGAGGGAATTGCAATGCAACGAATATGCTAAACAATTTATAAACAAGTATATTTATAGAAATAGAAACCCTTCAAAAACAATAGTCAGGGCCAGAACCCATCCTGCATACTTCCCTACAGTTATGGAATCGAAAGAATAGCAAGATCTCCCAAAAGATTCAATATAAATATTAGATACCAATCCGCTCCAAACTTAAGAAACCTTCTCCGTCATCCTACAACTAAACGAACCCCAAAACAAGAAACCCAATCAAATCTCATATACCGCATACCATGCAAATCCTGTACATCATCTTACATTGGCGAAACTGGAAAACCCTAATAGAGAGAGAGACTTAATCAACACAAAACAGCCTTCAGAAATCATAGCCCTTTGTCATTACTTGTAGATCATGCAATCAAGCAAGGACATATTCCAGATTTTGAAAATGCAATAGTTTTATACAGCAACATACAGGACAAACATTCAACGTTATTTCTGGAGAGCTAGGCATCTATAGATGATCAAAATAGTATTAATAGGAAAATAGACATACCGCAATCATACCAACAGTTAAAACAAAGCTAGTTAAATATAATAGATATATCATTTTATTTCTGATTATATAATTTATTCATTCAAAATGGTTCGGTCATTCCAACTTATATAAACAACTAGCCGAATGACCCGGGCAACGCCCGTGTTTTACCCGATTGAATGTTTTTATTCAAATACTATTTGTTACAATTATAAATTGGCGCCTTTTATAAATGCATATATTAGTTAATAACTATAGCCTATGTGCTTTATCTGTCTATGTCTATGTACTGTTGGCTTCCGTAGGCGTCTCTTACTGGGAAAAAGAAAGAGAGGATTCCATTTAGTTATTAACTAATATATGCATTTATTTAAGGAGCGACCCGCTCCAACACAATAGTTACAAAAACCAAAAAGCGAGTGGGGGGGGGGGGGGGGGGGGCAAAGGTGGCGTGATCGTAGCCAACCAATAGGAGAGCGCCATTCCAAAAAAAAGCAAACGGTGACTGAGATGAAGAATTATTAAGAACGCATGACGCTCGTAACTGTATATAGAATACTTCTCATGCATCACGCGGCTTAGAAGGAGTTTGAATTCCTAGAGAAAGATAGGCGAACAGCCTCATCGAAATATCGAAAATATTTTAAATAAATTATACTGATCCAAAACGTGCCTTTATTTTAATATATATTTTTTTTTTCTCGAAAAAAAAATTCTGGTTTATTTTCTGGTTTTCCTAGACAATTGGTCCATTATTTGATCTACATGTCTTTGCATGTAAGCTGACGTGGTTCAGGCTACTTAGCTCCACAGCGCTGTCTTTCTCCCGAAGATGTTGCACTCGCTTTCAAAACCCACTTGAAGGGGCAATCCATCTTTCATGGCACCTCCTTTAGATACTGTTGCAAGACCCTATGCACTTACTTCCAGCTCACTTTAAGCGCCATCTAATGGAACAGAAATCAACCTGTTCCCTGATATTTGGCCAACCCATTTTCTTGATGAATCAGTAAAAGCCAACCACGAACGCGTTTCGGGCTGTTGGCCCTCGTCAGCGTGGTGCAAGCTGTACCTCTACGACCAAAAATGTTTTGGTCCCAGAGGCTTCTTGAGAAATCAAGAAATTGACATTTACGCAAGTTTGGGCGTAAATACCCATCTCTTCATTTCTTAAGAAGCCTCTGGGACCAAAACACTTTTGGTCATAGAGGTACAGCCTGCACCACGCTGACGAGGGCCAACAGCCCGAAACGTGTTCGTGGTTGGCTTTTACCGATTTATCAAGAAAATGGGTTGACCAAATATCAGGGAACAGGCTAAATCAACGTTTAGTGGATTTCTTTTCCACTAGATGGCGCTCTGCCATCTAAAAGCTCATGTTCTGTTAGTCAGTATATGCCTTTTTTTGATTTTAATATATATATATTATATATAATAAAGAATGATAAAATTTCTGTTGATTTTAGATCATTTTGAGGATTATGGTATGTTAATGCAGTCGTGGTTAAAATCTTGAAACTATAATAAAAATATTGAAGATCAAAGATTTCTTTAATTGAGCTAAGGAATGTGTATAAAAGACATAATTTGGTAAAAGTACTGCCTGGCTTAAGGCGTAAGAATAAAAAAATGAAAAGATTATTTACATAATGTACAAAGATTTGAGCCGGCCATTGGGATAAAACAACAACGAGTTTTTATAGGGGAAGAGTGACCTCTGGCGGTCGATTTAGCAAAGTATTTGTATCTATGAAATTATAATTTAAAATAAAATAATATTTTTATATAACATATATATATTTTTTTCTGAATATAAAGCAATTCATATTTAAATCTTTAGATAATAAAAATACATATATGCATATATAATATATGCTTTTTATTATATCTTTCTCTATATATGTATTTATATATGTCATACCTAGCACAGTAGGTGTAACTAACGCCTGTTTTTTTTTTTACAAATAAACAAATGGAAATTATAAACATTTTGATGATTATGAATATTTATTTAATTGATGATTAACAATCCCATTTTTTTTAAAGAGGCAAATGTACGCATAAGCGCGAACATAGCTGAAGAAAGAAAATTACAAAATGAAAGGATTTAAAAGCACGAATGTTTCTTTTATGCAAAATACAAACTTCTAATGTCCTTACTGCGAGGAAAAAATATATATTGGGAGGGCTTGGCTCATCAGTGGTGAACCCTCCCAGCGGTTTCGCCAATTTAATCCACCAGACCGCTTCTAAGAGCTCTAATACTGTAATGGACGATTCTGCTTATATACGCAGCACTGAAGGATGGAATCTCAGAAATGGTTTTCAAGAAAATTATGGACATAAGCTTATAGGACAGTAGAATTACATTCAAATATTTGCATCGAGCAATGCTCTTCCGCAAACACTAAAGACAAGGCCAGTTAGGCATAAATTAACACAAAACAATAACGCGCCATCTATACATATAAAATATATACATACATTGAATGTAATACTACTGTCCTATAAGCTTATGTCCATAATTTTCTTGAAAACCATTTCTGAATTTCCATCCTTCAGTGCTGCGTATATAAGCAGAATCGTCCATTACAGTACTAGAGCTCTTAGAAGCGGTCTGGTGGATTAAATTGGCGAAACCGCTGGGAGGGTTCACCACTGATGAGCCAAGCCCTCCCAATATATGTTTTTTCCTCGCAGTAAGGACAGTAGAAGTTTGTATTTTGCATAAAAGAAACATTCGTGCTTTTAAGTCCTTTCATTTTTTATGTATAGATGGCGCGTTATTCCTTTGTGTTAAAGAAAATTATGTTCCCGAAATAAAGTTTGTTTCAACTATCATTATAAAAGGACTTCAATTATATAGCATATTTTATAATTCAATTAAACTTTTTAAATTTCTTTTCCAAATGATATATCAGAGCTATTGAAGAATTCATTTTTGAGGGCAAGTGAGTTTCGTTGATTTTGACAAAACAAGTGCGTGCATGCTCACCATATAGCCTCTGGACAATGTCACAAGAGCATAAATGTCTAAGCAGATTAGAGCAGTAGGGACCGATCCGAGGTGTTGCGTGGCGTTTGCCCTCCGAGAAGAACGTGTCCCAAGAATTCAATGAGCAATGGCATTAGGTATTCCGGCCGGTTCAGTTCGATGGTCTCCCACCCAGCGCGGTTTGGAAACCCGGAGATTAATACCGGGATGATCAGAGGCCGAGAATTGCGCCAAGTGGGGCGTCGTCCCACCTCACACAATGCACCATTACTGAATGTTCCATCTTCCGCCTTGCGCGCTGCCGGCTACCGTGCCGGCCAGAGTTCCTGTACCTAGCATCTGGGTTAGAGCTTGGGATCGCCTCAATTATTTTTTCTTGTATCAGAATATTATTTTACATTCGTATTTGACAATATGCTTCTTCCGTGCTCTGCTGAGATTAAGAGAGTAACAGAAGTTCTCTTTACCGGGATAGTCAGGTCCATTACATGTGAGAGCAGAACTTATGATTTTTTCTGATTCCCATTCTCTACGGATTTGAAACTGTTTATACTGTAAATAAATCTAAATTTTCATTCACAAAATTCTAGAGAGCAGTGTAATTTATTATAGTCACAACAACGAACCTTTGTTTATCTTTTCGACTCGTATTGTATTGAATATATTTTATCACACCTTTTTATTCATTTTGAAGTACAATCACATAATCTGATATACTTTGTATTTTGGCCATTTAAAAATGCAAATGGTGAACATTTGTATGTTCCCATCATGTATGATAAGGTTTCCGAATTAGTGGATTATTGGGAAGTCTTCCATATTTGGATGAGATACGACCGGTAAGCTAAGGAAAGAGGTCGTTGTTGCCATTCCATCCGTGAAATTGGGATCGACTGACACAACCGCTGGTGGGCGGAAAGTTACGGGAAGAATGTCGCAGCAGGACCTCTGACCTGTCGTCTGGATGCCAGGCGCCATGACCCCCCCCCCTCCCCCCACTCCCCTCTCTCCGCGTATGCAAAATTACTTCGATTTGCATAGCGTCGCTAGCCAAATCCATTTCCTCCACCAAATTCTGCCGATTATGTTCTCACACAGAGCAGTATGCTATGTGTTGAATTTTTCAGACTGGTTCCTTAGTACATATTGATAAAATAAAATTTTAAAAATATTGTGTTTTAAAAAATGTGTCTCTATTGATAAAAAAATTTCTGATAAATTCGTCTATTTCTATTCACCTTTAAGAAAAGGGTGTTTAACTGATTAAATATAATGTTTTGAGGAATTTTTGTTTAATTTTTTTTTTAAATCAAATTTAAAATTTAGCAAGCCTGTTTTTAAAACTATAATCTTGTGTAATAGAATAATGAATACTAAAGTATATATAAACATATTTAGGTGAAAATAATTATGGATTACTCTATTTTTAAAACAAAAAGAAATATATAGAAAGAAAAAGCGGTTTAATTTTGATCAGCAGTGATTTTATAGAATCAATCATCTAGCCTCCTTTACAAAGATTAATCACACTATTGTGATACAGACGAGACCTCTGTTAGGAATTTGAGATATATAGAAGTCCTCTAAGAAGACCCCAGAGCGGACAACCATATTTACTTACATGTCATTGGGGGAACGAATTTGCATGAACTGTACACAACCAAGATCTTTTCAATTCCCCTCGACTCTTGCACAAGTCCAATCCTGCCATTAAGTACAAATATCCAATAATCATGTACCTTATCGTACATGTTAGACATATGTGGTTTTATACTCAGATTATAAGGGGGATTAAAAGGATCACATGATATTGATAGTTATCAATTTGGTGAGAAAATATCTATATACATCTCTAATTATTTCACAAGATAAGTAAAAATATGACAAACATTTGTGTGTGTATATAAATATTCATATTATTATGTTTCTAGTTAAATATATTTTCAGAAAAACAGTCATAAATCGATTTTTAAATGGTGATCTTTTTAAAATTATGATGATTATTTGTTAAAAAATTTAAAAAATATCCGGTATTGATTAGGGATTTCTATTTACCTAGTGACTGACAATGGGCTTCGAATATTCTCTTTGGAGTTTAATTGTGATGCAAACTTGTAAAATCATTGTAGATATGCTATTTGGAAGATGGCCTGAGGATTCATTATGTTATACAACTATGAACTATGGCCTTTCTTGGTTAGGCGGTATTAATGCAATTTCAATATTGTTTGTAGATTTATGATGTTACATCTATCTAAGATGATAGGCAGAAAATAGTTTAATATATTTTAAATTTTTAAAAATTATCTCTCTCTATATATGTATATTCGATTTAGTGAGATTTTTGCTTAGTGTTCTCTATAGATAAGGTTATCAAGTAAAAAAAGTTCGGATTTCGTATTTGAGAAAGGTTTGCGCGACTGTGTTATATGGTTGAACGGGAAGAGGACTTTTTGCGCGATAGATATACTGAATGATTCTTTTGTTGCTGTATTTTAGTATAAATAAAGTAGGGTATCATAATTTCAACAGGGTGTTCTAAATTATTTTAAGTCCATTTTTTCTCTTGATTCTTTTGTTCATCAGCACTATGGGTTTAAAAGAGGAAGACTTCAAACATTTAAAATAATTTGACTTTTTTCCTAGTACAATATAGATCATTCCAAAGCGTGATGCTTGATAAGAAATGTTTGAAAGATGGCGTTCCAAATACTGTGTCCATTGTGAGCATTTCCTCCGATGTTATCCCAGCCCAAGTTGGGCAAGTCAGGGCATGACAAATGTCGCCAGAACTGCCTTATCTCTAACCGACCATTGGCTAATTTTCTCCTTGTTTGTGATCTACTTTGAGTGGCTCCTGAGAATTTTGCTGTAAGGAGGAGATATCATTGTTAGAAGACATTCGCAAAGAGAAAAAATTTAGACTCTCACTGGTTACAAAATTAAAATGTTTGATTTTTTAAAATATTCGATTTGATTATTTTTATGCTTGCATGTGTTTTTCGAATTGAGCGCTTTTATAATATATTCTCTGATATTTGATTTTGATTTATTCCGAAAGATGGCGCAAGCCATCAGCAGCTTCAGGAGATGCCATTTTATTAATTTATCCAACTGATCTCAGTACAATTTCACTTTTGTCTTTTTTTTTCTCACAACGAGATGTTTATATGAGAGAAAGGATATATTCCAGTTAAACCAGGCCGAGCGAGGATAACCAAGCCTAAATGTGCACATAATGAGAATAGTTGGAAAAATGCAAAAAAGTTCACTTTCGAAAAAATATAGCCTTTCGTGCAGAGATTGCACCGTGAAGTCAAAGTTTTAATGCTTTACACTAATGCTTATGACGGACGTCAATAAATAGTCGACCCATTGAGCATTTGTTATTTCCATAGGAACATGAATCACAGATAAAAAGTTGGATTGAAGTCTTTATTTTCAGAAAATCTAAAGGTAGAAATCGTTCTGATATAATCGGTCTTCTGAATGGCTCTTGTTCTCTCCCAGAGGATTATATTATAGATGCCAGATTTCAAATGTAATCTTTGACGAATTATATCGAAACTGCCATTCCTCTTCACTTTTATATCCTCTCCTTGATTTCTACCATCAAATTTTCGTCCTAATCTTTGAGTAATGTTTTACGGAAAGTAATCGTTTGATAAAATTTTTTGGAACCATTTGTCATATATTTTCCTGAATGAGTTTATATTTTCCTCACGTACGTAAACAAACGATTTCAAATAGCAGTAAAGATACTTGAATCCTGTCAAAATGCTACCAATAATATATATACAAAATATTGTATTGTATTTATATTATCCAAAAAAAGCTCCATTTTTTATTTTTACGCTTAATTGTTGAGAAATAATCCTTTCGCGATCTCGATATATTAATATTCGCGTTCAATTTTTTTTTTATTTTACCTTTGAAAGAATAATTATATTTAATTAATCAAAAGATTCTTTGTGTGTGTGTGTCATATAAGACGAAGGTCTTAATAAAATCTTATATATATGTAATAGAATGGGAGATCCAAACCTAGGTTTATCAGCATTGAAATCTCAGGTTTTTCTAAACTTGGTTCTTCGTAGAACCTTTTGCGTATATATATATATAAATATAACCATTTATTGGTTTTTCACACACACAGGAAGCCAATGGGATCAAAAAATCTTTTTTGGTCGCAATGGTTCAGCCTACTCCACGCTGACGAGCGCCAAAAGCGCGAAACGCGTTCGTGGATGGCTTTTCTTGATTTATCAAGAAATTGGGTTGACCAAATATCAGGGAACAGGCTAAATCAATGTTTAGTTGATTTCTGTTCCACCAGATGGCGCTCTGCCTTCTGTAAAGCACATGTGCTCCTGGTCAGGATATGACATTTTTAATATATATATATATATATATACTAGCGGATGTGTACCCGGCTTCGCCCGGGTGTTATTCCGAGTGAAAGTTTGCCTAACGAATATTATTGATAATAATATTCCGGAACACACAGAATATTATGATAATAATGTTCGTTACATTATATATTTATATAATATATAAAATATATTTTTCGAACAAACATATCCACTCTCTCTACTGAATAGATTTTAAAAAAAGATATATATAAATAAAAATATCTAGAGATACACTACATAATCTTAGCCAAAAGGCCGAGAAACGATATTTTATATATAGAGATGACCTGGCTTCGTTTGTCTTCTGCTCGAGTGAATGTTTCGCTGGTAGAATTTTGTTCCTGCTTACTAAAAAATATTATCTGGCTTCGCCCGTGGTCTGCTTTAGTGAATATTCCTCTAAAGAATTTTGTTTATGTCAACCAAGCATGATACAGAAATATTGTCATCATCATTTCTGACTAAAAAAATATTGTTGCTCAGTACTTGGTTAATTATAATTTTTTTGGTTAAAAGTGCGACACAAAACTCTTACAGATTTAACTCTCTGTCCTGTTCAAATTTCAGTGAGATTAGTTTCATATTGAGGGCGTGCCTAGCCGACAAACATATATATTTATATGTGTTCCCGGCTTTGCTCGGCTTTTACCCGAGTAAAAGTTTGCCTAAAAAATATTTGTTAAAACGATTCTACCAAACATCCAATATCCCTACTGAATCTATACTTGTCTATACTATCGATAATTTGAAAGTTTTTCGCGATCCCTTGAAAAAAAAAACTCGATAAGTTGAATAAAATCAATATTAATTGGTCCACTCGGTAATTTAAAGTTGAAGGAATAGTATCTTGCCACAAACGAACATTTGTAAATAACTGTATTTAGCGAATGTACCCGGCTTCGCCCGGTTTTTACCCGAGTAAAAGTTTGCCTAACTTACATTTGTTAAAACGATTCTAAAAACATCCAATCCGCCTATATATAGATTTATAAACGAATATAAATAAATATTGTTACATGCGTTCAAATATATTTTTGAAACACATAATTTTTTGAAAAAAAATATTAAATTATAAATAAGATATTTTATTTAAATATATATTAATATTGATATTCCAGGTTTTTTACAACGTTATTGGAATATTATATTACTAAATCCTCAAATTAAATATTAAATTTATTATACTTGGAACACATTTTAGCATTTTAACAATTTATAAATGTAATTTCAAAAGATTCCGCTAGAGGCGCTGCTTGCGAGTGAAAGTAGAAAATTTGCAAATAAAATTGCAACGAATATTTATTTCGAATCAAATTCAAACCAGAAACCGTTCCCAGTAGTATAGTAAATAACTTCCTAAAGTTTCACGGCGATTGGATAATCTTACTTTTTAAAAACATTCACGTGTAAACAAACTAAAAACTACGTGTAAAATTATTAACCAATCAAATTCATTCATCGTCGCGACCCATGCGGCGCCAAGCGGTAAAAGGTTGGAACTAACGCCTTTTGGTTTTACATTTAAAAAAAAATGCACATCAACCTCTTTAGTTTTTTTAATAGCCTATATGTTAAACGAAATCTTCAGCTACCTACATGCGAAATTTCATAATGATTGATTCTGTAGATTTTGCGCAACGCGATAACAAACATCGATTTTGCATTCAATTTTTATATATATAAAGAAAAAGGCATCTCCTTATCATGCAACTGAAAGTTGCTGATGGCTTGCGCCATCTATCGGAATAAATATCAACTATTCTCGTTGATTTTTGAATATTTCAGAATTGGCCAATGTTGCCTGATAAGGAGATGCCTTTTTCTTAATTTATGCACCTTATCCCAGTACAATATTACATTTGTACTATTTTTTCACATAAATATATATAAAATAAAGAAGGCATCTCCTGACCACAAGCACATGTGCTTTTTAGATGGCAGAGCGCCATCTAGTGGAGTAAAAATAAACTAAACGTTTATTTAGCTTACTCCGAGATATTTGGCCAACCCAATTTCTTGATAAATCAAGAAAAGCCATCCACGAACGCGTTTCGCGCTGTTGGCGCTCGTCAGCGTGGGGAAGGCTGTAACCATTGCGACCAAAAACGCGTTCGTGGATGGCTTTTCTTGATTTATCAAGAAATTGGGTTGGCCAAATATCTTGGAGTAAGCTAAATAAACGTTTAGTTTATTTTTACTCCACTAGATGGCCCTCTGCCATCTAAAAAGCACATGTGCTTATGGTCAGGAGATGCCTTCTTTATTTTAAATATCAACACCTGACCCACTTATCTTTTATTTTTTCTATTGTTTTTTTCATAAATATATATGTCTGGAAATTATCAATAAGTATAGAAAATAATTTTGAGACAAAACGCTAAATTCAGTATATCCATTGAATTTCTAATAAACTTTTTTTCATAAATAAAAACTTTGTTGCCCATTAGGAAGGAATACATACAATCACACATTTGCACGCGCGCGCACACATGCAATTAAAAAAAAAACTAATTTAAATATACCATTAATTCATCATGCTTACTGAATAGAAGGGGAAATATTTGTTGAGTCGACATTTTTCTTGTCTACGTGGACTGAGCTATCATTTTTTATTAAATAGATTCTACTAGCTCTCCACTCAATCATTTTATAAATTTGAAGAAGTAAAACATTTAGACGTCTACAAGATATTTTATTAGTTACATTCACAATTAAGGTCATTATTGTTGCTTAGACACCAAAATATAAAGATAAGTTGTAATAAAAATGACTTTTTACCATGTCGGTCAGCGTCGTAAAATTATCTTCTCAGAGAAGTGAAGACATCCTAGCGCCTGTTATTTTCAATTTTCGAAAGGTTTTTCTCCTTTAAGAAGAAAGACATCTGTTTCGTTTTTCTTTAAATATTGTCTTTTGACTTTAATATTTCAAATTTTAGTTTTATCTTGTAGGGTGAAAAGTAATTAATTAACTTCTTCAAAAATTTATATAGACAATCTTTCATCCTCAAAGATAATCCTATAATCTATTATATTTGAAAAATGAGATTAGTAATAAGAAACTAATCTTTCAATGTCTTTACTGATATGACATAAGAAATGAGAGATGTGTATATATTAATTTTATATTTTATAATCCCCGCAGCTCCTTTTTCTAAAAATGTCATGATCAATTCTCATTAAAAACCTTTAGGGATCAGAATTTTCTTGAAATTAAAATATGTATATTAAAAAAATACATTGTGTTATCGTTTAGTTCTTTAGAAGAAATTAAACATTAAAAACAAAGCTAAAAATAAGAGGTCGTGTTCGGCAAGATAAAAAACAATGTCAATATATGCAGAAAAACACACACAAAGCCTCCGTTTTATTTGTTAACATTCTCGAAGAGAGAGAGAGAGAGAGACTTTCTATAATAATAACATTTATAATGAACTGATTTCACTATTTATCCTCAACCCATAGGTTTGTGGATGGCAGTATTCTCTCATAGCCTTTTTTATATAGCTAGTCTTTTGATGATGCCGTAAGGTCTTCTCCCGAAATTGTCCATGAATTCCATTCTCGGCCTTCCTCTTCCTGCTATTCCTCCAATACATTCCATTAGCAATACCTTTGTCCACTTCGAGTATCGGAAAAGATGTTCAAACATGATGGTTCTCTCAATCGACTTCAGTAAGCCATATCCCTTCTCGATCATTTTTAGGACATCTTCATTGTGTAGGCTGTCAGGCCATGGGATTATCATAATTCGGCTCCAGTACCACATCTGAAAATAATGAGCGGGTATTTAGGAAAAAAACAATTTTCTATAATGGTATTTGTTTCTTTATTTGAATACTCACAAAGGGGTGAGTAAAACCGCTTCTTCTAGCTCGCCGTCCATTTGTTTTGAAACAAAGAAACCTATAACACTATAGGAAATTGGTGATCTCTCGAATTCAGACCAGCGAGTCTTGTTCATGAAATAAACTGATTTTCTAGTTAGTTTATATGCACAATAAATGTATATCGTGCCACGGGAAAGGATATTTTCTAAGCTGGAGGGAGAGACTTCCCAATATGAACTTTTCCCTATAATAGGGAAGACTCAATAATCTTCTATCACGTAAAGGAGTTTCCAGGCATGATTTGCGCACAACAACAACCCACACAACTTATTATGTACTATATATTGCACATTTTATTCAAAACATAGAATGACAACACATCCTGAGGTAATAATAAAAAAATAAAAAAATATATATTTCTAAAAAAAAAAATACTTATTTATATAACTGAATTTATAAATTATTTTCAACAAGTACCGTGATCTACTATTTACACACTTCACTAAAATTTTGCTACAACATACGTATATGCTATTCACAAGTAAGAAATCTGTTGCAGGTACGTACGTTTACATGCTCGTTATTCTGTAACATCACATTACACATAAACAAATTGTTCTATTTGCTCCTCCTACCCATTCTATATAAAGATGGCATAACAATTGAAAAGAGAGGGGAGAATTTGGAAAAGGAAAAAGAAATCGATAAAAAGGAGGTCAAAAATTTGTCATCTCATTTCCACGTTTTTATTCTTCGGGACGTGATGAAGTATTTGCGAAATTCTGGCAATAGATCCGTTCGCCTTGATCCTGGCCCGCAACCCCCTAGATGTGAAAACCACACACATCTATGAGATACTATTTATACTCATATTTTATATCTATTTGCACAATTTTTCCTATTTATAACTCTGCCGTTGTTTGGATGATAAGTCTTTGAAATAACATCAGTTTAAAATCAGGCAATAAAAGATAATTCTTGCACAATAAAAATTATCCTTAAATTTTTACAACTAAATCACAAACAAACATGCGTTTGTTATATACGAAATGATTTTACTTCAAGGTAAAGAACAAATATAACAGAAACATTGTAGCAGCATAATTTACGAAGTCCACAAACGCATGTTTGTATGTGATTTAGTTGTAAAAAATTAAGGATAATTTTTATTGTGCAAGAATTATCTTATATATGTGAAAAAAAAAAACAATAGAAAAAAATAAAAATATCAGGGAACAGGCTAAATCAATGTTTAGTTGGTTTCTGTTCCACCAGATGGCGCTCTGCCTTCTGTAAAGCACATGTGCTCCTGGTCAGGATATGCCTTTTTATTATATCTATATATATATAAAAATGAATTCCCGCAAAATTTCGATTCCCGCCCCTGGACACTTTTATTTTTCCGTTCGCCATTACTCTTCACATTTTCACCCTTTCATACGTCATCCAATCATATATAGACCATTACTCTTCATATATTCAACCTTTTCATACGTCATCCTAAAAGTTAGAAATAGTACATATTTCTCTTTGAAATTAATATTGATTTTTCACAAAAAAGAAACTTATGCGGGGAGGCTTTAAGTATTACTTTATAATCATACGCCGCAGTCCTTTATATTGTGATAAAAATGAATGTTTGTGTGTTTGTTTGTATGTCCGGTATACAAATTCGCAGTAGTTCACTAATTCAAACCAAAATTTCCATACATAGGTAAAAAATAACGGGGAAGACGATAGGCTATTTTAAAAAATATATATGAATCAATTATTAAAACTATATATTCAAATTATTCTACTTAGCTCACGAACAGCGCCCTCTATCAAGTACTAAAAGGTTATAAATACGTTTAAAATCTAAATCTTCTCAATATTTTATTAATAATAGTTCGCTTAAAAACACATATAATATAAATATTTATATAATAACTGCTCTAATTTGAAATATTTTGTAGGTTTTATTTATTTATATATTTTCATTTTTAGATATAACTGATCTAATTCGCCGTTTAAAATAACTAATAATAGTTCGCTTAATAACACATATAATATAAATATTTATATAATAACTGCTCTAATTTGAAATATTTGGTAAGTTTTATTTATTTATATATTTTCATTTTTAGATATAACTGATCTAATTCGCCGTTTAAAATAACTAATAATAGTTCGCTTAATAACACATACACTGCGTGACATTGAAAATAGAACACCAAGAAATAGTGGCCAGAAAATTATGCAAATTTCAGGGTAGACGCGCCTAACCGAGTTATGCAAATGATGTAAAATGAGCAGCTCTCGTGCGCACATGGAGTAAGATATAAGGGAAGGAACTTGCAGAAAGGACAGTATTCGTGTCGTTATTTCTTCAAGGAAAATCATTGTAGAAATTTTGTTCTTGTGTTAAAAGACACGTGTAATAACAGAGAATGCCGGGTCATCGTAAACGGAAGCAGTTCAAGCAGACAGACGCTTTTACGAGGGGCATGGTGATCGGACTGAAAAGGGCAGGTTGGTCCATACGTCAAATCGCAGCTGATACACACCTTGGTGCGTCCACGGTGCACCGACTGTGGAGAAGATGGTTGGAACAAGGAAATGTGGCAATTTATAGGAATGCCGGTGCAACCAGAGTGACGTCAGCACGTGTGGATCGGCGTATCCTTCGACAAGCAGTGGCGGCCCCACAAGCCACTTGTACCGCCATCCTGCAACATGTGCAAGACACCCTAGATAATTTCATCTCGACCAGAACCATTTCCCGTCGATTTGGTTGCTAATGGCTTGCACTCATGCCGTCCGCTAAGAAGACTGCCATTGACCCCACCGAATAGGCGCCAACGTTTGGAATGGTGCCGGGCTAGATCGACGTGGATGACGGAATGGCACAGGGTCGTGTTCTCAGATGAGTCGCGTTTCTGCTTGTCCAGTGATAGTCGCCGTGTACGCGTGTGGCGTCGACGTGGAGAAAGGTCCAATCCGGCAGCAATTGTGGAACGCCCCACCGTGCGACAACGTGGAATCATGGTTAGGGGCACAATCGCGTATGATTCCAGGTCACCTTTACTTCGTATTCAGGGCACTATGACGGCCCAACGATACGTTGATGATGTGCTGCGACCGGTGACACTCCCCTACCTTCAGGGGTTACCCAATGCCCTTTATCAGCAGGATAACGCCCGACCGCACACTACTCGCATTAGCCAACAAGCTCTGCAAGATGTACAGATGCTTCCCTGGCCACCGTACTCTCCTGATCTCTCACCAATCGAGCACGTCTGGGACATCATTGGACGCCGTTTGCATGCCTTTCCACAGCCGCGTTCAGAAGACGAACTGTGGCAAATGGTTGAGAGGGAATGGAGAGCCATCCCTCAGGACGCCATCCGTACTCTGATTGACTCTCTACCTAGACGTGTTGCTGCGTGCATCGCCGTCCGCGGTGGTCCTACTTGCTACTAAGCCGACGCCGTTCTCGCTCTGTATTATGACTATCATTTTGAAATAAAGATCACTTATTGTTCGTCCCTGTCTCTCTCTGTCTGCCGAGTTTAATCACTTTCTGGCCACTATTTCTTGGTGTTCTATTTTCAATGTCACGCAGTGTATAATATAAATATTTATATAATAACTGCTTTAATTTGAAATATTTGGTAGTTTTATTTATTTATATATTTACATTTTTAGATATAACTGATCTAATTCGCCGTTTAAAATAACTAATAATAGTTCGCTTAATAACACATATAATATAAATATTTATATAATAACTGCTCTAATTTGAAATATTTGGTAGGTTTTATTTATGTATATATTTTCATTTTTAGCTAGAGAGAGAGATATAGATGTAACCCGGGCTCCTGGAGCGCAAAACGCCAACTACCCGGGCTGTCCAGCAGTCTAGTTTAGAATACTAGTCACGTCCTGTACGGGTTGCTGAGCTAAACCAGTCCACCAGGAAGTTCCATGCTGGCAGAGTTTCTGGTAGGCGGGCCAGTGATGAGGAATCGAAGTCTGCCTGTCCAAGCAGTAAAGCCGTTTGCGTCCTGGGAAAGCCCGGTGACGGCCAGTTGAAACGAGCGGGGAGTTCTTGAAGAAGCACGATGTCAGCTTGAGTCGTATTGGCAAAATCAGCAAGCTCCAAGATGGCGGAAGGAGACCTGTGGGCATTGGCCTGCAAGATTCTTAGGGTTCTAGACATGATTCTTGGATTGGGCAATTTTCGCCTTCACAAATGGACACAAGGAAGATGTAGCCAGATGGTTGATGGCAGCACCAGCTTTTTTACTGCAGCGGCAGAAGCGTGCCTGGCTTGCCTCGACGGCGCACTGTTTGCCTTCGTGCTCAGTAGACCCGCATTTGTAGCAAGTCGGATGGGCAGCAGTGCAGTAAGGGGCTCGGTGTCCAAATCCGCAGCAGCGGAAGCACAGTTTCAGGGAGTGACTCCTCTCAAACCTATGCATTAAGCCCGCTATCGGAATCCGTCCTTGTTGTCCCAGAATTTCAGCTACCTTGTTATCCACCTCCACGAACACTGTAGCAGCGCCCCGTGCATTGTTTCCAGAACGGTGCACCACCTTGATGGAGCGAAGACCTGGCAGGGATTGGATGGCGTGGTTGGAGGAAAGACCAGTACAAATCTCCTTATCGGACACATTGTTATCGACACTGAATAGGCAGTATCTCGGTAGAATGGTAGGGCGCTCATGGCAGGACAGGCTAGATGGGAGTGTGGCCAATTTAGATGCCAGGTTTTTGGCCACTTCGTCCGTGCTGGTATGAAGTACCACTTTGCCACTGGAGTTGATGGAGGCAACCATGTCCTTGGAGGTTGTGAGTGAAGGGTCAGCCTTTTGAATTTCCTTCAGAATATCCCTCGGGTTCGCTTTGGGATCGACCGACCTCACGACGACATGAGATTTGAAGGAGGGAGCTAGATTTACAAAGGCGGGCTTTGATTTGGTTATTGGAGGTGCAGTCATACCCGGCTTGGCTTCAACTGCCGCAACAGAGGCGAAAGATGTGGAGGGAGAAGGAGCGCTTTCTGTAGGCTGAGGTCTGCTATAGCTAGCACCCTTGAAGGCATCTTCAAGTAGAAGTTCAGCTTTTTGAGCGACGCTTAACAAGAGACCCCTGGTAGCCATGTTTTTCTTGGAAGGCGAGTCAAGGCTGGAGTCAGCAAGAATGGCCTCAAGAGTGCGGCAGGCGAAGTCGAAAAGATTTGCCGTGCTGTTAAACTTGAACTTGTGCTGAGAAGATGGGGGAGACTCATCATATTCGGGGCGGGGCCGCTTGTTGGAATTTGGCAGGCTCCCATCACCGCCGCCATGTTTGTTCAACACCATGACGGAAAAAGAAAGGATTTTTACAAAATATGTGCCAGTAAATGATAAAATTAAATGAATATATGAAATTAGAAGAGATATTAAATATATAAGAGTAAATTTAAAGAAAGAAAATCGTTAAATATAATATTAAAGAGATTTGTTTACCGGAACTAAATAGAACGCACGTAACTCAAGAACCGGTGGTGCCGGATGCATTTTTAGCTATAACTGATCTAATTCGCCGTTTAAAATAACTTCTCTTGCAATATTTGGTATGTTTTATTTATTTATATATTTTCATTTTTATATATAACTTATCTAATTCGCCGTTTAAAATACCTGCTCTAATTCGAAATATTTGGTATGTTTTATTTGTGTTCACTCTATTTCTATTTATTTGAAGTATTATAATTTCCATGTTTCAAAAACCTATTTCAAAAAGGTCGTTAGAAATATGTAAGGCCTGAAATAGCTTTACATGCGAATATTTATGATGCCAAGCGTAGCTTAATGGTTAGATGTACGGTTTCGTATTTCCACAACCTTGGTTCGAAACTTAGCCTGGGTTTTTTTTTTATATTATTGAAGCAAAGTTTTTTTTACAGTACCTAAATTTCCATACATAGGTAAAAAAATACGAGGAAAACGATAGGCTATTTTAAATTATATATAAATTAAATATTAAAACTGTTTATTCAAATTATTCTACTTAGCTCACGAACAGCGCCCTCTATCAAGGTTATAAATACGTTTAAAATTGATATCTTCTAAAATATTTTCTTAATAATAGTTCGCTTAATAATTAGAATAGTTGATCTAAATCGAAATATTTATAGACGCTCGCTCGATTTGAAGATTTATATCGTAACTAATCTGACTGAAATTTTAACAGTATATAGAGTAGAATCTGGAAAACTTATAGTGAAATTTTCAGGTCTCTTTCCCGAATATTCGTCGAGTTTGCCCTTTTGCTCGCGAGCAGCGCCTCTAGCGGTGAAGATGGGAGGTAATATCAGCTGACCTAATGTACATGTAAAGTTTGGACGGGACGTTTCACAAGAGTGACATCCACGGCGCCAAATTTATAATTGTAACGCATAGTGTTTGAATAAAACATTTAATCGGGTAAACCCGGGCGTTGCCCGGGTCATTCGTCTAGTATATATATATAAATAGTAATTTTTATATTTGGAAAATAGAGAGAGGAAAAGTAAACTATTAATTTTATATTAATATTATTAATATTAAGACTCTTAAAATTTTCATGACTATACTATATATATATATATATATATTAATTAATGAGGCTCTTTAGAAAATAGTCCCATTTCTAATGGATGTTTTCGTTTTTTTACCGAATGGATTCGAGTTTTTACCATCACTGGTCTATGCAAATAACTTCCTCCGGAACCTTGACCGGCTTTAAATGGCACGGAGATTTTTTGCGGCATACTTTGGCAATGGCGTAGGGGAAAAGCGACATTTTTGTCGTGGCCTTCTGGTTTAAAGGATTGAGGTAAATTGGAATATAAAAAGGCTTTTGAAATGTGAAATTATTATCATATTCAAATTGTTTTGGCTGTTTATGAAATATTTGATGAGGTTCAAGGAAGAATAATGACTTTTGTCTAAAATTAACCATAGTCATACTTTGTGTGTTAAAAATTCTCTAATAATGTATAAATCGCAATTTGATGTTATAATATAGTTGTATTTTAATACGTCCAGGGTAGCCGAGTGGACAAGGCACCTGCCCGGTAAGCAGAAGGGTGTGGGTTCGATTCCCGCCCCTGGACACTTTTTATTTTTCCGTTCTCCATTACTCTTCATGTTTCACCTTTCCATACCTCATCCTCAAAGTTAGAAATGTCGCTATTTCTCTATGAAAATAAATTTCGATTTTTAAAAGAAACATTCGCGGTATAATTTTAATTTTCGTTTTATAATATAGTTGTGTAGCATAAAATAACTATTTTGTGGTGTTTCTCCTCTCAGCGGGAACATTGGCATGTTGTGCATTACCACTGGGTGAAGAGTACTGTGGCCAGGTCTGGATACAAGTGCGGTGTGTGCCGAGATCTCAAGAGTTGGAAGTAGACAAGGAAGTTGGTCCGAGTTGACATTGCACCTTGTCGAGTATTTGGTTTTTAACCGGCTTAGAAAAACGCTCTTGTTTGCATTGCTGCTACCTGGCGGGTCTAATTGGTTTCCGGAATTTTTTACTGGCGCTAAATTCAGCTTGCTGTGTCCCATCGTTAGCAGCAGGGCGTTAATTGACGTCAGACCTGTTTTCTGATTCAGTATTCCGGCATTCTGGCACAAGGGTTTCCTTAATAGTGATTTGGTTCTTTCTCCATATCTGTTGCCTTATATGAAAAAATGGTTCATTTTCTTTGTATATTAATATAAGAATATTTTTATGGTAGTTGTCCATTTTGGTTTTACATAATGAAGATAGTTCTCTACTATATGATATAAATACATAAGTAGATTATTAAATAATTTTAGATCTATTTTCATTTTGTCATTTTTTTTTTCATGGAGGTTTTAGCCTGTTTTTAAGATATATAAGATAAAAACTTTTATAACAAGGATTTTATTTGAAAATAAATAGACCTTAAGGGACATACCTATTTGAATGTAATGCCTACATCTAATGCCCGCATGTAACAGATGTCTATTTAGATGACATACTGTACACACAAGATGGCGATAAGCTATGTAAAGTCCCTCCTTATGCCCATATGTATCGTATAAATGAGGGTCGCCAGGCGTTGGAATTGCTTCACCCGAGGGCGGAGCCTCTGTGAGCAGAATTATCGGTTAACCTCTAATCAGCACAAATTGACCACGGACCACCCAGAGCGCTGGCTGCCATTATCGTCGGAGAATTGGATTCTTTCTTTCCAATTTGCATAGAGGAATCGTGCATACCCTTCCGATCGCACCTAAGAATTCTTTTAATTATTTCTATATTGTATATTCTATCAACGTTAGCAAGGAAGCCTGTTGTTTCATTGGTTAAATCTTTTGTGAACAATTAATTGCCTTGTTACTAAATATGTTTAATACCTCATCGCTCGGACGATTCCATTCAAACTTTTAGAAATATGTGTCGAGAAGTTAAGGAACATTTATTAAATCATAGAACACACATATATTTATGTAGGGCTATAAAATAATTTGAATCTATTTAATTTTCTAGCCTACATGCATTTTATAATTGAATTCAACCATTTAATGTCTTAAAAATTGATCAAACCATACGGCATATTACCACACCATATTATCTGATAATAAGCCTTTAACGCTAGTTTTGTAGGATTCTATGTGATTATTGTTGTTACTAAGTTTGTACTTGAATTAAACTGATTTTTCAAATTTCGAATTTTCTAAATAATTTCTCAATAAAATACAAGGAAGGATCTAAAACTAAGCAGAATAGCATTGCTGCGCCTCGTGTACCTGTAGTACTAGGTTATGTCGCTAGGGTGTTGTTGTAGGACCTCTCCTGAGTCAGTCTGCCAAATCGCCTCTCTTGAAAACGATTATTTCTGTGTGGGTGTCTTTTGTGCCTTCGTGACATGAAAAAATGGCAGATTCTCCTGAACAACGTTCTGCTGTGAATATTTGTTTTTCTCTCGACACGAATGCAACAGACATGTGATGATGCAAACAGCTCACAAAGAACATGTTCTTTGTAAAACTCGAGTGTACGAATGGTTTTCTTGGCTAAAAATGCTATAATGGTAATTGAAGGTCTACTTCGTTGCGATTTTCCTACAACTTTTCGAACCGTGGCCTAACATCGGTAAGACCCTTAATCTCACCAACGAAGAGCAGCGGAGAACGAACTTATCAAGGTTGTCCTGAAGCACAATTCCGCGCATTTGACAATTGATTTTGGGATGCGAAGAGTAGCAGCAAAGTTTGAGCACAGACCTCTCAACGAGAAACAATGGGATTGACGCGTTAAAGCCTGGAAATCTTGATCTCTCTCGACTCACCTTATTCGCCAGATTTAGCTTCCGCGGGTACCTTTGAAATAAAGAATTTTGCCGACGTGAAGGACATAAAACTCCATGTTCTGACGGTGCTAGAAGGCATCAAAAAAGTTGTCAAATTTAAAAAGTTAAAGAACATTCTTTTAAAAAAGTAATTCCAGTTATTATAGGTCTGCCTCGTATTTGAAGTAATCGTGTGGTGTTTAAACTGGCCCAGTAAGTAAAGTGGCAGATTCTTCCAACCTTTCCCTTCTTAGAAGTAAGAGTAAGTAATAATGATGTGATCACATAATTATCTGCAGGTGAGCCTCTCTCTATTTAAAAGCCTTTATCTACCACGTCCTCATGTAGGATGCTTTTATTTTCAATTTCTAAACACAATAAGTTGGGCGGTTGTGCTATAGAAAGGATGATGTTCCACAGTTGTGATACTTGTATAAAACACTAAAGAGAGATACGCCCCAACCGATATTTCACATCATCTTCAAATAATATTTTCATTATAAAATAGTAGTTTTTACCCAACTGCATCTTTAATTTCTAATAAAGTAAGATTTATATAATGCCGACAATAATAAGTATCGTTCTTAGCTACGTTGTAAAGACGATGGACAGGACTGTTTGGCCTTGGAAAATTTGTATTTTTTATAAGGAGTCAATGTAATTTTGAAAAGCATATTGGAATGAAAATAGGGGTTCCTTTCTTTTCATTTCAAGTTTATATTTTTGTGTACTTAAATTTTCATTATCACGCACTATTTTTTATGAACTTTCGACTTTATTTAACACCTCTGTATGTAGTGTTTTCAGCGATTACCATTTGCAACTTTTATTGTAATTGGTCACTAGATTTCAAAATTGTCATTGAAACTTGAATTTGATACAATTCTGTGCCTCAATCACCTATCATTCTGATGTTTTGATGATATAGATGATAATGCTGAAGAAAAAAAAAAGAATGTTCATTTCAATATATTAACAGCGTTCTTCCCATACTGAAATGTTTGTGGTAGGGCCAGTAGTTAATATTGTCTATAGATTCAATTTTGTTGAACAATAAGTGAAGGAAAATAAGAATGCCCGCTTAAAACACGGCAGAGCATCATCCGGTCTGAATTTTGACTAGGAAAAAATGCCCACAGAAGATCTGCATAAAATGTGACGTAATCTTGGAAGTTTTTAATCCTCCACCGTAGAGCATCTGCTGGTTTGGCGGCTGTGGCGAGACCGTCCGCTGCCAGGCTGATGCAAGGCCTGCCCTTTGTGGAGACGAAGGAAGAGCATCCATCCTCTCAATCGACTGACCTGAATCGCTCCACAAAAAGACACCTGACGCATCTGTATGGCGTCATCTCTGTTGTACTTTCTCTCCAAGTTTCCAGTTGTTCACTCCCGCTAGAAAAAATAATATTGTGTCCGACTGGTCTATTTCCACACCCGCGCCGCCCTGTCAACGTGAAGACAATCTTAGGATATGCATCTTTGTCTGTCTTTCGTAATGACGTTGGCCCGTTTTTAAATAGACACACTAATCCTATTGTTGTTGAATTGAGACTCATGTGGATTCTTCTTTTTAAAACAAAATATATTTATTTTAAATGAAAATTATTTTGGATTTAAAAATTGTTTTATTTTTTCAATATTTCGTTGAACCAATCGTCCATCTCTTACTAGGTTTTTGTTTCGAAACACAGAGCAAGTCACGCGCTTCAGGTGAATAACGGACGTCTCACAAGCTTATACTGGACGGGAAAAAAATGGCATTCTTGATATACATTTTCTTTTGTTTATATTTTCATTTTGTTCAAAATATATATCAAAGATGTTTTTTTGGCCAATTAACTTTTGAAACGTCCGTGGATCACCTGAAGCGCACGACTTACTGTGCGTTTCAAAACTAAAAACTTAGTAAAAAATGGATGATTGGTCCATCTAAATATTGAAAAAAAAAAGAACAAATTATTATAAATCCAAAATAATACTTATTTTAAAAATATATAATTATTTGGATTGCTCAATATTAAGAGTTAGATATTTTCAAAATATCATCAGGATGTTTTGATAGCCTCCTGCATCAAAAACAAGCTCACGTGAGACCTCCCAAAACTCTTATGAGATCAACAAGCGAAGTAAGGTTTATTTACTTGGACTTCGTGTCAAATCGTGTAAGTTTTATTTAGCTATTAAGTTTTAGTCGAAACCAGAAACTGTTCACATTTAAAGGATTGCAATTTCATTGTATCAGAGTTGGGAATCTTTTTTTCTGATATCACAACATAATCAATATATTTTAAAATAAAACTACAACCTTTCGCAATAAGTTTCTTTTATTATGATATCATTATAAATATCATAATAAAAGAAACTTATTGCGAAAGGTTGTAGTTTTATTTTAAAATTTGTAGCGCAATTTTTTCGTTTACTTCAAATCAATATACATATCAAGACGATACAGCAAATATAGATTGCGGTTCTTAATATAAAAATCTTTACAATGAACCATCGGCTGATTTTAATAATTTGTTAATATGCCTGTACTCTCTTCTCAAAGAAGGTAAAAAATCTCTAACTCAACTTGAAGACAATATATTCTGAAGAAACCATAAAACGTCCTACTTGTAATTCCACATGTTGACTTCCCTCCACGCAATTTCTACGTTAAACGTAAACAATGAAATAGGACTAGTACACAATGCCATTCTTCCAAAATAATCACATTGTTAAAGAAATAAAAAAGAAAACTATACCTAAGCACAAAGGCTTTTTCAGTTTCTTTAAGGGGTTTTCTAGAAATATATATATATACTTAGAATACGCCTATATAAAATAAAATTAATGGTGGAAATTTTGAATATTTCAGGTTTTACCTTTGAACAAATTTTGTTATTTTAAAATAGTACAACCTTTGTTGAAAGAAAACTCCCATATGATTCATTTTTAAAGAATTATATCAATTTATGAATGTGAAATTATAAAATTATTATTATTTTTTATGATATTATAAGAAAAAAAAATTTTTTTTTCTCCACATGAATAGTGTTAAAAAGAAAATCATTTTTCAGAATGTGTTGATAACTTTTCCAAATCTTGATTTTAAAAAAGTATATTCACCACAACTATTAATAAACGTTTTTAAAATATGTGTTTTGAAAGGTTTTTAATTTGAGAACACACCACAATGTTTGAAAAGCAATTTCAGTAGATAATGAATTTTGTAAATTGAAAAGACCAGCGATAAAGAACCAAATAACTTTTAATTAATAACTTCACAGAACATTAAATGAGCCTTTTAGCACCACCGGAATGTCGATCAGAGAGATTGATACCTGTCTTCACAACAGAGGCTTAGAATTGGTAAATGTCATGATGCCAACTTGGATAGTGGGCATTTTTGATTCCGATATAGTTAGAGCATATTTTATGATTCCGACTTGGATAGATAGCGTGTTCGTTATACCATATTCTGGATATCTCTCACTCTTTCCCTCTCACTTGGAATTATTTGAACACACAACATACATTATGAATAAATATTACCGAGAGATGTTTTACCATCACTTCTGTTCGCGCGTCCATTTAGGGCAGTTAGCGGCCTTCTGAGTGACCTGGCCCCAGACGACCTTGCAAGGTCGTGGCGCGGCGACTGTTTGCTCGCCTTCATTTCCTGCCTCCATTGTTTGCCCTCCTGCCAATCACTGACCATGTCTTATGGACTGCCATACTGCCACATATTAACGGTAGAATTGACATACCTGTTCTACCACTCGGGCAGACAAAGGTAGGGAGGATTTTATTGTAAGTTGTTCCTTTCAGGAATTCCACTTTCTTATATATTTATGATCCTAGGGGATACCTTCTCGTTATATTGGAAAAAATAATCGCTCATAAACGACATAGTTATCCTAAGCCATGTCCTCAATAGCGACTTCGCCTCATATCCGGTCAGTGACCACTGACAATGGTCCCTGAAGTTACAATTTCGTTTACCAATAGTCTTAATGGCGAACAGATTTTATAATTATTTTATCATCACAAAAAAAAAAAAGTTTTAGTTAAAAATTATTCAATCTATAAAGAGTTTTGTGTTTTAGAATAATGCCATCAGTATATATATAATTATTGCCTCATAAAAGAAAAAAAACCTCCTTAGAAGTATTTAATGGAGAAATTTATTATATATAGAAATTTATATTATTTTTTCACATATAGAGAAAATAGAGGAATGACTTTAAAAATCGATTTTAGGTAGACTCCACCTCTAATATTAAAGGGCCAGAAGACATTTATAAGAAGAAGAAAAAATAGTGACTCAATAATATGTTATTTAGAAATATCGATGCTAGAAAATATTCTTTTAGCATTACCTGGAGCTTTTTCTGCCGCCCAAGTAGGTAAAAGTAACTATAGGAAAGGCATTGCGAAAATGGAATAATTATGGAATATTGTTATCCAAAGGTAATATATTTTATTATATTTTATAATATATATATATTGTTGCACCAAGTTACAGCTTTGCAGGGTCGTCGACCATGGTTTCTTCCTTCTTGGTGTTATACACGTTTCCCGAGCGGGTTTCCCTATTCAAAGCAAATAATTAAAAGTAAAAGTAAATAAATAAAAGTAAATAAAATAAATTACCTTTCAAAGTTATTGTGTTTATTTATTCGTGGTCTTCCTCGTAGGTCGTGATTCGCAGTCTCCCTCTAGGTCCTCTCTCGCTCCAATAACCAATCAAGAAATATATACAATAATTTATTACAAAAGGAATGAAACTATAAAAAGGAATGATGAAAATCTAAATATTCTGTTTTAAATAAATATTAAATATAGAATATTTTGAATAAATGTAAGGAGCATTAAAATTGATGTAACACTTCCCCTTCTCCAGAGGTTGTCACGTCCTCGTGAATGGCCTCTTCCATTCTCTCATAATAAGGCTTGATTCTTGAAACATGAACTATCAGAGGGTCTTGGCCCGGATTATCTTTCGGTTCTTTTAGATAATTGACGCTAGACATCTTCTTTAATATTCTATATGGACCAAAATATTTTCTCAGAAGTTTCTCACACTCTCCTATTTTCCTAATTGGTGTCCAAACTGCTACTAATTCTCCTGGTTCGTAGCTTCTTTCCATGTGTTTCTTGTCATAGTTATTTTTCATTCTTTCTTGAGTCTTTATTGTGTTGTTAATAAATAATTTTCATGTTCTGTCTATTTTGTCTAAGTGATGTTTTATGTATTCATCATAATTATCCTTGTCAATGTCAACCGAGATATTCCTGTCGTCCAAAAGAGACGTGGGTTTTCTTCCAAACATCATGAAAAAGAGAGAATATCCTGTGGTTTCCTGAATTGTAGTATTGTAAGCGTGAGCGATGAATGGGAGTATTTCGTCCCAATTCTTCTGATCAGTGTTCACATACATACTGAGCATATTGATCAATGTTCTATTTAACAGCTCTGTCAATCCATTAGTCTGGGAATGATAGCTCGTTGTGAAGCAATGTTTAATCTTGCACATTTTCATCACCTCTTTCATTAAATTACTGGTAAATTGAGAGCCCCTGTCACTAATAAGATATTATGGGGCTCCGTGTCAGTGAAAAATATCCTCTACTAGAAATTAAGAAACTTCTTTCACTGTTGCTTCCGAGACTGCTCTTATTTCTGCATATCTAGTGTAGTAGTCCGTCAGCACGATTATCCATTTTTTCCTGTTTTTCGTAGATGGCAATGGACCAACAAAGTCAATTTCAATTCTTTCGAAAGGAAAGTTGACTGGGGGAATGGGCTGTAGTAGTCCAGAAGGTAATTGGTTTGAGCCTTTCCTACCTTGGGAAAGGTGACACCTCTTAACGAATTCTGAGACATCCTTTAGCATGGATGGCCAAAAGTATTTACTCTTTATTCGGTACATGGTTCTGGCGACACCCAGATGGCCATTCGACATATGATTGTGATATTCTTTCATAATTTTCTTTTTTTCTTCTCTGGAACCACAAGCAACCACGCCCTGCCTTCAATATTTTTGACAAGAACGTCTGCTAAATCGCATTTTCTAAGAGGTTTATGCTTTCATTTTTAATTACGTGAAACAGAATCTTAGTCATTATTTTTCATTTTAAATATGTATATTATAAAAAGACTACAGAGTGAGACATGGTGTCCCAAAGATGGAGCCACTGGTCCACTCCACCAGAGAGGAACTGTTGCTGTGTGGGATGGACTGCCAGAGCCCAGACTTCCTCCGTGTGACCCTGTCCACACACAATGATATCATTGATGCTGCTATTGAAGAAGGAATAAAAGTTAACGGCGACACGCCCTGCCTTCAGGGTTCGGGTTTTTCTTAAAGAGGCATCCATCTTCTTCTTCAAAGTTTTGCGCAATTGATCGCCTGCTTCCATTAAGGTTTTCTTAACACTTTCGATAAACTTATCCTCTTCGTCTGTTAAGGGTCGTTCTGGTAAGGGTCCCCTAGATGAGCCATCGGCGTCCAGATGCTTCTTTCCTGATTTATGTATTATATCGAAGTCATATTCTTGAATTTTCAGTGCCCATCTTGCCAATCGACCTGTTGGATCCTTCAAGGTTTTGAGCCAGCATAAGGCGTGATGATCTGTTACTATCTTAAAGTGTCTTCCATAAAGGTAGGGCCGTAATTTTGACATTCACCAGACATCAGCCAGACATTCTTTTTCAGTGTTTGAATAATTTTGCTCCGCTTTATTTAGAGTACGACTCAAATATGAGATCACCTTTTCTTCACCACCGATATCTTGGAAAAGTGTTGCACCTATGCTTATGTTGGACGCATCAGTATGAATACGAGTAGGCGCATTTGGATTGAAGTAATCTAAAATTGGTGGACTTAATAGTGCTGTTTTCAGGGTTTGAAACGCTTCCTCTTGCCTTTCTGTCCAGGTAAATGAAACACTTTTTTAATAAGGTTGACCAAAAGGACAGCAATTTTTGATAAATATTTGATATATTTTCTAAAAAATATGAGCACATTCCCAAAAGGAATTGTACTTCTTTGACCTTTGTGGGCCGAGAAAAATTTCTGACAGCTTTGATGTTATGTTCCGCGGGATTTATACCATGTTTGCTCGTTATATAGCCGAGAATCTCCTATTCTTCAAAAGAAAATCGGCAATTTTTGGCGTTTAACCTTAAATTAGATTCACGAAAACATCTGAAAACTGCTTCGAGTCTTTTGAGATGCGTTGGAATATAGGGCTATATATGATAACATCACCCAGATAACACAGACAAATTTGCCATCTCAGAATTCCAAGCATATTTTCCATATTTCTCTCAAAGGTAGCAGGCGCGTTGCAAAGTCCAAAAGGCATTACGTTGAAAGCATATATCCATGCGCTGTAGTGAAAGCTGTTTTCTCTTTGTCTCTTTCTTCGACTTCAACTTGCCAATATCCAGATCTGAGGTCTATTGCTGAGAAGTATGTAGATCCTTGGAGAGTATCCATAACTTCGTCTATTCTAGGGATCGGATAGACATCTTTTACTGTCACATTAATTAGTTTTCTGTAGTCCACACAAAATCTGCATTTACCATCTCGCTTCTTGACCAATATTACTGGAAAAGACCAGGGACTAGAAGATGGTCTAATTATGCCTTCTGTAAGCATCTCGTCAATTTGCACTTTTATAATATCTCGTTCTTCAGCACTTATCCTGTAAGGCTTGTGTTTAATTGGCTTCGCGTCTTCTGTGTCTATCCGATGTTTTGCCAAATTGGCTCTCCTTAATCTCGACGAAAACAGATCTCCATACCTTTCTAAAACTTGTTTTAACTCCTTCTGTTCCTTTGGTGAAATATTTTCGTTTATTTGGAATCTAGGTTCTTCGTTCTCTTCTACCTCTCTTTCTCGATTCACATTTATTTTCGTTGGACTACTTCCAAAAGCCAATGTTTGGTTTTTAATTATTTTTAACGGTAGAGGATACGGATTAGTTATCCAGATATGTGTTTCCCTACTCATAACATTGATCAAGCTTCTTGCTAGACGAAGTCCATTTGTTTGAAACATTTTGCTACTCTCCTCGATAGTATATTCCCCATCCTCTGTTTCTAGCAATGCCTTGATCAATTTAATGGAACATTCCGGTACAATAGAACCCTTGGCACTTTTTATTTTCAACATTTCAAAATTGCTGTCGTCATGATTATTCGTCAAATCGTATTTTATAGTTTCTTGCTTACAATCTATTTTCGCGTTCATTTTCTTAAGGAAATCTCTTCCAAGAATTAATGTCCGTAAATGCGTTTTCAATATCACAAATTTGTGTGATAATGCTTTGTCGTCAATTTTTATATTTAAAAATATACTTCCTACCATGCCTAATGTTTTTCCATCGGGTCCTGCACACATTTTTGCGAGTTTACTTATACCATGGCCTGTATCGAGGGCCGTTCTGAGGTCGACCACTGAGAGGTCAGCACCTGTATCAACTAAAGCTTCAAAACTCCCTATCTTGTCCACATGAATTTTTAATTTGTATCTAGGGTCCAACTTCTTGATTCCATTTATGGTTGACTTGCTTTGTTTGAGATTCAGGCGCGACGCTTAGTTTAAATCTTCCAACACGGAATATCTATTCCGGGTAGGAATATTTGTCTGTGTGTTATGACATACATCAGCATAAAGCCGAGGTCCTGATTTCTCTGATATTTTATTTATTTGGGATTTCTCTTCGACCTTCTCTTGGGTAGCTGTTGGATCCTCTTCTAGGATTCTTATAAACTTGACCCTACAATAATGGGCCACGTGCCCTGGCTTGTTACACTTGAAGCAGATTGGTCTTCCATCTTCTGTCCTATTTTTGCTCGCTTCTTGGCTTTTATTGTAGGTGTTTCTCTGGAGGTTTGGTTTCGGCACGAAGTTTGGATTATAAGGACGTCTAGGGGTAGAGGGCTGGGGCACGTTGTTTCGATACTGCCTGGGAGTAGGAGGGGAGTCGTTCTTGTAATATTTGGAAGCAGGGGCCTGGGGCCTGGAAGTGGTCTGATAGTTTCGCGTGGCAGTCGGCGGCACTTTCCTCGATTGTTGTTGGGGTATAGAATAGCGTGGACCGTTATATAGGCTTCTGGATTTCTCCACACGTTCCCGATACTTCTTCTCAAAAGAATCCATTTTTTTGCACACGACAAGGAGTTCATCGGTGGTTTTAGGAGGGTTTAGGTAGAGCGCGAATGAGTACTCTTTTTTTTCAGTCATCCAAAATAATGTTCGATTTTCGTTTCTTCTTCCATTGCGGTGTCAACCTTGTTGCACAACACTAAGATGTCTTCCGCGAACCTGATTGCTGGTTCATTCCAGTGTTTAATTCTGCTAAGCTTCATTCTTAATTCTTCTTTATTCGCGTCCAGAGAAAAGTCCTGAATGAGGCGGATTTTAATATTTTCCCAACTCGTGAAACTAGCTTTCTGCAAATTCAACCAGGTGTTAGCGCTTCCCGTCTTGTTCATGGCGGCATAACGGGCAATTATGTAGTCTGCCCAATGGTAGAGGAAACCAATCTCTTCGAGGGATTCTATCCATGGGCTAGGGTCTTCTGTCCCGTTATATTTAGGAATTTCTATATTGGGGTTCAAAGCAACTAGTTCGAAACCAGCATCTCTACCAATTGTTGCACCAAGTTGCAGCTTTGCAGGGTCGTCGACCTTGGTATCTTCCTTCTTGGTGTTATACACGTTTCCCGAGCGGGTTTCCATATTCAAAGCAAATAAATAAAAGTAAAAGTAATTGTTTAAAAGTAAATTAAAAAAAATTACCTTTCAAAGTTATTGTGTTTATTTATTCGTGGTCTTCCTCGTAGGTCGTGATCCGCAGTCTCCCTCTAGGTCCTCTCTCGCTCCAATAACCAATCAAGATATATGTACAATAAATATTACAAAAGGAATGAAACTATAAAAAGGAATTATGATAATCTAAATATTCTGTTTTAAATAAATATTAAATATCATAGAATATTTTGAATAAATGTAAGGCGCATTAACATTGATGCAACAATATATATAGAAAGTTGCTGATGGCCTGTTCCAAAGATATTTTCCCAACCCAATTTCATGATAAATAAAGGAAAGTAAATCACGTACGCGTTTCGGGCTGTTGGCCCTCGTCAGTGTGGTGCAGTCTGTACCTCTATTAACAAAATTTACTCCCAGAGGCTTCTTGAGATATCAATAAATAAGTATTTAAGGCCAAGTTTGCATAAATACTCGTTACATGTGAAAAAGTAAGAAAATATGCAAATGGTCAGGTGTTGATATTAAAACAAAAATGGCATTTCCTGATCGCTCACATGAACATCTTAGATGGCAGATTTTGTTTTTAATATCAACACATGACCATTTATACATTTTTTTTCTTCCTTTTTTCACATGAAAAGCGTATTTCCCTTAACTTAGCCTTAAATACTCATTTCTTGATTTTTCAGGAAGCCTATGGGACCAAATATTTGGTCGTAGAGGTAGAGTCTGCATCACGATGACGAGGGCCAACAGCCCGAAACGCGTACATGGTTGACTGTTATTGATTTATCAAGAAATTGGATTAGTAAAATATCTTTGGAATAAACTAAATTAATGATTAGTTGATTTCTGTTCCACTAGATGCGCTCTGCCAACTAAGATTATCATGTGAGTGGTCAGGAAATGGCATTTTTGTTTTTAATATCAACACCTGGCCATTTTAATCTTTTTTCTTAATTTTTCACACACACCTACACCTACCATGTACTCACAGATATACCAGGTGCCAGAGCACCCTTTGTTTTTTTTTTTAAATTATTGGTGATATTGGACTTGTTAAAGAATCAGAAGACCATTAAAACAGTTGATTCAATGCGGGTTTTGAAACCCTGGTTGCAGACAGTTCAGGACCTCCAGTCTACCCCCCTCTAAATTAAATAGTTTCCGACAGTTCAGACCTCCAGTCCCCCGCCTCCAAAGGCAATAGTTGCCGACAGACCACCAATTCACTACTCCACACACACCACTTCTCAAAGTTTTGACTAGCAAGTAACTATTCTGGCAATGACTGTTGGTCCAAATGGAAAACGGACTCGACTTCATTTTCAGAAGAAATAGCCTCATAATAATCATCGCACATATGTCAAGATAACCCCAGCAACGTGGTACTTCCGTGTCCTCGACACCAAAGACCATTTCTCATCTTTCTACCGCCCAACGAGGTACCATTCATTTTAATATCCCAGAGCCAGTCGGCCGGCCGTTCGAGTTCCATTTAATTCTCTCAGGCGGAAGACTGGATCATTTTTCTCGCTCGCAGCGAGCAGAGTCCAATTGGGGAGAGAGAGGTGCCATCTTGTTATCTCATCTGTCATACTTAGCACCGTCCGTGTCTGTCAGGATTTGTCTCTTGCCCTCAAGGTCGCACTTCTCACAAACATCTGATTCTTCCAGCTTCGTTCTTTCCTCTTTCTTTCTTTCTTTCTTTTTTATTTATTTATTTATTTTTTATGGAAGGAGACAAAAAATGGAATGCTGTCGGTTGCCTGGGACCTTGTCCAGCCGGGTTGTCCAGATTTAGCCCGTCGTGCCACTTTAAGATATATCACCATCTGGTAACCAATTTTAAAAATGAATTATTACATACATTTTTAAAATCTCCAAATTTATTTTAAATGGTTTTTGATTAATGATGTAACTGTGTGTGGCCACCACATTACCATACAAAGAATTGAAACTTGAAGAATTCTCAAAAACGAAATTTTTTTTGTGCATATATTCAATGGGGAAGATATAAATGGTATGCTACATTCTTTTGGTACAGGAACTTTACTCTGTGATACGCTAAAGCTTTCTTAAATTCTTTGAAATTAAATGTTTAGCATAATTACCTTAAATATAGCTTCCCGTTGACTTAGTAAACTCACAAAAAATGTTTTTTTCACGGTCAAAGCAGAATATTACTAGGGATCTAATGAAATTTAATATATTATGATGCACTAGTGCGCCATCTGTTATCAAAATTCGAAACTATTATAGACGCGTATGATTCTTTTTAATGAGCCAGGCCCTCCCATTAATTTTTCCATTGCAGTAAGGACAGTAGAAATTTTTTATTTAAAAAAAATCATACGCATCTATAATAGTTTCGAAATTTAATATATATTTAGGGTAGTATAAAAAAGTAAAATATATATTTATAAACTGTTTTGTTTGCATTTTACGTTAAAGTTTCCAAATATGTTGGAAATAAATGTCCTACCATCGAGATAAACGATCGATCCGGCTCTAGAGTAAACAAAACTTGATTATCATTAGTGGATTCAACTTTCAATCAAACTATCTGGAATAATAAAATTGTGAGTAATTATATAATATGTCACACCTTGAAATAGATGATCAATCAATAGCACAGATACACTATAGAAAATCCCAAACTTCAAAATAATCCAAGATAGTCAACCGAAGCTCTGATCGTTAAAATAGGCAGTAGAACACCTTGCAAATCCGTCATTTCAACAGGAAATAGATAAGAGGTCGATATCCCTGACTTGGTACAGCCGGTCTAGCAGAAAACTATAAGCCCCAGGTTCGTCAACCAACCATCTGCTGACTGAAGTGTCGTGATTAATCTTGAAACCCCGTCATTTGTAAGGACGTCAGGAACAATAGCCGATGAAGCCGAACACTCCCAAGCTTCAGCAGGCCTCAAGTTAATTAACCGAAGCTCTTCTATTAAAAAAAAAATCAGGGATATCGTGAGCATTTTATATACCCCTCATTTCTACAGGCGATAAATCTCAGTGCCACCACAGAGATTTTGTCACGTTTTCATGCCCGTATAAATCTCCTTCGCTTCTATTTACTTCCCAAAGGATCAAATTTCTATTAAAAAGTTATTCCATTGTTTCGGACATTCTTCAATGGACTGTAAAATGCCCATTTGTTTCATCAAAATATCTAGCATGTCGCTAAACACGATATGATTTAAGATATGATAAGCTTTATACATGCTGTGGCTCTCCTTCACCAGATTGTGGCTTTTTAATGTTGATATTTATACTGTTAACTGCTTTACGAGATCAGAGAGAGAGAGAGAGAATTTGAGATTGAAACTGATTTATTATAACGTTCATATAAGATTATATAAGGTTAAATACCTAAAATGAATAAATAAGATTAATAATGATAGATATATGAATAAATAGATATAAATAGATACAATAATTGATAAATATACATATATATATAAATATATATACAAGGTCTTCATTGGTGGCGCCCACCGCGAGAAAGACTCCGCCACCGATGGATTGCGAGAGTTCTTTCCCACAGAGTGGGCAGGTCGAGGTGTTGGCTGGCATTACCCAACTCAAGGCCAAGATGGTACTTGTAGATGGTAGCCTTCGACACACTTGTTAGCTTCACTGCCTCGGGATGGAGGCCGACGCCGAAGAGCCAGGCCTGCAGATCCATGGGCAAGTCGCAGGAAGCGAACACCTCCCGGAGCAGGGGGCGCACGGCTCGGCAACTCCAATATCTGTGGGTCAGCGACCCGTCGCTGGACCCACAGGCGGCACAGTTGGCACGTCTCGAGGCAGGATGGTCAGGATGGGGTAGGGCGTGGAGGGCTAGCCGTAGGGCGACATCTGCGTCGTGCCCCGAGAAGCAGTTTCGACGCAGGTCGGCCCAGGGGGTGTAGCGGGGCACATCCACGGTGAGGGTCCACCGGGCAGCCAGCTCTGCAGTAGGATGGGCCTAGAGCCGTGCCGAGTCCAATGCCCGGCGCGCCTTCTGGCTGGGTAGGCGGGTGATGGGGGTCGCCGATCCCCGCAGGACGATGGTCTCTGCCTCGTACTCCGCATAATAGCTGGAGCTGGCGTTTTCCCGCAGGAGACGTTGGCAGAAGGCCCCCAGGTGCTGCGCATCTAGGAGCGCGGCCCGCGTTGAGCGCGCAAGTGCAGGGGCGCCATCGAAGAAGTCCCCGACAGTCGCCTGTAGCCAGCGCTCGGGAGCCAGCAGGTCTGGCGGCCGCAGGAACCTGTTGTCACCTCGAAGACGCAGGGACCTCAGGCTAGCGGGATGAAGAACCCGGTGGTCAAGCTCGAGGACGCTGGACGCGGCCTCCCACAGGCTAAGCAGTCTCCTCCTCCTAGGCGAGTGCCAGACGTCAGGAGCCGGCGGTGTCAGCCACGCCCGGCTGCGGACCAGCCAAGAGTAGCCGTTGGCGGCGCCGCGAAGAGAGGCCTGGACCCCCTTCAGGCAGGCGAGCCGAAGCTGGCCCGCGATGTCAAGCAGGCCGACGCCACCATCGAAGACTGGGCGAGCCAGGATGCGCCCGGGGAGCCACGAGACTCGGCTCGTACCCCACACGAAGCGCGCCAACCGCGCCTGCACCCGGCCGATGGTGGTTTCAGGTGGAAGGTAGCCATGGAGGTGGTGCAGGATGGAACCCAGGACCAGGCTGTTGGCCGCGCGAGCACGACCCACCATAGACAGGCTGCGGGTGAAGGGCGACCACCTCGCGATGGCTCGCTCCAGCAGCCCCATCAGGTGTGAGGCCTGGGAGGCGACGGTATTTCTGGTGGTTATGGTGCAGCCCAGGACGGTCAGCGACTCGGAGATTCGTCCAGGAGATTCCCAGAGGAGAATCCGTCCGGTGCTTCCAGGAACCGCACTAGAGTCCGCAGCTCTTCGGGAAATTGACAGCCACCCCGGAGGACATGCGGAACTCTTCGAAGATCAGGGGCACGAACTCAAACTGAGAGAGAGAGAGAGAGAATACTGCTGTCTGTTTTTAATTGTGATATTTAAATAAGCGTATATATATCACCCCCCCTGGATCCATTAGATTCTAATATAGGATAACATGCATAATTATGAATTTGTTTGGAACTTTAAAATCTAATAACCTTCGTCTCTACCGAGGTTTCTAATCAATTGTCCGCTAGTTCCCCCGGGAAGGGATTTGCATGCGTGGGCTCTGTGGAGTGAAAGCGCGGAGGACTCGTTTTCTTTTGTGGGTCAAACAATGGGCGCATTGTACCCATGGCGTGGCCCCGTTCCTGGGCGACTTTTATTTTGTCCAGCGGTGTCGTTGTCCCACTGGTCCAGGAGATCCAATCTACTAACCATCACATTTGAACATTTAGCTTATAGTCTGCTAGTAATTTGTGAATATGCTTTTAGAATCTTCGATACAACGCTCTCTGAGTCACAAACATTCAGCAATTATTTCCCCAGGATCTCTTTCTCTTTCCCGCGGTGGGCGCCACCAATGAAGACCTTGTATATATTTATATATATATATAGTATATTTCAAACTGTATAATAATGACACTTTTAGTATATGTCACATATCTTCCAATTAGTTAGAGCCTATACCTTATTATTAAAATGTACACTGTTTCTATTTGCTACCACCCTCATATTTTGTATATATGCTATATCTTTATTAATAAAACCTGTAAACCCCTATTTGTATGTAAAACTAAAAATGTTGACGTCAAAATAAAGATCCAAAGAGTGTTCGGTCAGCTGGTGGCAGGGACAGAGGGGAGGAAAATGACAACGCCCATGTGGGGCCGGCCCCCAGGGACTCTTTATAGATCCCCTGAAAACAGGACAGGTTTTGGCAGGGGGTCAGCAGATGGTTCTAGGGTGTGGCCATCGACATACGGCTTCTGTCTCAGAGAGTCTCTCCCTCCATGTCTCGGGGATAAGCATCCAAGTTTGTGTCATGGCCTCTACCTCTGTCCCGTGGGCTGTTCCCGATCACTCTCGGTGTTAACATCTAGCCCTGCCTCTGCTTCTTGTTGTTCGCGTGTGGGAAGAACATCAACACTCGCCTCACGTACACGACTGCCAGTTCACCCATTCGTCGGCACAGTTGCAAAATGATTACATATATGTATATTTATCAATTATTTTTATCTATTTATATATATACACACACACACAAAAGCCTTTATTAAGACACACAGGTCTTACAGAGGATTCTCCTTGGGGTTACAAGACGGAGAAACCTATGAAAGTGGGAAATATACAAAGGGGTAAAAATGGAGAAAGATTATATACATATGGTTAATATATAAAGATTATTATTTGAATAATCCTATGGAAAATAAGAAAAAAAAATTGGAAATATGGATGGGAGAAGTGGAGAGCGAAGAGAGGAAAGAAAACAGGTATTTACATATGGAACATACATATAATGGAACAAGTCAATTTAAGCTCTTCTGCTCACACAGCACAGGTGGACCATGGCTTTTTCAAGAAATCTTTAAGAGATTTTCCACTATTTATATATATTTATTCCTATATTTATCATTATATAATTTTATTTGTATTTATATTTATTCAGTATATTTAATCTTATATAATATTATATCGATTTTGAAATAAAAAAATCAGTTTCAATCTCTCTCTCCGTTATTATTGGTTGAAAATAAACCCTTTAAAAAAAGTCTACGTTTATTATCATTGCTAGCAGGCAAAAGTTCACTCTGTCGCAAGTACAAAAGTCTATATGTTTTCTACATGCGCAGATATGTGACTCATTACAGTAAAAGCAGTCTCTAGCTACCGCCATGATTATATTATGGTCTGTACCACGTGTACTTGGGATTTATAAAAATTTAACTGATATCTGTATTTGAAAAAGAAAATAAATGTGGTAACCGAGGGTCAAACCAGTAGTAACCGAAAGGGACAGTCAGGGCGTGGAGAGTTTTCCAGTACCTCTCTGCACCTTTTAGGACCTTTAACAGTTCTCACAGAGTACAGGCAGTCATGGTCGAGGCAGAGTGGAAAGCTTGGGAATGCCAAACAGACAAAAAAAAAAAACGAAATGACACAGTTGTAGTAGGAAAATTCCATGAACAGATAGGAGTCGAGCTAAGAGCAAGATGGAGTTAGAAGAGTCTTACTGTTTTACATGGTCGATGAGGTGGTCCTGGGTACAACCGACAAGGGCTCACGCCGATGGTGAAGTCTCTAAGTAACATTTCGGCTAGGGCGAGAATTTGGACTTTGAACGGGTGCAAAGTGCGTGGGACGTCTGCGATATTCTGCACCCTTTGACCTTGATGGCAACGACTTGCCAAATTCCTCTTTAGGGTTGTTGGATTTCTATCTCGACCTCTTTCTTAGCTCGGCTCTCAATCTATTACATAGTTTTATACACAATCTTGTTATAAGTATTATACAATATAGGGTTGTTGGTTTAAATTACCATATATATATGTTATGAATATTTTATTGTTGTTGTTAGATAAAGGCTTGATAAGACAAAGGATCGATAAGATAAAGGGTTGAGGTGCAGTCGTGATAAAAAAAGATAATTATTTACCGTCAAGTAGCTTTTATTTTCAATTAATTGAGGAAATATTACACATTAGTTAGTTTCACATTATATAGAACTAGACGAATGGCCCGGGCAACGCCCGGGTTTTACCCGAGTGCGAATATATTTTAAAAACGTTGTCTTGGGTGGTCGCTATTGACAGGGTGGTCTGTATAGACAGGTGAATGTAACACACTGATGATAACAGGGTTGCCTAAAGTGGTCGCTATAGACAGGGTGGTCTGTATAAACAGGTGTATGTATCACACTGCTGATAACAGGGTTGCCTAAAGTGACGGCTATAGACAGGGTGGTCTGTATAGACAGGTGGATGTATCACACAGCTGATAACAGGGTTGTCTAGGGTGGCCGCTATAGACAGGGTGGTCTGTATAGACAGGTGGATGTATCACACAGCTGTAGGGTGGTCGCTATAGACAGGGTGGTCTGTATAGACAGGTGTATATATCACACTGCTGATAACAGGGTTGCCTAAAGTGACCGCTATAGACAGGGTGGTCTGTATAGACAGGTGGATGTATCACACAGCTGATAACAGGGTTGTCTAGGGTGGTCGCTATAGACAGGGTGGTCTGTATAGACAGGGTGGTCTGTATAGACAGGTGAATGTAACACACTGATGATAACAGGGTTGCCTAAAGTGGTCGCTATAGACAGGGTGGTCTGTATAGACAGGTGTATGTATCACACTGCTGATAACAGGGTTGCCTAAAGTGACCGCTATAGACAGGGTGGTCTGTATAGACAGGTGGATGTATCACACAGCTGATAACAGGGTTGTCTAGGGTGGTCGCTATAGACAGGGTGGTCTGTATAGACAGGTGAATGTAACACTGATGATAACAGGGTTGCCTAAAGTGACCGCTATAGACAGGGTGGTCTGTATAGACAGGTGGATGTATCACACAGCTGATAACAGGGTTGTCTAGAGTGGCCGCTATAGACAGGTGTATGTATCACACAGCTGATAACAGGGTTTTCTAGAATGGCCGCTATATACAGGTGGTCTGTATAGACAGGTGGATGTATCACACAGCTGATAACAGGGTTGTCTAGAGTGGTCGCTATAGACAGGGTGGTCTGTATAGACAGGTGGATGTATCACACAACTGATAACAGGGTTGTCTAGAGTGGTCGCTATAGACAGGGTGGTCTGTATAGACAGGTGTATGTATCACACTGCTGATAACAGGGTTGCCTAAAGTGACCGCTATAGACAGGGTGGTCTGTATAGACAGGTGGATGTAACACACTGCTGATAACAGGGTTGTCTAGAATGGCCGCTATAGACAGGTCTATGTATCACACAGCTGATAACAGGGTTGTCTAGAGGGGGGCGGGCAGGGAGGTCACGTGTTTGCTGGCAGCCAATGGGCGCGCATTCTATCCGTGAGCTTCAGACAAACAGACAAACAAACAGACAGAATAAGGCAAATATATAAGTAGAAGTAGATTTATAAAGTTAATCCTATATTAGTGATTTAAAAGGATATGATAACTACGCATATTTACAACAAAACTATACAACAAAACTGAAAGTCTTTCTAAAAAACGATGATAACAAAGTAATATTATCAATGAATAAAATAAAATATATATTTTTTAAAATATAGAAATATTCGAATTTTTAGATTATATAATATTTCCCCCTGTGAAAAAGGATTTAAAAAATTAAAATTTTAAAATGAAATTGGTAATTAAAAATAATTAATTAAACGAAATCAATAAATCTATAGAAATAATTAAAAATGAAACAATAAAAATCAATATCCACATTTTTTTCAAAATAAACAAAATAGTTTGTTTACAAATAATTTATATAATTATGAAATTATAATAAAAGTTTATATAAGAAGTATTATAGGCGATTCATAGGAAATATGGATATGAAGCAAAAAAGGTATTTAAAATTTGAGTAATTATGACATTATGCTAGTTACACTTCAAAATATCAAAAAGCACACACACAGTAGAAAATGTTATTTTTACAAAAGTATAATTCAAAAATAATTGTTTCTGATATATTGACATTTAAATGTATGTGAGGTAATATACAAAGGTATTTCTTAATGAGAAGATTGTGTGATGAAATATTAATATAGATGTATGGAATGACATTAAGTTATTTGTGAAGGCTTAAGAATTGGTGTTGATATTTGTTTTTTATTGTCCATGTCCAAAATATGGCCTTCCTGTAAAAAACATGGTAAAAACATCAATATCTATTAACTTTGTGTTAGAATTTTGATTTGCTAATTAAGTCATTTTCTATGTTAGTGCTATAGTGAAGTAAAAAATTTGCTTCTGGGTAAAATAATTTAAGCTTATTAGAGTGTATAATTTCTGCTTGTTTTCTTTGGGGTAAATTGGGTTTATTAATTTCATATGTGACTGGAGAAAGTTGTTTTAAAATAGTAAATAGGCCTATATATCTTTGAGTTAATTTACCAGTGTTTGGATAAATAAAGGTTTTTACTAATACCTGATCTCCTTCTTTAAAAATGGGTTCTGGGTGTTTAATATCATAAAGTTGTTTGCTGTGTTAATGGGATTTTATGGTTCTTTCAATGGCTAATTTTCTTGCCTTTTCTATTGGTGTATGTGTTTCTGTGTCATTTTCTATATACTGTGGTTGTATTCCATAGTATAAGAATTTAGGAGTAAAGCCTGTTGTGGTATGTACTGTTTCATTATAGGAATATATTTAGGAATATATTTTGTCCAAGGAATCTTTAAATTAGCATTATATTGACATCTTAACCTATTAATGATAGTGGAATTTAGTCTTTCTACTTTTGCATTTGTTTCTGGGTGATGAGCACTGGTGAGTAGATGCTTAACATTATTTCTATCTAAAAAGTGTTTAAATTTATTGCTGAGAAAAGCTGCATTTCTGTCAGTTATTAATATTTCAGGTTTATTAATTTGGAATAAATTTCTCAAACAAGTTATATAAGAATCAGTTGATACAGATTTAGTTGGAAATGCCCAAAGGAATCTACTATGGTGATCTACTATCATATGGATACTGTGTTTGGTTGTCCCATAATTATGTAACCCGCCCAATGTATCTAGAGAAAAAAATGTGATTTGGGTGTGTAGCTATTGGCATCTGTTGTAGTGGTCCATAAACAATTCTGTTATCCCTAGACTTGTTGAACTGGCAAGTTTCACAATGTTTGGTGTAATTAGCAATATCCCTAGTCATATGTGGCCAATAATAGTGTGGAGAAATTATTTTAGTCATTTGAGTTGTTCCAATATGTCCGTGCTTTGTATGTACTTTGCTTAATAATTTCTGTCTTAGTGTCTGTGGTACATAAGCTCTTTTAAAACCCTCTCTATTAATTATAAAGATACCATTTTGTAATTTATTTTACTATTGTTAATTTGTTCTGTTGATTGGGGTGCTCTTTTAACTCATTATATGTTAGGTAAAATGAGACAGGTGCTCTTAACAGCACACACACATGTCTGCTTCTATATTATTTAATCCTTTAATATGTTTTATGTCAAAGCTATATTGAGATAGAATTAAGGACCATCTAATTAACCTACCTTGTGGGTTTTTTACATTTTTGATCCATTTTGAAGGTAAGTAATCTGTGTGCAAAGTAAAATGTATGTTGTGTAGGTATGTGTGAAATCTTTGTACTGAATTAATGATAGCTAATGTTTCAATTTCTGAGGCAGTATAATTCTGTTCAATAGGGTGAAGTTTTCTTGAAAAATAACCTATGGGGTGTAAGATGCCTTGTTCATATGGTTGTTTAAGAACTCCTGATACTCCTAGACTTGACGCGTCTGTGAATAAATGGCATGGTTTTGATGGGTCATAAATATATAGTACAGGTTGTAATATGAGTGAATTTTTAAGTGTTTGGAAGGCTTGTTCATGTTTCGCACTCCATAACCAAGGAGCATTTTTTAACAAAGGTTCATTCAAAGGTGACCTAATTTGCGCATAATGGGGAATAAATTTATTATAAATATTTATGGTGCCTAAAAATCTCTGTAAGGTTTTAATATCATATGGTCTATTTAATTTTAAAATTGCTCCAATATTTGTGTTATTTGGTGTATATTTTCCTGAGTTAATAGTATATCCTAAGAATTGTATTTCTTTTTGTAAGATTTTGCATTTATTGAGATTGAGCTTTATATCCTCTTGTTCGAATATACCTAATATGTCATCTAAATGTTTAATGTGTTCTTCATAAGTTTTGGAGTGTATAATAATGTCATCAAAATAATTTAAGGCATAGTGTATGTTATGTTTAGTGAAAACTGACTTCATAATCCTTTCAAATTGTGAAGGTGCATTTTTTAGACCATATGGAAGTCTGTTCCATTCATAACATCCTAATTGTGTTACAAAGGATGTTTTATGTTTATCTTTTTCATCTATAGGTATATGCCAGTATGCATTTTAAAAATCTAGAATAGTATATATTTTTGATTGTGATAACCTATCTATAATTTGTTCTATAAGTGGAATTGGGGTATGTTCTGGAACTGTTTTTTTATTTAGTTTTCATAAATCTATACAGAGTCTTGTGGGGTGGTTTGGGGCATCATATATTTTATTCACTAACTAGCGGACGTACCCGGCTTCGCCCGAGGTTTTACCCGAGTAAAGGTTTGTCTAACGAACATTTGTTAAAAAACTCTCTATAAACTTATAGAAAAAAAAAGATATATTTTGATAATTTGAAACTCGTAAATTTGAATCTCTCGATAAAGTGAACATTTTTTCCCGGTCCCTGTGTGCCGTGTCATCCTGAATTTTGTCTTTCATAATTTTCTACATTACAAAATCATCGTTTTATCTAGTGAACATATTTTCCCGGTCCCTTGAAAAATACTCGATAAGTTGAATAAAGTCATGGTCGTGAATCTCTCGATAAAGTGATTATTTTTTCCCGGTCCCTGTTTGCCGTGTCATCCTGAATTTTGTCTTTCCTAATTTTCTACATTACAAAATCATCGTTTTATCTAGTGAAAATATGTTCACTAGATAAAACGCTGATTTTGTAATGTAGAAAATAATTAAAGACAAAATACAGGATGACACGGCACACAGGGACCGGGAAAAAATGTTCACTTTATCGAGAGATTCAAATTCACGAGTTTCAAATTATCAAAATATATCTTTTTTTTTATAAGTTTATAGAGAATTGTTTTGCCAAATGTACGTTAGACAAACCTTTACTCGGGCAAAACCTCGGGCGAAGCCGGGTACGTCCGCTAGTATTATCTAAAAGAGATATGCAAATTGGGTTAGTTCTTATGTGTCCTATATCAAAATTGTGTTTAGAGAAAACATTCCTATATTTATGCAAAATATCTGAAATTGTTTGATTAGAGAAATTTGGATTAATATCTACTTTACTAAAGTCTAAATATGAATTATAATTTGTTAGAGAGTACGGTTGTCGCATACTGTGAAATGAGTTAGAATCAATAATGGGATTTGAATTAGGATCTATAAGTTTAGCATTTGTAGTTGGTATACCAAAAGAATTGATATTATACAATGGGTTGATATTTAAAAGAGATGAATTTTTAACATAGTATGGGTCTGGAATACATAGGGTGGTAGCATATGACTTCTGATTATCAGTTTTTGGATTAAAATAATAAAATAATTTATAATTTTGGAAAAGAAGGTTTTTTGAGAAATATATTTGTAACTTAAATAAATAAAATGTTGGTAAACCTAAAATAAGATATTCTATTGGACTATCACAAACAAAAAATTATTGATACTTTGTAAGTTTTCCTAAGGTAAGCCTAACTAATATTTTGTATAATGGGTAACTAAATCCTTCTACCTGACCTATTCTTTCTTTTGGGGAATTATCTAATATTATTTAATAAATATGGTTTAAGTATTTTAAATGGATATTATATATGGATGATGCAGTATCAAGTACACAGGGTAAAGATATTTGGTCTATAAGTACAGAGAAAAGTAATAATGTTCTACCTGGGTTGATGCGCTTCGGATGATTATTGTTCTTAAGTGGGCAGTCTCTATGGAAATGGATCTGGTTGGGTAGTTGGTGTGATGCACATATCTTGCAGGGGTATGGAGGCTGGTTTATTGATTTGTGGGGTTCTTGCTGGTGGTGAGTTGCTGCTGCTGTCCTGGGAGATGGCTGGTATTGATGAGCTAGGGAGGAGTTGGAATTATTTTTTTTTTACTGGAGTGTGTGCTTGTACTGGTAGAGGGTTGTTGGGGTTCTTCTTCTTTATTTGTTGATGATTTTAATTGGGTTGTGATTCTATACCAGTCTGAAGGTTCTTGTACTCTTGCCGCTATTAGATATTTTTTTAGGTGACTTGGCATTCCATCTGTTAGTGCTTCTAATAAAAGTGTTTTATCTAGGTTTAGTTTTTTGGCTAAAGCAGATTTTTCCTTAAAATATTGTTCCAGATCATCTTTATCATTATATTTTAAATTTAGAAACCTACTGAATAAATTTGAATCTTTAATTGTGAAATATGATGTTAATTTTCGTTCAATTCCCCCGAAGTAATTCTTCTATGTAATAACTGAATGATTCTCCCTCGAGATAATTTGATATATTATTTAGTTTAAAATCTTCATCAAGATGTTTCTGTAAACATTTTTTGTTAAATAATTTGAGCCAAGATATTATGTCTAAATTTTAACCATTAAATTTCGGTATTTCTATAGTATTTGGCGTCATGGCGTGTTCTACATTCCTTTGTTTGCGAGACATTTTGTAAAAATAGTTTTATAAAATTTGAATAATTTATAGAGCAATTGGGTTGAAAATTCAGGTAATCCTGTCGACTTATTGTTATGAATATTTTATTTTGTTGTTGTTAGATAAAGGCTTGATAAGACAAAGGATCGATAAGATAAAGGGTTGAGGTGTAGTCGTGATATAAAAAAAAGATAATTATTTACCGTCAAGTATCTTTTATTTTCAATTACTTGAGGAAATATTACACATTAGTTAGTTTCACATTATATAGAATTTATAAAGTTAATCCTATATTAGTGATTTAAAAGGATATGTTAACTACGCATATTTACAACAAGACTATACAACAAAACTGAAAGTCTTTCTAAAAAACGATGATAACAAAGTAAAATTATCAATGAATAAAATAAAATATATATATTTCAAAATATAGAAATATTTGAATTTTTAGATTATATAATATATATATATACATGTATTTTTTTCTGGGAGGATATTGATTTAAAGAGACAAAGGTCGCCTCTCCCGTCAAAATATACGACATTTGGACGGGAGAGGCGACCTTTGTCTCTTTAAATATATATATACGTATATGTATAAACATATTGTGGGTTAGAATTTATAATTTTCCTTATAAACAAATTTCATATAAACATGTTTGACCGCTTAATGTCGATAAGGTTTTTGGTGTTCCGCTTCTTGGTGCTAGGACGCCTAAGTTGTGAAGGCGCCACAAAGATGGGGGCCAAGGTTGAGAGCGACAAGTGTTGACCTTTCCAGAAATAACGGTCCAAGAGACAGGAAGTGGCTTGAGAGAGGCTCTTGAGTCCTCCGATCATCTGGCGCCTTCGTGAGAGGCTGTTGGTCTGATCAAGGCCGTATTGGACATTTGCATGTCCTTTCTTCCTTGTCTGAGGGTGTACATATGTAGCGCTGGTAGTTTCAATGGTAATAACTTAATATTAACACAGGCTGGTGTGATAGACAAGCTAACTGTATTGGAATGACTTATGTGTCTACCAAAACCTCACCATGAAATTAAGTCTAGCTGATAAACAAACCAACTGTATGGGAATGGGTCATGTGTTTACTATAATCTTACCACGAAGTGAGGCTGGTATGATAGACAACCCAACTGTATAGGAATGGATCATGTGTCTGCCATTAACTTACCATAAGAGTGAGGCTGGTACAATAGACAAACCAACTGTATAGGAATGGGTCACGTGTCTACCATAATCTTACCATAAATTGAGACTGGTATGATAGACAAACCAAAACTGTATAGGAATGAGTCATGCGATAGCCACCGAGCGAGAAAGATGTATAGCAAGTTACATTGGAAAATAAGGAAAGATATCCATTCATTTCGTATTTTTGCAAGTGTAGTTTAAGTTTTGTGTCTTGCAGCTGGCATTCTCGAGGTGCTGTAATCATTCAAATGCAGCGAGATCCCTTTTAATTTGAGATAATACTGTATAATTTTCTTACAACATAAACCTTAGATTATTAAAACATTGGATCAGTAAACATGAGGGCAACCACTTCGTTCAATTACATTACTTTATTTTTCATATAACATTTTTGTAAAAAAAAAGGTGATGATGATAAATTCAATGAATATTTACACAATCATAGAAAATTTATATTAAACCTTTATATAAACATAAATATTCTAACTAAATTAAACATTCTCCCGCCACCAACTTGATGGGGGACCATCATAAAACATTATATAGGTAACAAACATAATTTTACAATAGGTCTTCTGTAAGTCCCATTAGCAGTCTTGACTTCTACCACTCTGATTCTAGCGTCATCTCCTGGAAACACCTTTGAAATTCTTCCAATCTTCCATGCTAGTGGAGGTTGTTGTTCATTCTTTATCAACACCAGGGATCCTTCCTTAATGTTGGGTTGGGGCTTACACCATTTGGATCTTTGTTGAAGTTGTGACACATATTCTTGGGACCATCTTGTCCAAAAATGATTCATTGATTTTTGAATTAATTGCCATCTATTTGGCAAACTAATTGCTATGATGTCATCTTCATCGGGAAGCGCTGTTGAAGAACCACCTATTAAGAAGTGACCAGGAGTCAATGCCTGTAGATCTTCAGGGTCCTCAGAAAGAGGACAAAGAGGTCGCGAATTCAGACAAGCTTCAATTTGTGCTAACAATGTTGTTAGTTCTTCAAAATTTAGCAAAGCACTGCCCATTGTTCTTCTAAGATGATATTTCATGGACTTAACTCCGGCTTCCCAGAGTCCACCAAAATGTGGAGCTGATGGTGGAATAAATTTCCACTGAATTCCCTCTGAATTCGTAAGAACTTTAGTGGCATTGTGACATAGTTTCCCAATAGTTTTATGCGCACCAACAAAATTAGTGGCGTTGTCACTATGAATTGTTGCTGGTTTACCTCTTCGAGCAATGGACATTCTTATTGTGGATATGAGAGCATCTGTGGTCAGACTACTGATTAATTCTAGATGAATGGCCCGAGTGCTGAAACATATGAACCAGGCAACGTAAGCATTCATGGTTGAAGTTGTACGTCCCATGTTCCGTTTAATCAGAAAAGGTCCTGCAAAATCTATTCCAGTTACAAAAAACGGCCTTGATCTGTTGATCCTTGCAAAAGGTAGATTTCCCATTAATTGAAAAGGAGCTTCTTTTTTTTTTACGAAATCTAGCACATTTCAGGCATGTTCTTAAAATTCTCCGTATAACATTTCTTCCAGAAGGTATCCAGAATATATTTCTTATTGCTGCAAGCGTAGCTTGAGTTGATGAGTGAAGATTATGGACATGAACATTGTTTACAATAAGAGTGGTAAGATGATGTGATCTTATTGTAAAACTTGATTTATCCGATCACCATAAACATTTACATTTTTTAATCGTCCGCCAACTCTAATGATTCCCCTTGAATCCAAAAAGGGACATAGATAGTATATTCTACTCTTATTCGGGATTGGCTTGTTGCTTAACAGGCAATGCTTTTCTTCGGAAAATTCAATAGATTGAACACACTTAACAACTGTCAATAGGGCATCATTCAACTCTCTTAATGTTAAGGGCTCCCTGTTCCTTGAATGTGAAGGCATTCGACTGTTGTTGACAAATCTTAAGCACCAAGCTATGATACATTTCAGTTTGGTTAATGATGAGCAGTTTATCACAATGGATGGAATTCCACACTCAATTGTACCAAAATACGTCTTGATTTTTTCTTCTCCTTTAAATTCTTCCTTGGAACTATTAATGAATTTCTTAATTTCAAGGGCAGGTTCAATTAGCCATGGTAGCCCATTCCACCATAGTGGATGTTCTACTAAGTCTGATGGAAATATTCCTCGTGATGCACAGTCTGCTGGATTCTGCCTTCCATCAACATGGCACCAAACCCCGGAGACAAGCCGGTGTATCTCAGCAACTCGATTTGCCACAAATGTCTTCCATCGGCACAGCTCGGAATTGATCCAGCATAAGGCTATAGTAGAATTAGACCATAAATAAATTTCATTGATGGTAAGAGGAAGGTTATCATATACAGTTTTCACTAATCTTGCCAAAAGTAGAGCAGAACATAATTCTAACTTTGGAAGTGAAACCACCTTCATAGGTGCGACTCTTGTTTTTCCCACTAAGAGAAATTGCTTAGCGCTTGTGTTTGAGAGGATCACCTTTAGATACAGAGATGCAGCATATGCCCTCTGTGATGCATCACAAAACCCATGAAATTCTACCTTCATAAAATTACCTGGTACCACGCATCTTGGGATCTGAATGTGCTCTAGCGATGGAAGATCCTGGTTTATCAAAGTCAGCTTCCTTCTTAGTTCCTCTGGAATTGGGTCATCCCATTCCAAACCAGTCTTCCAAAGTTCTTTCAAAATCCGTTTAATAGTGGTCGTAAATTGTGAGATCCAACCCAGTGGATCAAATATTTTAGCAACCTGTGATAGTATTCCTCGTTTTGTCATAGAGTTCAGTGGCAGAGCTATTCCCTTAAATGTGAAACCATCAGTTCTTGGTTGCCATTGAAGGCCTAAAACGTTGATAAATTCCTTGGATTCCTTAAACCCAATATTTGTGTTGGTGGATTTTAAATGATTTGGTAAAAGTGACAGAACATCAGGAACATTGGAGGTCCACTTACGAAGTTCGAAGCCTCCTGCACTTAGTAAACCATAGAGTTCTTGCACCAAATTCTTGCCTTCATCTACTGAAAAAGTTCCAGTTACTAGATCATCAACATAAAAGTCTGTCAATGCTATTTTGCTAGCTTTTGGAAACTTACTCTGCACATCCAAAGCCAACTGTTTGATGATACGAGTGGCCAAAAATGGTGCACAACTAGTCCCATAAGTGACAGTTTCTAGCCGATAGTCCTTTATTTTATCATGAGGATTATTCCGCCATACAATTCTTTGGAATTCCGAGTCTTCTTGTGATATTCTAATTTGCCTATACATCTTGGCGATATCAGCATTTATAGCAACAGGATGAATTCTGAATCTCAGAATGATGTGAAACAAATCCTGTTGAATTTTGGGCCCTGGAATTAAAGCATCATTCAAGGACAAACCTGAATCAGTCTTTGCTGATGCGTCAAATACTACTCGCAATTTGGTGGTGCAACTTTTCCCCTTTATTACAGGATGATGAGGCAGATAGTACCTTCCCTTAATGATATCTTCCTTTGGTATTAAGCTCATATGTCCCTAATTCAAGATATTCCTTAATGAAGCTTCTATATTGGTCATAAATGGATTTCACTTTCATTTTCATCCTTAGATATAGAAGTCACATCAGGAATGGATTCCAATTTCCAAAATTTTTCGACTATATTTTGGGTTTCCAGGCATGCATGATGTGACTGAATGATATTCCTAATACTTCTCCTACTACCCTTAGAGGAAACTCTTCCAGAAAGGAGCCATCCTAATTTAGAAGAAGAAGTAGCAGTTAGTTGTTCTTCATCGCCGATAACGGACTCGCCAGTGAACAGGGTCATAGCTAACTCAGCACCAATTAATATGTCGATGGGAGCAGAAATATTATAATCTGGATCAACCAGAGGCATGGTTTTGAGATGCGCCAAGTTTGACTTTGGACATGTAAGAGTTGGCAAATTATTTGTCAACTTATCCATAACCAAGGCGTTCACCTTGAAAAGTTCATCGGATTTGAAATGTGGCGTAAATTCAAACTCCACAAGTCCATAAGAGTGACTCGCAAAATGTCCCGAAATTCCCGATATTTGCGAGTGTAAGGTAACATATTCAAGTCCTAGTCTTTTTCTACATTGTCCTGATATAAAGTTCGCCTGAGACCCTGAGTCTATCAAGGCTCTACATGTCTGAGGCACACCATTGTTATCCTTGATTTTAATCCTAGCGGTTGTAACCATGACATTTGAAAAATATTTCTCATTACTTAAAAGACAAGTTGTATTTTTGATGTCTTTTCCACACTCAAATTTCTCTTCATCAACTTTTTGAACCTTGGTTTCTTGGTGAATCAAAGTGTGGTGTATTTTCTTGCAAATTTGACAAATGTTTTTGCAATAACAATTCTTTGCTAAATGGTTTGGCTTTAAACATCTGAAACACAATTTAGCCGAACTAACAAAATTCACTCTCTCTGACTCAGGTAATTTAGAAAATAAATTACAGCTTGAAAGAGCATGTGCACCTTCACATTTAAGACATTTTATCATATATGAATTATAAACATTCATCTTTTGTAATTCCTTTTTCATTGAATGTTTCTCCACATTTGAATCTTTATTTGGTAAATTCTGCAAGCTTTTTGCGTGAATTTCCAAAAATTCCATTAAATCCTTAATTGAAGGCACAACTCTTGGGTTGTTCTGCAATTACCATTGTTTTCTTGTGGTTTTATCAAGCTTATCTTGTATGATCTTGACGAAAAATACCTCAGATAATCTATCGATTTGGTAACCCAATACCTTCACTGTTCTTACCATTTCGTTGCAGCTATCTAGAAGCTTAAACATTGAATTATGGTTGTCATCGGCTAATTTTACTAATCTAAATGCATTATCTATTTGGGTAAAAATTAGATCCTTTGGGTTATCATATCTTGTTAATAAAGTTTGCCAAACCTCAACATAATTATCGGCCGTAATTGGAAATGCGTTGACCAGTCTTAGGGCTTCGCCTCTCAGTTGGCCTTTCAAATATTGTAACTTTTCAATATCAGGTATTTGTGAGTTAGAACCAATTGCAGAAAAAAATAGATCTTTAAATGAAAGCCAGGATTCTATCTGCCATTGAAAGTTGGCAACTCAAGTTTAGGCATTTCAACATGTAAATTAACTTCTTTTTATTTTCAGATGGTTCTTGCCCATTATGCTTTAAATCTAATTCACACTTTAATCTTATACACTTATCTATACAAATTTCCACTTCGTCATTCAAATCATCATCCTCAAGTTGCTGCAAGAAAACATCACTCATTTTCATCAAATCATTATTTGCATAATCTAGTTTGCATTTCGTTGCATTAATATTTACCATAGACACAATGGATTCGATATTTTCCTCTATGCCTTTAATAGTTTTTTTTATCTTTTTTAATTTTTTAATTAAAGTTTCTACATCCATAATTGCTATTAAATTCTATTCCCAAATAATTTTAGTTGAAATATATGGTTACAAAATACTTATAAGTTGCCCATTTTTTTTTTAAATAAATTTCAACTTGACTTTTACTTACGTTCAATCCAGCTCGAGTTGACCAATGTATAATTTTCTTACAACATAAACCTTAGATTATTAAAAAATTGGATCAGTAAACATGAGGGCAACCACTTCGTTCAATTACATTACTTTATTTTTCATATAACATTTTTGTAAACAAAAAAGGTGATGATGATAAATTCAATGAATATTTACACATTCGTAGAAAAATTATATTAAACCTTTATATAAACATAAATATTCTAACTAAATTAAACAAATACTATATAATACTATACTCTATATATATAGCTATATTTTAATTTATTGGCCAAATATTTATATATTTATATATATAATTATTTTGGCGTATAAATTAAAATATAGCTTCCTACACACAGTCTTTCACTAGTCATTAGACACTAGTCTTGGTAAGATGATTTGATAGTCGTTTTTTTTACAGCACATTTTATAATATTTATTCGTAAAAACCATTATTTATACATCATGAAGACTCCCTTGGGAGACTGACTACCTTTTGTAAAATCAAAAATGACGTTATAACTCCAATTTACGATCAGACTAGATCAGGGGTATGTTGGTTCAGGTAGTCTCATACTGTATATACTAACTTTTTTCAATAAAGAGATAGAGAGAAGAGAAAATATAAAAATGTGATCTTTTTTATGTATCGTATTTGGGAGCGAGTATTCCTTTCTCAATTATTCATTCAATGAGTAAAATAAGAAAAATATGATTTCATCAGGATAAGACCAGATAGCAGTTCTGAATAATGGATGGCAGTGTTCTGACAGACCTGGAGTTAATTGTGCCATTCATTATGTTTAGCCATTGATTACACGAGCGGTGAATTATCTGCTGATGATGTGCAGATTTACATTCCGCGCTTACATCAATTTGTCATTTTCCTGCCCAATATGCACTAAGTTTGTACCAGGATTTTCCTACCAAAATATAGTCCAAAAAATAATATAATTTGATTAACAAATCAACTTGCATAATCTATTTGCGATATATAAAAAATATGAATTGTTTTGGTTAAGTTAGTATCGGTTAGGAAGTTATACGAGGTATGCGTGTTTAGAGATAATTAATAAATAATTGATTGGGATTATTTTTGTGTTTTAAAAGGTCTGGGTTGTTTATATAAATTTGTGAATCTAAGGATATATTATTCTCACATAAATAATAAAACCCGTATTGATAATCTTGTAACGCAAGGTTTATTGCACTTATAATTATTCAAGGAAATACTGATAAGATTTAGTGGCTTATGCCAGTTGTGAGTATAGCACAAACTGACCTATCCCCATTTCTGGATTGGTTTCAGGTCAAATAAAGTATGCAATGTAAGATGTACGAATGCATATTTTCCACCGTCCATTCTAATGTGTGGTAACTGGAACTTGCATTCAAATATATATATATATATATATATATATAAAAATGGCATATCCTGACCAGGAGCACATGTGCTTTACAGAAGGCAGAGCGCCATCTGGTGGAACAGAAATCAACTAAACATTGATTTAGCCTGTTCCCTGATATTTGGCCAACCCAATTTCTTGATAAATCAAGAAAAGCCATCCACGAACGCGTTTCGCGCTTTTTGGCGCTCGTCAGCGTGGAGTAGGCTGAACCATTGAGACCAAAAAAGATTTTTTGATCCTAATGGCTTCCTGAAAAACCAAGAAATGGGTATTTAAGGCCAAACTTGCGTAAATACGCTTAGCACATTAAAAAACGAAATAAAAAAATAAAAGATAAAAAGATCAGGTGTTGAAATCAATATAAAAAATGGCATATCCTGACCAGGAGCACATGTGCTTTACAGAAGGCAGAGCGCCATCTGGTGGAACAGAAATCAACTAAACATTGATTTAGCCTGTTCCCTGATATTTGGCCAACCCAATTTCTTGATAAATCAAGAAAAGCCATCCACGAACGCGTTTCGCGCTTTTTGGCGCTCGTCAGCGTGGAGTAGGCTGAACCATTGAGACCAAAAAAGATTTTTTGATCCCAATGGCTTCCTGAAAAACCAAGAAATGGGTATTTAAGGCCAAACTTGCGTAAATACGCTTAGCACATTAAAAAACGAAATAAAAAAATAAAAGATAAAAAGATCAGGTGTTGAAATCAATATAAAAAATGGCATATCCTGACCAGGAGCACATGTGCTTTACAGAAGGCAGAGCGCCATCTGGTGGAACAGAAATCAACTAAACATTGATTTAGCCTGTTCCCTGATATTTGGCCAACCCAATTTCTTGATAAATCAAGAAAAGCCATCCACGAACGCGTTTCGCGCTTTTTGGCGCTCGTCAGCGTGGAGTAGGCTGAACCATTGAGACCAAAAAAGATTTTTTGATCCCAATGGCTTCCTGAAAAACCAAGAAATGGGTATTTAAGGCCAAACTTGCGTAAATACGCTTAGCACATTAAAAAACGAAATAAAAAAATAAAAGATAAAAAGATCAGGTGTTGAAATCAATATAAAAAATGGCATATCCTGACCAGGAGCACATGTGCTTTACAGAAGGCAGAGCGCCATCTGGTGGAACAGAAATCAACTAAACATTGATTTAGCCTGTTCCCTGATATTTGGCCAACCCAATTTCTTGATAAATCAGGGAACAGGCTAAATCAATGTTTAGTTGATTTCTGTTCCACCAGATGGCGCTCTGCCTTCTGTAAAGCACATGTGCTCCTGGTCAGGATATGCCATTTTTTATATTGATTTCAACACCTGATCTTTTTATCTTTTATTTTTTTATTTCGTTTTTTAATGTGCTAAGCGTATTTACGCAAGTTTGGCCTTAAATACCCATTTCTTGGTTTTTCAGGAAGCCATTGGGATCAAAAAATCTTTTTTGGTCTCAATGGTTCAGCCTACTCCACGCTGACGAGCGCCAAAAAGCGCGAAACGCGTTCGTGAATGGCTTTTCTTGATTTATCAAGAAATTGGGTTGGCCAAATATCAGGGAACAGGCTAAATCAATGTTTAGTTGATTTCTGTTCCACCAGATGGCGCTCTGCCTTCTGTAAAGCACATGTGCTCCTGGTCAGGATATGCCATTTTTTATATTGATTTCAACACCTGATCTTTTTATCTTTTATTTTTTTATTTCGTTTTTTAATATATATATATATATATATCTAGTGTTCTAAAATATTATTTATTAATGGTTTAACCTTTTAGTCTCTAGCATATACCTACCTATGTTAATTCGAACCCAGTTTTGAAATTTTATAATCATAAATATATATATTTTAAAATAAAACAGCGTTCTACTGCCTTATCTGTGATGGAAAAAGAAAAAATAGGAGGGGTTGGCGTAGCAATAGTGAACCCTCTCAGCTGTTTCGCCAGTTTAATCCACCATTCTGCTTTAATAATGAATTGAGATATCTCCTTTTATACCCAGTACTTTAGAGGAATTATTGGTTAAGGAATTTAATGAAACTACGAATAATAATAGAGCGATATGGTTGATTAAACTGGGCGAAACCGCTGGGAGGGTTCACCACTGATGAGTTAGGCCCTCTTAATATATTTCCATCGCAGTAAAGACAATAGGACGTTGATTCATTAAAAAAAAAAGTCAAAAATAGTTTCATTTCTTATATCCAAGAAATATGGCGCGTGCTCATGTGTTGCATTTGAAATCATTATGAAACACAGGGAAACTTTCAATGAGCTCTTTGAATATCCACTCTTATAAAATTGAAAATGTCTTCAACCGACTCAAACCTTCAATAAAATACCACATTCAGATATACCAGGAGGTAGGGACATATTTTCAGAGGTTCTCTCTCTCGAGAGGTATATATTAGCAGAATCCAAGGTCCGTCAAACATTTGCCCAGCTGAGTCAGGGAAGGAGGGATCCATCTGGTCATAACAAGGAGGAAAGTTTACGTGTTGCAGCTACGACTGTGAAAGTGGGTTGAAAAAATTAATATTTATTTATATTTATATTATTATTTCATGAATATATTTAATTATTATTTCATGAATGATATGTATATATATATATATATGATTATTTATTTATTTAGCTCCTACTACAATTCATTGGTATAAGCAGAGCCTGTTTAAAGAAACCCTTAGGACTAAGAAATAGGAAGGTATATATATTTAAAAAGGACAATAGGATTTCTCATTCCTTAAGTAAAAATTACCAAGAAATATTTTGCTTTAAAAAGTACAATTGCCATAAATATATATTTTGTGTAATCATCTTTAATATATACCATTTCATAGCTTATATTATAATCTACAAATTGTGCGGCAAATGTGTTTTTAACTACAATAGGAAATTTCTCCAAGAGTTCAAAACAGATTGAGGAAGTCCTAAGAATATAGAAGAGTCTGCCACAGTTTGAGACAAAAAGAACCACTTACTGGGTGCAAAAAAAACAAAACATGCGTATGAAAAATTAGCTCTAGTCTGTCATCATTTCGTGGGCTCTATTGTTCGAACGTTTTCACCCAGTTTTGAGAGAGAGAGAGAGAGAGAATAAAAATTAGCTTAGGAAATCAGATTTACAAGTTTAAAAAGACTGACACTTTAGGAATTGCTAAAAAGAAGAGATGAATGAAGGGCGGAGTTTTTTTTTTTTTTTCAACCCACTTTCACAGTCGTAGCTGCAACACGTAAACTTTCCTCCTTGTTATGACCAGATGGATCCCTCCTTCCCTGACTCAGCTGGGCAAATGTTTGACGGACCTTGGATTCTGCTAATTTACTCTCGACATTTGGCCAGTCTGTGCAAAGATGATAATAACGATGATGATGATAGGTTGCAAAACGTACCACATATGATATTTTGCAATACATTCTTTTACATACTTTTATGCGACTCACCGGCTAGTTTTATGCCTTGATAACTCAATTCTAATTGATTTTAAGTTTTAAATATTCTACACTGTAATTTTATAAAATGCATATAAAGTTATTTAATTTACATTATAACCTTCTAAACGATCTATCTGATGAGCGAACACCCAATTCATGAACGACCACCTTTGTACTACCAAAAATGACCTGAAATAAAAAAAAAACCTCATCTTAAAAGAAAGACCACCTCTTGTAAAGAGGTTATTTTACGGGATGTTCTATATTGAATCATACCACAATAAAAAAGAATAGAGAAAAAAGACATTCTTACTATGTTAACTTACTAAAAAGGAATGAAGAAATATGTGTGGCCATTTACTAGTGTACCATGCTAAAAGGGAATACAAGAATATGGATTCCATATAATTGATCATATTAAATAGAAGCACGAAAATATAGCTTCAATACTACTGTAAAAATAATACAGCAACATATATGTGTGTGTGTGGCCCCATATTTGTATTTCCATATAGATAACAAACTAACAACGTTTTTAGTTGTAAAGTTTTAAGCAATCTCCTCCAAAGATACTGAACTATACATAGCTATCTATATACCAACATTTTCGTTATTTTTTACTTCATGTTTCACACTCATATTTTTATTCTTCAAATTTATTTTTAATTTATTCAATTTTCAATTTGTTTTTTTTTTTTCAAGTTTTACTCTTTTTTATTTATCAACACCTAATTGCTTTGTTTTTAAAACATGTGCTAATTATTGAATTTCAATAATTTTTTAATGGTAGATATTTCGTGTTTCTATTTCTATTGTTATTTATTTCATTTATTATAATTATATGTATAGCTTTGCTCTATATTTTTATTTTTTACAAACAAAAACACTTCCAATAGTCACAAAATATTTTATCTGTTATATTTCATTAATCTGGTAACATTATCACCACACATATCCATATAGATAATATAATAACATATTTTTTAGTTGTTTTGTTTAAAGCAAGCTCCTCCAAAGATACTAAACTATACATAGTGATCTAAATATACCAAAAATTGCTTTATTTTTTACTTCATGAGTGTGCGTGTGTGTGTTACACTAATTTCTATTTACTAAATAATAGTAGGTATATCTTTCAATTATTCAAATTTCCAATCGTGGATTTTTTGGCTCAAATTTTACTTTATATATTTTCACCACCAAATTTCTCTGTTTATAAAATAAGTGCGTTTGTATTATTGATTTTTATCAATTTTTAACGGTAGATATTTCATGTTTATAATTAAATTGTTATAATAACTTTTCTGCTTATATAATCAGAATTACTTTTCTGTAGAAATTTTCTTTGGGGAACTACTCTGGATGGCCAGGATTTATCCGTGTGCGTATCTTCTCAAATGTATATACTTTGCTTAGAAAGTATTTTTATTTAACGTTACTTGAAGTGCTGCTTCTAAGGAATTAAAATATACCCATTGACATTTTTAAGCCATTATCTATACTCTTAATGTGTTTTCACAGGCCCTTTGAGTAAACCCGGGGCGTGCCCGGGTGTGTTATTAGGCTAGTCATACTATAAAATAATACAGAAATATGCATATATCTCAAAAATGTATTCTCATATAGGAAATTTTTTCAGAGAGAGAGAGAGAGATTGAGAGAATGAATTATTTTAAATTGAAAGAGTTGTTTAATATGTTATATTTGAAGATCGAGAAATTTCCCAGAAAACTAAGTACGAGGTGTGTTCAAAAGTATCGCGACTTTTGTGTTTTTTCAAAAATTATTTATTTATTCATGAATACCTATTTTGTCCCCTTCAAAGTAATCCCCATGAGATATTATACACTTGTGCCAACGGTTTTTCCAATCTTCGAAGCACTTTAAAAAATCATTTTTAAAAATCTTTTTCAGCTCCTTCTTCGATGCCGTCTTTATCTCGTCAAGCGTAGCGTAACGTCGTCCTTTCATGGGCCTCTTCAGTTTATGGAACAAGAAAAAGTCACAGGGGGCCAGATCTGGGGAATACGGTGGCTGCGGCATCATTAGTGTGTTGTTTTTGGCCAAAAAGTCGCGCACAAGCAACGATGTGTGAGCAGGGGCGTTATCGTGGTGCAAAAGCCAATTTTTGTTCTTCCACAAATCCGGGCGTTTCTGGCGGATTGCTTCGCGCAAATTGATGTTAATATTCCTTATTGACCGTTCTACCCTGTGGCAAGAACTCATGATGCACCACGCCCCTGCAATCGAAGAAAACTGTCAGCAAAACTTTCACATTCGACCGAACTTGGCGCGCTTTTTTAGGTCTTGGTTCGTGCGGCAGCTTCCATTGAGATGATTGAGCTTTGGTTTCCACGTCATAACCATAAACCCACGCTTCGTCACCAGTTATGACCCTCTGGAGCAAATTTGGTGTCGCGGACAGAGTCCAACATCTCATTAGCAATGTTCATGCGATGCTGTTTTTGGTCGCAATTGAGCAATTTTTGTACGAATTTCGCGGCAACGCGTCTCTTGCCCAAATCATTGATAAAAATCGAATGGCACGAGCCAATCGATATGTTTAGGTCCTCAGCAACTTCTCTAACGGTGATTCGACGATTGGCTAATATCATTTTCTCCACTTCATTAATTTTTTTGTCTGTTGTTGAAGTGCTCGGGCGTCCGGCACGCTCTTCGTCGTTCACATCTTTTCGGCCTTCTGAGAACATTTTGTACCACCGATAAACGTTGCTTCGGTCCAAGGTAGCTTCTCCGTATGCCACAGTCAACATTCGGAATGCATCCGCGCACTTAATTTCGTTTTTCACACAAAATTTGATACAGGTTTTTTGATCTATATTTTTAACTAGCGGATGTGCCCGGCTTCGCCCGGGTTTTACCCGAGTGAATGTTTGTCTAACGAACATTTGTTAAAACAATTCTCTATAAACTTATAAAACGTACTCGGCTTCGCCCGGGGTTTTACCCGAGTAAAGGTTTGTCTAGCGAACATTTGTTAAAACAATTCTCTAAAAACTTATTTAAAAAAAAAAAAAGATATATTTTGATAATTTGAAACTCGTAAATTTGAATCTCTCGATAAAGTGAACATTTTTTTCCCGGTCCCTGTGTGCCGTGTCATCCTGAATTTTGTCTTTCCTAATTTTCTACATTAGAAAATCATAGTTTTATCTAGTGAACATTTTTTCCTGGTCCCTTGAAAAATACTCGATAAGTTGAATAAAATCATTATTTTTGTCTCAAATAAATTGCCGTGTCATCCTGAGATAATCTTACTTTTGATAAATAATATTTAAGATAACAAACTTAGTGATAAGAAAACTTGTTATCATTGTCACAATGGGGGCGCTGCTTGCGAGTTAAATCTACAAATCTGCAAATAACTCTAAGGATATTCAAGATATTCATGAAATTAATTTTCAAAAACCTTCCCGGTGATATACCTAATAATATCCCAAAATTTCACGGCGATTGGATGTATGGTTTTTGAATCTATAGAGTACAGACAGACAGACAGACATTCAATTTTATATATATAGATTTACTCTTCATTGTTGGCTTTTTATCTTACATTCATTCTTCATTGTTGGCTTTTTATATTACATTTACTATTCATTGTTGGCTTTTTATCTTACATTCACTCTTCATTGTTGGCTTTTTATCTTACATTCATTCTTCATTGTTGGCTTTTTATATTACATTCACTCTTCATTGTTGGCATTTTATCTTACATTCATTCTTCATTGTTGGCTTTTTATATTACATTTACTCTTCATTTTTGGCTTTTTATCTTGCATTCACTCTTCATTGTTGGCTTTTAATATTATATATTACTCTTCATTGTTGGCTTTTTATCTTACATTTATTCTTCATTGTTGGCTTTTTATATTACCTTTACTCTTCATTGTTGGCTTTTATCTTACATTCATTCTTCATTGTTGGCTTTTTATATCATATTTACTCTTCATTGTTGGCTTTTTATATTATATTTACTCTTCATTGTTGGCTTTTTATATTATATTTACTCTTCATTGTTGGCTTTTTATATTATATTTACTCTTCATTGTTGGCTTTTTATCTTACATTTATTCTTCATTGTTGGCTTTTTATATTACATTTACTCTTTATTGTTGGCTTTTTATCTTACATTCATTCTTCATTGTTGGCTTTTTATATCATATTTACTCTTCATTGTTGGCTTTTTATCTTACATTCATTCTTCATTGTTGGCTTTTTATATTATATTCTGACCAAAATCTATCTGTGAACTTCACACAGTGAACTTCACACAGACAGAATAAGGCAATTATATAAGTAGATTTACTCTTCTTTGTTGGCTTTTTATCTTACATTCATTCTTCATTGTTGGCTTTTTATATTACATTTACTATTCATTGTTGGCTTTTTATCTTACATTCACTCTTCATTGTTGGCTTTTTATCTAACATTCATTCTTCATTGTTGGCTTTTTATATTACATTCACTCTTCATTGTTGGCTTTTTATCTTACATTCATTCTTCGTTGTTGGCTTTTTATATTACATTTACTCTTCATTGTTGGCTTTTTATCTTACATTCACTCTTCATTGTTGGCTTTTTATATTATATTTTTAGATTGAGATTATTAGCTAGTATGTAAAAAAATTAACTCTGTTGAAATTTAATTTTGTATTTATATATAAATAAAATTAACTCTGTTGATTTTTTTTTGTATTTAATCGATAACAGCGAAGTTACGCATGTTAATGTTAGGAAATATATTTTGATGTTAAGCAAAACCTGCTCCATCTCGTTTTACATAAATGTTGAAAATTTGGTTGAAATTGATGCATTGTAACGAAAGTTTTTAGTGAACAACACTTATGAAATTTGCATTTTATTAATATAGATAGGTAAAATCGAAGACGATCCAAAACACCTGCAAGCAAAGCAGCTGTCAACAATTAAGTGAACATTAAAAATGACCGAGCTTGTCGGCATAAGTGAGAGACATGAGTACCAACATAAAGCCACAAAAAGATCGAAATTCGAATATACGTAACCCGCGAAAATTCAAAAGTCACGATACTTTTTGAACACACCTCGTATATGGGAAAGCTTCTGAGACGTGTATATCTTTTACTGCATATATATGGCACAGAGGTTTTTACTTCTATATCATCTATAATAGATACATTGTATTTAAAAGTAAAAGTTTTATTGTTATAACAATAGAATGGATATATTTGATGTTTATATATCACATTTATAAACATATTTTATCCCATAACGCTAAATTTCTAAAATAGCTAATACATACGCCACTTATGTATTACTCTCTTCTTGTAAATTTCAAATTAAATGTTTCTAAATATCTACCTCTTATGCTAGTTTGCCAAAACACATTCGAAACTTTTGGTGATATCCTCAGATGTGATAACGGTAGGATTCAGGTATTCTATAGGAATTGGTGATAGAAAATAGAATATTTTTTTTTTTGGATACTCGGTACTTCAAGAAAACTGGCTTGTGGTTTTATCTGTTAGAGTTCTTTAGGTGAGACAGGAGGCGTGGTGTATAGGTTCACCCAAATATCCTCTGAAATCTCCTTTGTATAATATGATAGATATACATAAGGGCATACTTATTAATATTAGGTTTCTTAACTAAATGCCCATAAGTATTCGCCTTTTATATTCGTCGCTGTTATTTAGTTGGTGTTTCAATTTTGAGAAAATTTGCGGCCGGAGTGACCAGCGCAAGAAGTACGTGGACAGACAGACAGACCACGTGGCTGCTAGAACCTCCCCAAACCGGCCCAGGAATGTCTAGTGACGTCACACCCTTCATCTTCATTATCCCCTTGGTCCGGGGGATATCGACGCTGCCACATACACCGCTTACGACATGTAGGAATTTCCTGTTCGCTTTACACATCTGATGAGCGTAAACACGAGCGTTGAATGTGCGTCAGCGATCCTTATCCTCACGGCCTGACGTTTGACAGCGACCTGATTCCACTATTTTCAAACATCAACATCAGAGGTCAGTGATAGATAAGAATATAAAAATTAATAGATAAATTATTTTTTAAGCCTATATTGACCTACCACAGAAGGTTGTTGAAGAGATTTTTAAAAATATAAGATGGAGGATAAATAATGCATTGGAATCGTTTGTCTTGATAAAGACACATAAAAGTCGAAATTTAAAAAGTTTGGTATTAACAAATATACATACAAACAAACATAATAATTGTATATTTTCAAAATTTGAATATATTTAGTGTAAATATACAAATTTTTATACCTACCAAGCACATATAATATTGAAATTCCGGCCTACAAGCAGTCACATAATTTCTATTTAAAGACTGTGGCGGATGGTATACACGAATTATTCTATTATCTTATAGAAGACCTTGCACATTTTTATAGCGAATATTTTATAAATATAATAATATTAAGGTTTGAAATTAAATATAAAAACTCTGTGTGTGACAGAGTTGCAATTTTAGTTATAATTCACTATTGTAACACACTTTACCACAAATTGTGCCCTTAATAATGCATGTAAAAGACGTGTGCTAATCCTATGTGCTGTGAACACAGGATTGGTAACAACGCGGAGGGTCGAAGAGGAAGTACCAACGGAAGTTCCGCCACCGAAGCATGAGCCAAGCGAGGAGGGTTGTGGCAGCATCCATTCACAGAGTGAGTCCTCCAGCCATTTGTTTAGCGCAGTCACAGACCTTTGAATAGACCTAACATTACATAATCACTAGAGGAGGGGCATAAAGAAGAGATTTTTTTGAAGCCCATAATCGATGGATTTGCTGTGGATCGATGCTTTTTGGCCACTTTAGTCTTCGTCCCATCCTGACACGCCTCTGTAATTTTCTCTCAGAGTGATGCAACCCGTTGTCCCAACTAAATCTTAACCTAGAAAAATGATCACTTCTTAGAAATCCCCGGGTAATTATGCATATGAATGGTACTTCGGGGGAAAAAAAAAACTTTATGGAAATTGTTTCATTGCGAAAAGGTTCAGTGTCTTAGAATGACTCCTATATAACTTTTCTGTTTGAAATTATGATATTCAGTGTTAAAATGTCTTCAGATTTTAAAGATTAAACATAATTTAATAATGAAATTGTTTTTTATAGTTATGGTTCATTATAAATAACAATTTAAAACACACGGGACTATTGCTTTGGACATTATTCTAAAACATTTTCATTTGGTATTATGTGGTATCTTCGATTAATGTTGTCAATGTGCAGACATTTTCATCGATTAGGCGTCCGTTCACATTGACAACATTAATTGTGAAAGAATATATTTGTTGATCTGCTTTATTTTATTATAAAGGGGGGGGGGGCATCAATATGGAATGCTCTGTCTTGTAAATGTCATATGCGCATAATTACAAAAACGCAAATTAAAACAATAAATTTGAAAGATCATTTGGATCTTTGCTCAATATTTTTGTTTAGGATTCCATCTTTTTATACAAACTCTTTTCAGCGACATAAAAAAAAGTTAACGGTCTTTCAACAGTTAGCATTATCATGAATTTTTAAACGGCCTCTCAAGACCATTTGTTATAGCCACACGCGAAATCATCAACGAATACCTGTATATTCGGTATTCTGATGAAATAATAGGAAGTAAATCAACCACACATCATTTCAGATTCATTTCTAAGGCAAATAAAGAGTGTGGTTAAAAGAGTTTCAGCTAACTAATGAATAGGAGCTTTTTCCAGAACGTCGTCAAGGTTTTATAGCACCTTAAATGTAGTTGTTTCTTCTCGCCATCACTTTACAGCAACGTTACCCATTCAATGATTAAAATTCCAAGTGGTGAGGAAAATAAACATCATAATGTATGGGAAATCTCATGAAAATTATATTTTAATGCCTATGAAATTGTTTTCATTCTTTATTTCTCCCCAAAAGGTATTTCTCATTCTTGAATGGATGTGGGATGGCCTAACATTACCTAGAAACAAAATATTTACCTGACAAATTATACGCCTATAAATATTCACAACCTCATTTGACTTCTTTGGTAATGTTCGAGTCTTTTCAACACTCAACGTAAGCAGGTTTATCCTATTTGTAGCATGTTTCTGAATCAAAACTACACTCATGTCATATCATTAATTCGAATGTCAATAGAAATATGCAGCACGTTCTAAGATGTACGTTCATATTTATTTAATATGGTAGATAGTCTGCCTATAAGCTCTATTATGCGCACGTTAAGAATATCTTTAAAAATAAATATTATTATTCAAAGATAGGATATATAGCAGAGTTGAAAAGCTTACAATTTCCTGATAACAACAATAAATATTAGCTAGCTATAACAAAAGGTAATATTGCCGCAAAAAGCGAAAGCTAACTTTCAAGAACCAGAGCGTTTCAGCACATATGCTCCACGGTTATGAATATGCAGGAGCAAGTTATTAATGGGAGCTGTTTGTTCCGCGCAGTTCCGGAATGCTAGCTGAAGACTTTACAGGCCGCTGTATATTTTTTTAATTTCCTGAAAATCTCTTTTCGTGATCCATCTTACTGCCTTTATGATTGAAAGGAGAAAAAAACTGCTATTCAAAATAGGCCTTATATTTATTTAATCCAAAAAATAATTCGTCTTGACAGTTGTCAAGAGAGCCCATATAGAAAACAACATAATTTTTACAGTGTAAATAAATCTCAGCAAACAAGTATCGAAAGGTTTGAAGGCAGCTTTCAGAGAGGTACTTGTGATCGGATATTGAAGAATGATGCTAAGGCACAACTTGCATGAATTTGTTGATATGGCTGCTGGAATTTACCGTTAGTTTTCGTTCCTCAGACTTGTATCTCCAAATACAGATTGCACACATGGATACAAATATATAGACTCATATCTATATACTTCTCACATCCATAGGTTGATGGCTGGCAATATTCCTGGCTTTTCTGACTTTCCTTTCTATGGCTAATCTCGATGGTATCGTACTGCCTTCTCCCGAAATTGTCCAAGAATTTCATTCTCGGTCTTCCTTCCCCATACTCTTAGTATATTTGTTATAAACATTTCTTAAAGTGTTAAGTACTTTACGCCTAACATAGTGACTTAAGAAGTCCTATAGAAACGCTCCAATTTAGCGTGGAGGCCCGCTGTAGGCTGAACGGCCGGCCACCCGTGGGCTGCGGAGTAAGTGGTGAAACTTCATTATCTCGCCCGGGATTTAACTGAATACCAAACATCCTCCAACCATTGTTCTAATCAGATGGTGTACTACAATTACCCATTGTTGGACGAGGAATAGACGCGAGCTAAAGGAGATTATACCACTTTGCTTGCTCTCGTGGAACGCTAGAACTTCACACTTTGTGCCACATCGTTCTAAATCTATACGCCTTATTCCAATTATCCCGTGATGGGTTGTGAATTAAGACGATGTCTCTATAGCTTAATTTCACGTGCTATGGAATAAGATCTATGCAGCTCAGCGACTACTCATGAAAAGATCCAGTTTTACAGATACTCAGAAGTTGTTTATTGCTCTCTCCATTAGATGATGAGGAAGTTTGATACTTCTGGCCGAGACCATGACGATGCTCTCGACAGCTATTAAAAAAAAATAGTCTTAATCATTGAATTTAGATAAATAAATATACAATATACATTTAGACACAGGTATAATTGTTTTTACTTTAAATTTGAAAATATTAATTCATTATAATTACTTTATTTTATAGTTAAGCATAGAATAATATTTTTATTTGACGTTTTCCAGGACGGCAAGGAAAATGTAAAATTAATGTTGAGGAATATCACGAATCACAGTAGGCAAATAAATAACATTAATTTACACACCTACAATGTATTGAGATGTCTGTGCCCCAGGTCCCTCTCCAGCAACGTCTATGGAACTCCCTTGCGAAGAGGAGTACGGCCCCTGCTGTGCCCGTTTGCCCCCCGACGGTCACGAGGTACCCTTGAGCTACTTCGATCCTCACCCAGGTGCCACCTGCCCCCCAATTCTGGCGAGCAAGATTTCTTCCTCATCATCCTCTTGTGAAGACTCCGGAGTGTTTTTCGAGGACACTGAACCTAAAATTTTAGCAGAGAAGTGCAAAGCTGCATCCCGTTATGTCAATCTTCGTAGTAAGGAGTACTCTGAAGAAAACGGAAATCCCTATTTTGATTCTGCCGATGAACTAGAATCCATATCATCTGTGAACTCCCACAGCACATATTCGGCAATGGATAAAAGTAAGCGAGCCCCAGTGACGGAAGACATGGCTCTGATGCTGAGCCAGGACTGCGCTAAGACGGTGGAAGAGCCGAGGCAGCACTCAAGGTTGCCGCCAGCTCCGTCCAGAGACAGATCCATCTACAGCTCCAGTGGGTATTCTAAGAACTCTTCGAATCTCACTTTTAAAGAAAAATTGGCGATGTTCACCAAGGCTGAACAGGAGGGCAAGAAGAACAGCACATCTTTTACCCCACATTCAATGAAGCACGCGGTCTCTTCAGACAATCTATTCAAATGTAATACTGACCTTAGACCCATATGCCCTCACCCTTCGTTTTACGAAAACAAGTGGGTGAGCACTACCAATGTCTTCGCCACATCTACAACCATGTCCGAGTCCAGGACCATCGTTAATTCCAGCGCTTGTCCAGAGAGCCCAATTCTTGAGCAACCAAGTCCCGAAGTTCCCCCTGTAATACCAAGAAAACACTCGGTTGAGTCCATGTATCCACAGAGCCAGCTGATGGGGTTCAAGAGGTACAGCTTGAGCAGCTTGGGAACTGTAAAATCGGGTGAAGATTATTTCAAAAAGAGCACATCGTCAATTTTCGAATCGAAATCATCTAGTGTGTCGAAATTCAAAGGATTAGTTATTCCCAACAAAATATCTCAAAATAATATTTTGGGGAAATCTCTTCCCACTTTAGTTGGCCCTGACCCATCCACCGTTGCCAAGTCACAGCCCATAAAACTTCAACCAAGATATCAGACCTCAATGCTTTCTTCCCCTCAAGAAACTCTTCATCAAGAAAACGGCTTGAATATGCATTCTCTTTTATCCGAACCACCTTGGAAAGGAGGTACTCATTCCCTCCCAAAATACTCCCCGGCTTTCAAAAGAAGAACTCTTGAGCTTCCTAAAGCAAGGTCCCCTACGCCACCTCTTTCCCCACAAAGCCCAACCCCATCTTCCCCTTCAAGTGCCTGCAGTTCCAATGCATCTTCTACAACAAAACCCAATATGTTCCACTTTTCACTAACACATAGCAAGCCTGTAGTACCATTGCTTCCGGAGAAACCCAACATGTCTCCTCCGTCCATTTCTTCAGAAACAGACACCGTGGGCAGCATTTCCCCAGAATTAAACACTCCTATCATTCCATCAAAGAAATGTGAAGTGCCACAGCCACCACCCCTTCCAGCCAAGAGGCCTCCACCTCCTCTTCCAGCCAAACCCTCATTAGATAGATCTAAACAAGTTGAGAAGCCGCAAGCGCCCCCTCGTACAGTATCTCTTCCAAACGGAGTGGTAAGCGAATTCGAGGGCAAGCCTGTCAGTGACAACTCGCCGATATGCGAAGACGCGGAAGTTAATCGATCTGAGATGGTGGACAAAGTGGCCGAGATAATTGGACTTAGCATTGATAACCTTCCGAAGAGACCATCACTGCCTCCTCCATCCGTAGACCAGAATTCCACGGCGATGGCAAGGCTGGATCTTTTAATTGGATCTCCACCTCTCCAAATTGAGAGAGAGAAATCCGAAGAACCGAACGCTGATCCCGTTGTTATGGAAAATAACTTGCCTTCTATAAATGACGACGAAGATATAAAAAATCAGCATAACCTACAGCTACAAAATCATTATGAATCTTTGAACAAGAGCACACCAATTATTGACAACATTGAATCGACCAAGCTTATCAAGGAACTGTCGCTTGAGAAGCAGGACTACTGGTCGGACATCAACAAGAGGGCTCCGAGCTCCAAACACGATAGCGATGATGACGCCTATTCCAGCGTGAGTCAGAAGACTGATGACTCTAGGAACACTATGGACGATTCTTGCTCCGATTTAACATGCGACTCTTGTGAACTTAAACCTAAGAAGCTAAGCCAGCAGAAAACTGTACTTAAGACCTACATTGAGAATACTGATAGTGCCAAGAACTTTAAAGCCCTTGCTGAAAGGTGGGAGCAACGATCGGGAGATTCTGGTACTGAGACTCCCGTTCAACCCCCTTCACCTCCCGCGGTACCTCCTCCATATAAGAAGGAATCCTACAAACCCGCCTACAAGGACATCACTGCTAGGATCCCACACATGCTGATGCCCAGGGTCGTAGAAGAAAATTCTGTGGATTCTTCGAGGAGTCCACCGAGAGACACCTACCAAACATCACGAAGATCCGTTGATCACTATATAGAAACTCGCAACTTCCGGCAATCACTAGAATACCTAGGTCCTCCCCGTGCCAAAGTCATAGCAAGCTCCAAATCGGTGAGCGATATCTGCAAGGCCTTCGAGTCCCAAGTGCAGAATACTTCAACGGTGGTGATCAAGACGCCACAGTGGCAACAACAGCAACATCATAATCTCGTGCGACACCAGAGGATGTCCTCTGTGGACTCGACCGCGAGCGAGTCTAGCTCCACGCCAGCTCACTATGGGTCCATGGGATCTTTGGCGTCCAGTTGCAGCCTGCAGGAGGACGAGGCAGAGATAACCGTGGTAATCAGACGCGAAGGAGACTGTGGGGGTTCCGCCGGCATCGCGCTGGCGGGCGGGGCGGACTGCGAGGTGAAAGACATCACGGTCCACCGCGTCATTGTAGGAAGTCCGGCCGACAGGGACGGCAGGGTGCGGCGCGGCGACCGGCTCCTGTCGATCAACGGCCGTTCCCTGCGCGGGGTGAGCCACCGCCATGCCCTGGAGCTTCTCAAGTCGCCCCGCCAGGAACTCGTCCTGGTGCTGGCCCGCAACTCCACCCTGGGTGAGTGACATAACCACAGCAAGGCTAGATATATGGGGTAGTTCCCCAATGTCGCGTAGGTCCTTCAAGTGTGTCGCCTATAAATTAAATCTAGCTTAAGATATAATTTATTAAAATATTACATAAAACTTTGTAACAACGCTGGAATACGGCATTCATTCCGAAAATAATCTCTTAACTTTCAAACGCCCGGTACCAATTTAAAGCACAATTCCTATCAATTTAATATTTGAGTGGAGCCTAAACCTATGGTTTTGGTTGGGAATGTCCAGCGTAAGATATTGCAATGTGATGCATATAACACTTGATTGCAATGGACCTTTATTAAACTATTTTAAACTGTGGCATTGATAAACTAATGAGAAGCGTCATATAATTTTCAGGCACTAAAAAAAAAAAAGAAAAAAGAAAAAAAGACTGACTATAGCCCTGTTTTATATAGATCAATATATTTCTAATTAATCCATAGGTTATTGAGCAGTATTCCTGTCCTCTCAAAGCTTCATTTTCTGGATGCTCTTTGGTGCACCATTTTAGTGTGATCTTGTGAAAAGTTATGGTTCTCCTTAGTCTTTCACATCATAGAATTGTAGCCATTAGCTGGTGAAATATGGTCTCTCAGAACTATATATATTTACGGTAGATTATAAATACAATTTTATTACCGCAGAATTCAAGTGTTTTTCTCGAAAATTCGCCAATAAAATAATTACAAGATTAATTAAAAATTAACGAGAATAGTTGATATTTATTCCGATAGATGGCTCAAGCTCAAACTTTCAGTTGCACGATAAGGAGATGCCTTTTTTATTATCACAAGATACAATTAGGTATACAAATAGGTCTTTACAACAAATTATGTTGAAGCAATTGAATAATTTTATTAATTTTTAAATAAATACAACGTACCTCCGAATTTCGAGCATAACTTGCTTTATAAACAATGAGAAATGTTTATAAAGTCAACACGTTTGAAACTTCGCAGAACAACCTATTATAAAAACTTGGTCAGTTTAAAAATTACAATTAACCTACTGGTAATTGACGATATGGCCCTATGTTCGTGTCAATTTGAAGATGACAGAGACATTTAATTCATATATGAATAAATTATGGGTTCTTTGCGCCCATCGCACATACTAAAAAAATTGTGTTGTTTTCCTACATTATATATATAAAATTAAGAACTTTATTTAAGAAGAATATTTAGTGGTACCTTTTAGTCTTTTGTCCTTATTTTTTCACAGCTCCTTAAATTCTGTCTTAATTGTACCAAATGATATTCGCGCGTAATTCTTTTGAATAATATGTTTTCTCCTTTCTGAGGCTCGCCACCAAAGATGTCTTTAAAATTATCTATTGAATCGGAAGGATACTATATTAATTTCAAATATAAATTGCTCTGAAGAAAAATATTTTGAAGTGAGGAGGTTAAAGGTGTTTTTTTTTTTTGTTTTCCACTCTTGAAGCATGACAAGATTAATGGGGAATCTCAACTTTTAAGTTGAAATGTGTAGTTTTAGGGGTCCTTTAGAAATATGTTCAAGCGCTCTCAGCCAGTTAATATGTGGGTCTAGCAGACATTTGAAGGTCAGATGATAAGTCCTTGCCGCAGACTAACTGACGGACTGTCTATACAGACGCTGCTTCGATCACCGACGAGTCTCCAGTGGCCGGGGAGAAGGGCCCCACGCAGCTTGTGACGTTGATCAAGGACGGCGCGGGCCTGGGCTTTATCATCGAGGGCGGCAAGGACTCTCCTTTGGGCGACAGGCCCATCTGTATCAAACGCATCTTCAAATGTAAGGCCTATCTCGACCTCCGAACTCGTTCGTTGGCATTGCATGTGCCAGCTGAGGCTTTGTGTTACGAAAGAACCAATTGTTTTTTCCATTATAGTTCGCTGAACAAGGTTGCTTAAAGGTATATTTGACCTTCACTTTTAAGGGTCACTTTCCGAGCTAAATTTCTGTCAACACCCCCAACTTTCATTGATGTTCCACAATATATATATATATGCATCTGGTTACACAGCCTACAATATACAAAAATTGAAAATAATGAAGAGAGAGTAGGTAAGTATTCAAATACATATTTAAAATATATAATTAACAGCAAGAATTTACAACCGAGCCAATCTTGATCTTGAATATTTTAAATATTTATTTGAAATTAGGAAGGTTCACCTCTCAGAAATAAAAATATGAATTTTATTTATAAATTCTTCATTATTTACAAAATTTATATAAAAACAGAGAGAGAGAATGTTTCTCTTTTAAATTTAAATTTATATACATTTCTCTCTCTCTTCGAATTATTTTATTCTTATATACTATAAATAATAAAAATGAAAAATTTCTTTTATTTTTCCATATATTACATAAAGTTGGGAAGGGATATTATATATTATAATTCGTTTCATGGCGGTTGAATTGGATAACGTGCACAAATAATAAAAATAAAATCTATAGAAAAATATAAATACTAATACTGAGTTTGTTGTTGATACACATTAATAAGCTATAATATCTTGAAAAAGGTTGGCATTCAACCAGCTGAAATAATAGTAAAATAAATTATATTTTGATCCAATATATGCCTTTTTAATTAAAGATAATAAAATATATTCAGGAAAATAAATAGCGCCTTTGGAATATTCCTGTTTTCATTTAATGCACTCTATGCCTGGGTATTCTAACTATCACTTTAAATGTTCTCTTTTTGAGATTTTTCAGATGAATTCTATTGCTACATAGGCCACTTATCGTTTGTTTCACTAAATAAAAGTTGACATATCTCTACGATATCCCCCATGTAGTAAACACTGTCCACCTAGGGATATCGCCGAGTAAAAATCCGCTGGTGACATCTTGTACTTCCAACGGGTTACGACACCGACTTTAGAGCTATGAGAAACTTTCTACCTTCGATCTAAAGTATGCTATATGGTAGGAGCACAAAATATTTCGAAAAAAAGAGCAAATATTTTCTGCTATAAATACAAGAGAGAGTTATATTAAACTATATTGAAACATATAATATATAATAAACACACTGTTAAAAACATACTTAACGTGTTTGTGCTATATCTGATATAGCATGTCTAGCCTACCTTTATAGTAGGCGTCGGGAGTGGCGAAGAATAAGTACGCCATTCGAGAGAACAGTCGGGTCTGAGGGGGACACTGCTTTTGCTCCCCTAGCTCCCAAACCATATTATTCGTCTTCGTTCTTTGTTCGTGTTTAGGCCAGAAAAACATATGTTAAATATATTGATCAATTATAAATTTTTATTATGTATATATAATGTAGATCATGTAAGTATATAAAAGATAATATAAATAAAAGCATGTTAGTTAGAAATTTGAATAATCTCTAGCAAGGTTCGGTCGTCAATCCCCGCACCAGGATAAACAAAGACAAGAGCTCCAATCTTCAGACGTGTTTTAAAGAGATCAAGCCTAGATCTCGCGAATACAATTCTTCAACATATTCTGAGAGTGGTTTATAACATTGTGCGCAATGTAAAATACAAACTGTGCGCGTTTTGTCGGCCACTATTTTTTATCATATATAAATAATAAAATTTTGTAAAGAAAATAAAATATTAACCATTCCAAATTATTAAAAATACATATTTAACAAGGGAAACTAAATAAAATGTTCAATTTTTAGCAAAATCGCTATTGAATGGGGAAATTGGAAGAAACCTGTAAGGCATTTGAAAACTACGGCCTAACAAGTGTGTCGATATGTCACCAAGTAAGACCCCATATCTCAAATAAATTTCGCAGTACGAATGAATGTTTCACAATCTACTGATTTCATAATTATAAATAGAGATAAATTTGAAAATAAATCACAAATTAGAGGATAATTTGGTTCATCTCAATGAATGTAACAGCCCACGTGCGATTTGTCAGGTTAAACAATACTTTGGACGTGAAAACACTAATACAATTGTCTAATACAGGGAGAGGTTTTCGCGATATTTTATGTTTGTCGCTGGGTTTAGCACAAGAGGAAGGCTATAAGGATTTTAAAATCTGAAAATAATTTTGAAGTCAATTAAAAATATTAACAGAGAGATATTCTAGAGCCAAAATTTCAAGAATATACGAGGGCCATCCAATAAATAAGTTTCCCTATTTTTTAACAAATAAACAACATTATTTACAATTATGCAGGTATTTTATTTTCATTATACAACTCATAGACTACTTCTCTACATAATCACCATTTCTGTCAAACATTTTTGGTACCGTTGTAGCAATTTTTTATACCACTGTTGTACCAAGCCGTGTCCTGTCTTCGTAGCCAGTGGTTCGCCTCCGCCTACACTTCGTCATCATTCGCAAAGTGCTTGCCTCCAAGGTGCAACTTGAGTGCTGGAAAAGATGGAAGTCGCTTGGGGAAAGATCCGGAGAATAAGGTGGATGTGTTAAAATTTACCATTTGAAGTTTTCCAGCAACGTTTGGGTCGTTCGAGCTGCGTGAGGGCGAGCATTGTCATGGACGAGTAACACTTTCCGAGACAAAAGTCCAGGACGTTTCCGTTTTATTGCAGCTCTGAGTTTAGTGAGGACTTCGCAGTACCTCACAGCGTTAACCGTAGTGTTTGGGGGCAGGTAGTCAACCAATAAAACACCCTTGAAGTCCCAAAAGACGATAGTCATAACTTTGCCTGCAGAGATTGTGACCTACGCCTTTTTTGGTGCAATTTCCTCAAGCTTCATCCACACCATGCTTTTTCGTTTTGTTTCTGGAGTTGAATGATTCACCCAGCTCTCATCTCCAGTGACAATACAGGAAAACAGTTGATCTCCATCGCTTCAATGCATTTCCAGGAAAGCTCGGGCTGCCTCCATCCATTGTTGCTTGTGATTTTCCGAGAGCAAACGCGGGACCCATCTTGCGCAGACTTTGCGAAAATTCAAAACATCTGACATGATTGTTCCAATCGAAGAGCGTCCAATTTCGATTCCAGGAGGCAGTCGAATCATTATTTCGTCAATGGTGACGCGGCGATATGCTTCCACCACATTCCGAACAGCAGCAACGGCTGCATTGTCCGCAGCAGTAACGGGCCTGCCGCTTCGCTCGTCATCATGCACGTTTTGCCGTCCTTCCAAGAACCATGAACGCCATCGGCGAACCATTTGGATGCTTGTACATCCTTCACCATACACTGACACTAAATCGCGATGAATATTGACCGCAGTTTCATTTTTCGCCGTGAAAAAACGAATTACAGAACGGAGTTCGCAAGTGGACACGTTCACCAGTGGTAGCTCCATGGAAACTGAAGCGCTACGGACTTGCGCGTACGAGTAGCGTAATTTTGAAGGTCACGCGCTTCCAACGCATCCTAGTGACCATTTCTTACACTACTAACTAATTTTTACAACTTTTCGTTCGCAGAAAAAAAAAGGGAAACTTATTTATTGGATGGCCCTCGTATATTTTTACAAACTGAGAGCAGAGGAGTTGTGGGTTCATAAAAATCAGGATCCAAGCCATATCTCTAGGTTAGCCCAGATTTACACAGGTCCATAGGCAAATTAAAACTAATTTTTCTACTATTCTATATTTATGATCCCTGCATGATCAACGGATGCTGATATTGTGGTTTCAATGCATTCGGACTGCTGAAATAAGGCTCAAACAAAATAGAGAACGACTATATTGGAAGCCTCTAGAGAAGTTGTATGAAGGCTGTGGGTAAGAAATCAACATAAATTAAATTACAGACTTCAAATTTCATTACCCGCCTTTGGCGACCCACTTTTCAATGTAGGAAGCCTTACAAAAACGTCAACTTCGTGTTTAGCTTCATACCATGAATTAGGAAAACAGTGGGTCGTCGAAATGTCGGGTAATAAACGTTTAAGGCAAATTAGTATGTTTCAATAGTGTGTGTTGGTTTCATTCAAACCTACGACAAACGATTCATTCAAATATTTTTATTGAAATAATAAGCTATAACTGCATTTGCAGTTCCATTCTCATACATGTTCATGCCCAAATCTGTAATAAATAAGGCAGTTGCAACATATAATTGGTCACGCATATTATAAGGATTTTCTTCTTTTTTTTTATGTGGCATTTACAACTGAGTAAAATACAGTGACAACTAAGATGGCAAGTTGTAGCTACGGAAAGAAATTGACAGCTCGGCCCAATTTATCGCGTCTCCAACTTTCTCAAAGACAGCTAAATAATCACCGCCAGGTTCTCCAATAACTTTTCAATACTACGAAAGGTTGCAGAGGTCACGTCTAATGTGACCCGAAAAATTCAAATTTGCCAATTGTTTCTATTAATTAACTGTGAAATGCGGACTGACAATTGCGATTAGCAGCTGCCGAGCACATTTAGCTCCATGGCGAACTTTTAAATTTCTTCTTCACATTCAATTTTACCTCTCTTTGGAAATTGGATTTTGATGGAGACGGAAGATAACTTGCTTGTCGACCTCTCTGAGCCTTCCTCACAGCGATTTATTTTCCTCTTCACTTTTCAGTGTCAGTTTATTAAAATATATCGAATATTTTATTTTCTGTATAATAAATATGCAATAAAATTGCAATCTCAACAAGACATTACACTTAAAATCTTAAGTTTACAGGAATTTAAAAAAATAAATAAATCAAGTACAAAACCATTAGAGATAATTCCCAGAATATCGAACTTTCTAACAGGAATGTTGAAGCGATATTCACACAGCTGATGGTATTACTAACAGAGTTGACGTGTTAGACTAATTCTGAGCGACCACAACGGTGTAGAAATTCATTAGCGTATTTCAAAACTCTTATTCGGTTAGTAAATGAGATGTATAACATTGATAAAATATATGTATAAGTATTAACAAATGTCATATATTCAAGCAAAATGTATATATAAATTAATATGTTCTCATTACTTTGAAACCCATGAAAGATATATTTGAAATTTGATATTATATTTTATTCAAAATTAGAACAGTTTGTGAAAAAAATGGAAATAAATAAATGATTTATATATAAAAGCCTTTTTGTATTTATTTTGTTTCTTCCTATATATAGAATCGTTAAGCGTCGTATTACATTTATTTCTGGTAATTTGGAAATATTTGATAAAATATTCTGATCATTTTTATTCACTTATGATTCACACAGATGCATATTTTAACGAATGTTAAATTTATTATCAAATATTTTAATTGTATCGATCAATTCATCTATTTATGTTATTTTCTTCAAAAACCCTATACTTCTCTGTGAGGCCTTACAAGAAGGATACTTCTCTGTGAGGCCTTACAAGAAGGAAATACCCGGAATCCAAAATACACCAACGCATTACGATAAATTTCATTAAACGGGAGAACCGTTGCCGTAAACTAATTCTTTAGAAAATCTTAGAATAAACAAAAATTTCAATAAGTATTTTTAAAAATATATCTCTAATAGTAATGAATCTTAGAAAGTGATGGACCTCTTCATTCTTCTATCCGGAAGTAATATCAAAATCATGTTTCAGTTTTATATAGGAGAATAATGGTCAATTATTTATTTCAACACACAAAACGCGATATCCCGGCTAGGGATAATTGCGTCGATTTACATAAAAAAAAACAGAAACAGTTATAAACATATTATACAAGAAAAGGAATTAAAAATAAAAAAGAGAAAAAATAATATATATTAGGAACCTGAACCTTTCAGGCCCGAAAGACAATCATATAGTTAAACCTATGATAATTCTCTCTGCTATTTACAAATTGATATAGATCTACATCATTATTTATTGTCTGTTGTCTAGCGCTAGAAAAGAGTGGGCATTCCAGCAGTAGGTGTCTTGAATCCTGGAATTCGTTGCCACAATGACAGCTAGAGTCTTCAACCGCTCCAATTTTTGATAAAAATCCCTTAAAATTTCCATGGTTCGTTGTAAACTGAGCATTATAAAAATTCGAACGGAAAAATGTTGGAATTCCAAACGGGAAAAAGCTTTGGAATGTTTCATTTGTTTTTAGAAATTATTTATCCATTTTTGCACTCAAAAATTAACCAATTACACTCGGAGAATGCGGTCTAAAAGCATTTTGATCCTTCGTCGAAAGATGAGCCAAATCATATTTAATTATTTTAGATTCAATATAATCTGTGAGAAGGGGGATGTTCGCAAGACTATGGACACAGTTGGAAGATGTAGTCTTGTAGGCTCTAACTTCCCAAAGAAGAATTTGATATTGAGTAGAATTTAGTTTTTCTTTGCATCGATTATTTATAAATTTGTACCATATTCTGAAATATACGTAAGAACTGGCCTGATAATTGTTTTATACAAAATTATTTATTTTTTAGTATTTATTCCCCACATCTTTCCACAAAGTGAAAACAGAAAATTTTTCATTCTTACGATCCTTCACAAAATGTCGTTGATATGTGGGGTAAAATTAATATTCTTTTTTATTCTATGATTTGAGAATTTTATGCCTAATATCTTAACTTGATCTACTGGGTTTAAAATAATATTCGGTATTTCAATTGGAACTTTAGGTTTATTATGTAAGTAAAGTAAATTCGTTTTCTCTGGGCTTATTGATAATTTATTCCTATTACACCATTGGATCACGTAGCATAGAATGTATTCGCTTAATATTTTGAGGTCCTCGACAGACTTGCTCCAGCAAATGATGGAAACGTCGTCTGCGTAGCAAATAATTTCTGCGTTTGGAGGTTTGAAACTCTTCAGCAAGTCGTTTAACCAAATATTCCATAATATTGGGGATAAAGGACCGCCTTGAGGGCATCCTTTTGTCAGATATTTTGTAACATTTGTGTCTTCATATGAAAAATTTGCCCTTCTTTCACTGCTTAACTAAGATTGTATAATTCTTATTAGTTTGGAGGGAGTGTTATCTGAATCGAGTCTTCTAATAATTGCTGGCCACCATGCGTTGTCGAATGCGCCTGCTATATCCACTGTAATCAAAGAAGTCAGTTCTCCTTGCCCGTGTTTCAGTATGGTTTCCATTATATCTTCCATTGCACTGTTCGTTGATTTATGTTTAGTAAATCCGTGTTGCCTTGCACTCATTAGATTGTTCTCTTCATAATATTTATTGATTTCGTTTTTAATTATGTTTTCAAATATTTTAGAAATGTTTGACGTCAATGTGTGTGTGTGTGATATTGGTCTATAGCTTTTGCTTGTTTCATAGTTTATTTTATCAGGTTTTGGAATGATCTTTACAGTAGAGTCTTTCCATATATCCGGATAGTAACCTAATTCAATGCATTTGTTGAATATTTGTTTTAAAATCGGGATTAAAAGTGTACCTGCATGTTTGATCATATTATTGCTGATAATTATTTTTGTTTTTATATTCAGGTTTATAGTTTCTAATAATAACATTCTCCTCTTTATCTGAGTGTACATCATCATCTGGAAATAAATCATTCAAGAGAATTTTCATTTTTCATTTTTTTAAAGTATCCGGTATATTATCGATCATTGGAAGTCCTTTATTGTTGTTGGATGAGCTCAGAGATTTAAAAATTTTATAGGCGTTTCCAAATGGGTTGTTTGATTCATTTTCTTCAATGAATATTCTCTAAAATATTTCTTAGCTCTTTAGATAGCGTTAATGTATTTGTTTCTTGCAAATTTGAAAGTTATTTTATTGATAATTCTATGCCGATAGTATAGGTTTCTAATATAATGAAAATCATTTTTCATTTTTTCAAGATTCCCATTCCACCACTTAATATTAGATATATGCTTGCAAGAGTTTGATTTGATTTTCAGAGACGAATAAGCTGCCTCACTAATTATGTCCGTAAGTTTAATCACGATCCTGTCAACATCCGTAGTATTAGATGCCTGATTTATTTCATTCGACAAGTTATGTACATTTTGAAATGATATCACTTCAGTAAATATTTCCCAGTTGGCATCCTTTTCAATGAATTTCCATGTTGATCTTTGTGCAATTCTCTGCCTCCTATAATTATATCGAATGTCGAATGTTATTGCAACATGATCGGAAATACTTGTAAAAGTTGATGTGCTCCAATTCTGTATCAGCTTTATAGAATTTTTGTTTGATATTGTTAAATCTATTATACTGGCATTTCGACATGTAGGCGTTTTAAGGTTATGGATAAACACGTTGTATTCATCCACAGTAGAGTGAATTTGTAACCATTTGAGTTAATTATTCGGTCGTACCATACAGGGTGTCGAGAGTTGAAATCACCACAGAGGAATATTGGCTGTAGCCCGAAAGTCTCCAAAAGTTCTTTGATAAATATTTGGTGAATATTACCGAGATTGTTAGGGTGAATGTAGAAGTTTGAAATAATAATATTTGGATTCTCTGAATGTATAGAAATATTTGTACAAAAAAATTAGTGAATCTATCAATTGTCGTATATTTAATGCTACTGTTAAGAATAATCGTTGCTGTGTAGACTATTTTATCAGTTTTAGAGTAAACAATTTGTGAGTCATTATTGAATATCACATCATTCCCTAACATATAAGGCTCTTGAATAAATAATAGGTCAGGAGGGTTGTGTGTGTGTGTGGACGGAACAGAGGCTCGAAGTTCATCTAATGCTATGACACTTTTCCTTATATTTTGTTGAATACATTTTATTTCTTGTTTAGTTGCCTTCATTGGTCTCTTTCTCCCTCCTTCATTCCGTTTCCTCCTTTTTCAGTTGTGATGGAGTATCTATTCATTTAGATTCGTTTATTTAGAATTATTGTTGCCGAATTTAACTTGTTTCCTTTAGCTGCTAAAACTGAATGCTCGTCTCCGCCAAAAATAATAACATTGTTTACTGTATAAGGCTCGTGAATATATAATATGTCTGATGGGTCGTTAACTATCATGGTTAATAGTATCGAACCCAAAGCAACCGTTTCCGGACATAATGAACGATCTCCGAGAAAAAAGGTTCACGTTATAACCCCATGATCCATCAAGGAGCGTGTGTTGATGATAGGTCGCTCTGTGAATATTCATGTGGGGGATATGGCTGATAGTGGGGGCACAATAGGCTCTTTCTTGCATCACCTCATTGATCTGGCCTATTGCTTTTCCTGGTATCACACGCAGCGATTTAGATTCGCAGTTCTTCTTTGCCAGAATCTGTGTGTGTAACTTCTCGAATTATTAAAGAATCTTTTCAATTCCAATTTTTAATCGTTAATTACAATCTATTAATTAAACCACTTTACTCTATATACACCGACACAGCTGTTGGCCTTTTCAACTTATAATTCTTTTCATTATCTCAATGATTCGCTAAAAAATATTCGACGTTTCCTAGAATTCCGGACCCTCTATAGATTTGATGCTTTTTGGCTGACCTAAAATATCTTGTTCCGGCTAGACTTCTTTCTGACGTGATTTATAAACCTTAAAGGTCCTTTTAGATCTTTTCTATTCTATAGATTATTTTTGACCTGATGTATAAACCTGAGAGGTTTTGGCTTTTTCTAAGATCCTACGTTGACTTGTATAAACCCGAGAGGTCTTAACCCTATATAGATCTATAGGTTGACTCGATGCATACATCCGAGAGGCCTTGGCTCTCTCTAGATCTCTCCGTTGACCCGATTTATATACCCGAGAGGTCTAGGCTCTCTTTATACTCTACGTTGACCTAATGTTTACAACCGAGAAGTCTTGATTTTCCCTAAACCTCTTCCCTGAACTGATGTATACACCCTACATTATTCAATAATCTAGGCCCTCTCTAAACATTTTCGCTGACTTAATTGCTATATCCGAGATACCTTGGCTCTGTATGGATGAACTCTCTGACTTGATTTATACACCCAAGAAGTATTGTTTCTTTCTAGACCTCTGCGTTAACACCTTCCTAAACTGACTTGGTGTATCAGGCGGGGCGGCGGACAAGTCCTGTCAGCTGGCCGTAGGCGATGAGCTGCTGGAGCTGCACGGCCAGCCCATCACGACCGCTATGACCAGGACGGAGGTGTGGAACCTCATGAAGAAAGTACCGGACGGCGAGGTATCCCTCACAGTACGCAAAGCGGTCTCCTAGCTCCTCTACCTTTTTGTTTTCTCTAAGTATTTTACTAACATCATCAAACTCCCAAATTGTGCTTTTAAAGTTGTATTATTTTCTTCCCCTTACATATGTACCTTTTTTCTGAACAGGTTTTTGTTATTTTTGTGTGTTGTTTATCTTATTCAAAGCTAACGTAGAGAATTGAGTTTTTGCCCAGTTTTTCTCCTTTTTTATATTTCATTTATATCTATATTCTTATTAATGATTGAAAGAAAGGTGATGTTTTATTTAGCAAATTAAAATAAATGAAACGCTTGTTATTAAGTTATTTTTTCAATATTATTTAAAGTTTTAAGGATTTAATAAAATATTTGTATTTTTAATGTGTAAGATATATTCGTTTTATATATTAATACATTTTTATTTAATTGGAAACTACTTTTTAAATTATTAAATAACTAGTTGTTTCACAATTTTTTTTGTCTGTTAAATTAAAACAAACTATGTTATCTTTTTGTCAACTATATATATATTTTTTAAAAATTTATTTCGATTTTTATTTATAAGTAACTTTCACACTAATAAAGTAGAATTTTATTTTAAGAGAAAATTAAAAAAATATATATATATTTTAAAATTTAAAAAATAGTTTTAATATCATTGTGTGTAAAAATGTATATTAATCTAAAAAAATATTTATTTTTAAACTAAAAACATTTTCAAACATTTTCGAAGTGGTTTTATAAACAATATTTTTTTTCTCTACAAAAATATATAGTTAAAATATTTTAAACACATAATGATATGCTTAGCGAAGTTTTAATATTTTCAGATATATATGCAAAAGAGTTAATCAGTACAAATAAAGGGTCTGCTACATCAATATTTCCATACGAAATTTTATATACCTTTTCTATTTTTGTATATTGTATCCTCCTCTTTTAAAACTTTGTAGACGGCCGTATTACATGATAATACATTGTACTATAGTGGTGGGTGATAGAATGTTAATAAATTGTTAAACTTTGAATTTCCCTCGCGCCTCCTTTATTTTTAAAACAATAACAAACATTTGATTAGTGATTGCTTTCGAATTAAGTTAATGGTTTTAATACTTTATTAACTATTTAATCAGGCAGTTATACAAACCACCATTCTTCCTGGCAGATCTCGTTAATTGACATATTGATCTAATGATCTAAATCCTCAATGTTTGGAAAAACCACAGACACTGGATCACCTCTTATTCAACCGTCTAGAGCTTACTTGGGATACAGAATGCAGACCGCTTAACTACTTGCACTGATCCAGCTCGATCCTGCATCGTTGGTCCATCTACCAGACTCTGCCAGCATTCCTGGTCAACTGATTTATTTCACAATCCCCGCACAGGTCGCGACTAAAGCTGTATACTAGACAGCCAGGGTAGTTGACCCTTGTATGGCTATTTCTTTCTAATCATATGCAAAAGTGGAATTTTTCTAATAGAAATCGAAACCTATAAAAAAGGTATTAAATTTATAGATTTTTTCAAAAACCACCACACACACACTTGTGAGCATAAATAATTTTAATTTTTCATAATTTCAAGTATTTGATATAATCAAATATTTCTCTTTATATTTGGTTGCTGGGGACGTAGATTAATCTAGTTTATAATCAATTGCATACATTTAGTAAAATTTTTGCCAATTCTATATTGTCTGTAAAATATTTTAAAAGTTGATTTTAAAATATATAAATAAAATAATATTAATCAAATATTGTTGTGGTAGCTAAAACCTTTTCGTCGAAAAATACACGTGAAATATAGTGTTTAAAAATTAATTTTGATTGCGCGCGCATGTTTATCTAGTTCAACAAGCGAATTTCCTATTATTTCTCAAGTTAAGAATAACTTATATTTTATCATTCTCTTTAGAGTTGTTTCAAGCTCTTATAAAAAATAAAATATAGAATAAATCAAATTTAGAGGTATAAATCTTTTAATGCACATATAGATAAATATTTTGAATACACAAACTCAGCGCCGCATAGTGTTCAGCCAGCCGAAATATTGGCAAAATAAATCTTTTATTAAATCTTATATATGCCTTTTTATTATCTAATAGATAAATATATAGGGCCACAAAACTTTAGATCAGTCCAAGATATTCTCTATTGAAATTTTTAATGAGGGATAACTAATTTAAAGGCTATTCTCAAATAATTGACAAAGAATTTTAAAAAGTCATTTTTTTTATGGAGAACATGCTTTTAATTATGAAAAAAACCGAATTAACGCGCTTCGCAATTAATATTCCTCGCGCTTCAAAAAACTGTCTCAAAATTCATGATAGAGGTCTTTTAATTTGTATGTCTACAGGAGGTTTTTGCATCATACTTTAAAACCTTTTGCCTTCTCTTTCACCATTAGAAAATGATTTTGGTTTGCTTCGTTGAGATCTAAGAGACTATGTGTGCCAAGTCTAATAAATAGTGTTATTTATGGAAAAGATTTCGTACATTTTTGACACTACTCTTTGTTTATTCTCATTATAATCTTCAAGGATTACTTCATTGCATTTGCTTGTAATTTATGTATATACCTCTACAGTACTAGAAGTTGAAATCAACGGATAATCTAATTAAATACAGCGTTAAAGCGGACTGAAGATCAATTTCGCAAAACCGCAGAGAGGGTTCACCACTGATGAGCCAAAACCTTTAATTTTCTATCATAGCTGTGATAAATAGTTTTTTTTTATAATTATTATGAAAATAAACAATATATATGGAATTTATATGTTAAGTCTTTTTGAACGGAAACTTGGTACTTTAGTTAACAGCTTCGCTATATATATATATATTTAAGAATAACTAGGCAAATAATTGGGTTGATATAAAATCTGAAAAAAAAACCTTTCATATTAAATGTAGCTTGAAGTTTTCAACTGTTCGCGTTTTAAAATATAAAGCTCGTTCAAAATTTTTTCCAACATTTTATATTCAACTAGTAACAATTAGGTGTGTTCATCAAATAGCAATTGGAACTCCATGGATCATGTAGCATGACAAATGTACGATTCTTTGGAATGAAATTATAATTTAACAATCCTTAAAATCGGATTCATTTATATGACAATAAAATGGATAAATATGCAAGAAAAACTGATTTCTGAAAATGCATATGTATAAGTATCACACATTATATTTTGTAATTTCGTAGGTAAACCGTGTTTTGCAAACCTGGGGCAGAATGTTTGGAGAGAGCAGATGGAGCGGATGTTGTTGGAACTTCGAATGTCGACTGCGACAGATCCATTTACAAAATATCAAGTGATGATGACTGGCCTTGCTGATGAACTGCGTTCTTCAATCCGACCACCTGTCACATTTGATCACTTCAACATGAGTGAAAATTAAAGCGGCGGGGACGATCATATTGAGAGAAGAGATAAAAAAAATTTAAACACCTGAAAATCGCTAATAATTTGCTTCATACATTAAATCATGATGATCATCCCCCGCCGATTTTTTTTTCACTCATATAAATCTTGTTGCTCATTGGTAGAAGATAAATATTTTTTTTTTTTCATTTTTAGTGCATTAAAAATAAAAAGATTTTCAAAAAAAATATATTTTTATTTATTAATTATTTATTCAGTTTTTCTTTAGTCATGAATTTACAAAATTTAAATCAAAAGTTAAAATATATACGAATTATCATAGAAATATTTAAATATGAACATCACTATTAAATCTAGTATTATTATCTATGTGTAAAGCCATTTACACACTATGATATCAGAATATATAGTTTAAAATTAATATATATTGTTGCATCATGATTAATGCGCGTATTTTTAAAATTATTTATAATACTAGCCGAATGACCCGGGCAACGCCCGGGTTTTACCCGATTAAATGTTTTAGTCAAATACTATTCGTTACAATTATAAAATGGCGCCGTGGATGTCACTCTTGTGAAAGGTCCCGCTCTAAACTTTGTGTCAGAGAAGCGATATTTTTATAAAGAGATGATCTGGCTTTGTGTCTTCTGCTCGAATGAATGGTTTTTCTGTTAGAATTTTGTTCCTGCCACTAAAAATGAACTGGCTTCACCCGTGGTCTCAGTTTTTTGGAATTTTTCCTGATATAATTTTGTATCTGATAATCAAACATGATACAGCAATATTGTCATCATCATTTTCTGATTATAAAAACAACTATTTTTGCCCGAAACCTGTCAATTTTATTTTTTTATTGGCTAAAAATCCGATAAATATCTTTTCCAGATTTTTCTCTATGTCCTGTCAAAACACGTTTTACATGTACATTAGGTCAGCTGATATTACCTCCCATCTTCACCGCTAGAGGCGCTGCTTGCGAGCGAAAAGGCAAATTTGCAACGCAATTTGCAAATAACTCGAAGAATATTCGGGATAGAGACCTGAAATTTTCACTATAAGTTTTTCCAGATTCTACTCTATATACTGTTAAAATTTCAGTCAGATAAGTTACGTATTGTGGACGTGTATAGCCGACATAGATACCCACATACATACATACATACATACAAACATACACTGACTTTTATATATATAGGGATTGACGTATTAATTTTTTGCTGTATCCATTGTTTAAAAAATTTTGTTTAAATTATTAATGGTATTTATAAAGTTGCTTTTAGTTTTAATTATTCTATAAGTTCTAAGAAATTGTCCAAAATATATACCACTTGTGCAATTTTTTGATATATTAGATGTTGATAGATTATATTTTATTATATTAAAGAGGTGCCCATAGGTACTCCTTCTTTTTGTACGTAAATCTTGTTTTTAATTTCGATATAGTTAAATTTTAAAAAAGTGTCTAGGAGTTTTTTTTTGCTTTTGATAGGTTTATAAGTATAGTTTTATAAAAATTATGTATTACAGGTATGTTATAAGTTTTATCATTGATGAACTCCAAAAGCAGTTGTGTAATTTTATTTCTAAGATCTTCCAACTTTAATTTGGAGTATAGATCTTCAAAATCAAATGTGTAAACTGATTTTAGATTGTTTATATTGTCATTGATAAAACTTATGACTCTTTTGTTTGAATCTATAAAACTATATAGTTGTGTTTGTTAATAATTTTTTGTGTTATAAATTTTAGAGTTGAAGCTAATTGTAAATCAATATTCTGTATGTTAGAGTTAATACCTGAATATTGTTAAGAAGAGTTTGAAAGTACATTTTATTTTATCCATTATTGTAAATTTGCCTAACCTAATTTGCATTTATGCTTTTGATTTTCTTTGTTCGCCTGTTTTACATGTTTTCTTATTTTTTCACCATTATAAATACCATCTTAACAATCATTAGATTAGATTTTTCCTCGACTTGTCCAGTGGACGGTTGTAAAATAAACAAAATAAGCATTTATTTCCCGCTGTCTCCATGTTTCCTCGCGGCACCCCAGAACATCATCGCAACACTGGTGGAGATGCTGATCCTACCATCAAAAATGAAGCTACCTAAAGAAGAAGCCGTCGTCTACGAGGACAACCTCCAATGAGATCCTTCAGTGCCTCTCCAACAAGACGCGCCATTGTGAATCAAGATGACGCTACACCTTGGAACAACATTTTCTTCTGCCAGCCACCACCTCCAAATCTGGAAGTATTTGGCGGATACTCAGACGAAGATCCTTCAGAATGGCTGGAAGAAATCGAGTTGTTAGCAAGACAACAACGGTGGCCAGACGATGTCATGCTGGCATATGCCCGGAGCTACATGGACGGACCTGCGCAAAATTGGGAAAACCTAAAAGGCCCTCACATTTTTTCGGCCTGGAGTGTATTCAAAAAGGCACTCCTGAGAGATTTCAGGAGGGCAGATACTGCCAAATTTAAATTAATAATGGACCTGCAAAACAGAATCCAGCAGCCCAATGAGTCAACTCTGCGTTACGCCGAGGATGTCCTCAACCTCTGTAACAAGGTCAACCCCAAAATGACAACGGACGATAAATTATACTACATGAAGACTGGTCTAAACAAATACCTGTCACTCATTATAATGATAACACCTTGCAGCACGGTCAAAGACTTTTGGAACTAGCGAGGCGAATAGATCAACATCTAGTGGATTTTGACCAGCGAAGAAGCTTCAGGCAAAATAACCGCCCGACCAGATCATTCCCTCCTAGGAGAAACTACAACAACCAAACAGACCATAGTCGTGGTTTCGACATACCTCGCTCCCAAAAAGGATCGTTCGCAAATGATAGAAGACCAATCGCAAGTGACAGTAGACCAACATTCGCCCCAGGTAGATTCGAGAGGACTAGACCTAATGACACAGGGATGGAACCGGTTGGAAACAATTATAGGAGCTCAGCACCAACCCCAACCAACAGAACCCCCGAGCAGTATCCCAGGAGGCAGACGTATACGACGCCCCCAAGTAACAGGCGTTATCAAAGGCCATTATACCAGGATCGAAGAATATGCTGGAACTGCTCCGAACAGGGACACATATCGAGGTATTGCCCTCGTAACACTGAACGACCGACTTACAATATCAGACCAATACAGCGGCAGTTTTCAAGGTCCATGGAGAGAGAGAGAGAGAGAGAGAGACGAAACCAACTCTGTAAATGAGGACTATTTAAAAAATTGTAGAGGAATCGATGATTCGAGGCAACAGGAACCGGTCTTTGATGTGAATAGCGAAGACGATTTTCCTACTTTGGGAGAAGCGTCAAAAAACTAACCCGACTGAATGGATCTCGGGCTTCTGGTGGTCGAATAAACTTGGTGATGAATCTTCAAAGAAATAAAACGACTCAGATAGAAATCAATGATTATACGGTTGAGGCATTAATCGACACCGGAGCGGTGGTTAGCTGTATTGACGAGGAACTCTCATATAAACTAAAATTAAAAGTTGTCAAAGATAATAATCTGAATTTGAAAGCTGCAGGTGATCAGAAACTTAATGCTGGTGGAAGGTCAATGGTATCATTCAATATGGATCAGGAAAAATATACAATTCAGATGATAGTGTTAGAAAAATGTAACCCCGAAATAATTCTGAGAGACGATTTCTTAAGCCAGTACAAAGCCTTAATAAACTGCCGAAACAATACTTTATGGATTGAATCCCCAAATAATATGGACCAAGATGATACAAGTTTAAAATATGCTAGGGCGGTTGAAGATAGAGTAATTCCTGAATTTAGCCTATGTCTGGTTAAGGGCTATTGCGAACCAACTACTGATGACAAGGAAATATTGATAGAGAATCTCTCATCGCTAACATTGAAATATGGCCTGATAACAACAAGATCTTTGCTAAAAAATACAAGGTTCCCTCTGATATTTGGCTTTTGAACCCTTCTTCAAAACCTATAAAAATTCATCGGCACATGAAAATAGGGATAATATCGGAAGTAGACAGGATGTACAAGACAGACCATCGAGCAGTTTCCTCCATTGATCTTAATTTTGACATAAATCCCGATTTATCTTCCGAGGAACGTAATCAGGTTTTGATGCTACTCTACGAATACAAAGAAATGTTCGCCGCACCAGACGATTACAAAGGGAGAACTCACCTTGTCAGACATAAAATCAAAACAAACAGCGATATTCCCAAAAGAAAGAACCCCTACAGAGTGTCTTTGAGAGAACGCGAAATAATTAATAATCAAATAGATAAGATGTTGAAAAAAGGTATAATTTCTCATTCATCGAGTCCATGGGCATCTCCTGTAATTCTCGTTAAGAAGAAAGACGGAACATTTAGATTCTGTGTGGACTACAGAAATTTAAACTCTATCACTGTTAAAGATCAATATCCGCTTCCTCGTATAGACGACTGCTTCGACTCTCTCCATGGATCTAGATACTTCACATCACTGGACCTGTGTTCAGGATACTGGCAGGTGGAAGTTGAAGAACAAGATCGGGAGAAAACTGCTTTTGTGACACCTGACGGACTTTACCACTTCAACGTCTTACCTTTTGGTTTATGCAACGGCCCAGCAACTTTTGAAAGACTAATGAATAATATATTGAGGACCCATAAATGGAAAATCTGCTTGTGCTGCCTTGACGATGTGATAGTTTTCTCTGAAGATCTACCATCGCATTTGACAAGATTGAAGACCATTTTGGGATGCTTAAGAAAAGCAGGATTGGCACTCAATCGCAGATGCGCTCCTTTTATTGGGGCACGTTGTGTCAAAAGAAGGAATTACACCCGATCCAGAAAAAATTGCGATAATAAAGGATTTCCCAGCCCTCAAAACAATTAAGAATGTCAGAGCTTTTCTCGGACTATGTTTTTATTATAGAAGGTTCATTAAAGAATTCTCAAAAATAGCATATCCATTACAAATTCTAACTCGTAAAAACCAGCCGTTTGTATGGGGAAAAGAAAAAGAATCATCTTTTCTAACTTTAAAAGAAAAGCTGAGTTCACCGGAGGTCCTAACTCATTATGATCCAAATAAACCCATAGGCCTCCACACCGACGCAAGCGATCAAGGACTTGGGGCAGTGCTCATTCATGTTGAAGACAATGGTAGAGAGCGTCCAATTTCATATGCCAGCAGAACATTGCAGAAGGCTGAGACCAACTATTCAACTACGGAAAAGGAATGCTTGGCTATTATATGGGCAATTAGGAAATTCAGGCCTTATCTTTACGGCCGTAAATTCATCGTTTATACCGATCACCATAGTCTGCTGGATGGCCAAAGCAAAAAAAATTATCTGGACGTTTGGCGCGTTGGTCGTTGGAATTGCAAGCCTACGATTTTACTATAAATTATAAATCTGGAAAAACACATTTAGATGCTGATGGATTATCGCGGTGCCCAATTCCAGATAAAATTAAAATCTTACAAATTAATTATAACACCGAAGACTACGACGCTTACATTAAGAAAATTAACAACATGATCGACCAACACCCAAACAGCTACGGAGAAAACTTCACCAAACATAACGGAAAAATTTATAAAAATAATCCTACCCCAACAGGCACCCACCCGTGGTTATTGGTCATCCCAAAGACCAAACAACTAGAACTCTTGGAACAGATGCATGATCATCCTACATCGGGCCACATGGGTATAAAAAGAACATACAGCCGAATAAAAGATAAATATTTTTGGCCTTCAATGTTCAAAACAGTGGATAAATATGTTTTCCAGTTGCCCTGAATGCCAGTTTCGTAAGACCCCATCCCAACAACCATCGGGACAATTGCAACCGATACCACCAGCGTCTAGACCGTTCGAACGAATAGGAATCGACCTTTTGGGTAGATTTCCCAAGTCCATCAACGGAAATAGCTGGATCGTTGTTTGCACAGACTATTACTCAAGGCATGTTGAAACAGCGGCGCTACCTCGAGGAACTGCCAAAGAAATTGCCGATTTTTCTTGAAAAGAATAGTACTAAGACATGGAGCACCGAAAATTTTAATTTCTGACCGCGGGAGTTCTTTCTAGAGCAAACTACTCACACAAGTTTTAAAAATTTGCAATACGATACATAAAAAAACGACAAGTTACCATCCACAGACAAATGGCCAAACGGAAAGAATGAACCGTACGCTGACAGATATGATATCAATGTACATTGACGAGAAGCACCAAAATTGGGACGAGATTCTCCCGTTTGTGACTTTCGCCTACAATTCCTCGGTACAAGAAACGACCAGCTATTCCCCATATTTTCTAATTCACGGAAGAGAACCGTTGACATTTCTGGACTCTACATTTGACTGGCCGGAAGTACCGCCTAAACCCGGAGACTTTGATGACTACATATCAAATATCCTAACCATAGTTGAAGAATCAAAAAGATTTCAATGGCTAGAACAATGGCACGGCAAGATAAATCCAAACAAGTATACGACAAACATCGCAGAGAAGTTAACTTTTCACCAGACGACCTAGTACTGATTTGGACACCGATAAGAAAAGTTGGAAGAGCGGACAAACTACAAAAAAATTACATCGGACCATTCAAGATAACTAGGAAGACATCACCAGTAAATTATGAAGTAAAAGAAGTCACGGGAAGAGGCAAGAAAATTGTACATGTGTCAAGAATGAAACTGTACCGGACCCCAGACTTGAGGACAAGTCTTTTTCAAGGGGGAGAGTAATGTTAAGAAGAGTTTGAAAGTACATTTTATTTTATCCATTTTTGTAAATTTGCCTAACCTAATTTGCATTTATGCTTTTGATTTTCTTTGTTCGCCTGTTTTACATGTTTTCTTATTTTTTTCACCATTATAAATACCATCTTAACAATCATTAGATTAGATTTTTCCTCGACTTGTCCAGTGGACGGTTGTAAAATAAACAAAATAAACATTTATTTCCCGCTGTCTCCATGTTTCCTCGCGCGGCACCCCAGAACATCATCGCAACAATATATAGTTCTAAAAGCTGTTGGTGTTTTGTGTATTTTCGGTATGATGTATATGTTAGGTATTTTTGTGTTCTTATAAATTTTGTGTATGTTTAAAGAATTTTCATCTTTTTCAATTTATTTTTTAACCTTATTTGTATTTAAGTTAGTTAATTTGTATTTATTAATATTATTTATTTCTTCCATTATAATATCATGGTATAAGTTTTTACAGGTGAGTGCAAAATTGTTGGAACTTTTGTCAATTGGAGTTATAATATAATGATTTTGGATTTCAAGGATTTTTTCCTTTAAGTTATTAATGTCTAGTGTAGAGGGTTTAGTGTATTTAAGAGTGTTGTTGTAGTACTCTTTGATGTTCTTTGAAATTTAATTTTTCCAATTTAAAAAAGTATATTCAGGTAGTTTGTATTTTATGCTAGTTTTGTTGATAAATAAATCTAAATCTTGAATATATATATAATTGATTTGATAGTGTTATTGTATGTATGTTTAATAGGTGGTATGTATTTATAGCCTTTGTTTAGTAAATTTTGTAAATCTTTGTTTAAGAATGTAAAGTTACTACGTAGTATGTGACCTTTGTGTTTATATGAATTGTCGAACTTATGACAATTACATTTATGTTTTTTAAATTTTTGTTAAGTTTGCTATAAATGTGTTATAATTACATAATCTACTGCCTAAATTTTTGTTGCGTTTCCGTGTTGTTTGGAAAGTTAAATTTTGTATAGGAAATAGGTAATTAATTTTGTTGTTGTTAAGAATGTTGTTAAATTTTATGTGTTAAAATAAGTTATTATTAAATTTAATAATGACTTTTTGTGTTTTGTTTGTGTTTTGTGTAGTTCTGAATTTATGTATGTCTTTAGTTATGTCTGTTAATCTGTTTGATAAGTTGTTAATTTTGATGTAGTTTAGTAGGTTTAGGAATTTTTGATTGTTTAGTTTAAATAAGGTTTTTATAAATTTTTGTGTGAAGTTACTAGTATATTCTTGTTTGATATCTAAAATCTTATCAAATTGTACCAAACCTATTTTGTTAATGGTTTTACCTCTGTGTTGTGTGTGTATTTTAATGTTTTTTTTTTGTATATGCAGCTAATTTCATAAATAGATTTTTCATGTTGAGGTGTTGCGTAAGAGTGGTTAAGTTCATCATTTAATCCATAAGGGTAAAGTGTGTTGTGTTCTAATATGTTTTTGTTTTATAGTAGTAATCTTTGTTTTTTGTTCTGACATATATCTAGTATTTCAATGTTGTAATTTTTGAATGTGTGTGTGTTGTTGTGGTGTTTCATATAAGTGTTGCCTATTGCATTTTTTGAATGGTTTCTATGTAAGTTTATTCTAATGTTTAATGGATTGCATGTTTGACCTATATAACTTAAATTACATATGTTACATGTCAATTTATAAATAGTGTTTTCCACTTTGTGTTTGAAAGTTATCATGGTTCTTAAAGTTGGGGCAAGTTAGACATTTCTTATTCGTACATTTGTTAGCGATTTTAATACCCATTAAGAGGGGTGCTAACCCAATTAATGGTTAGGTTTTTATTCTTTATGTTGAAAAATAAAAGTAAAAACCTATAAAAGTTATCGTGGAATAACTTTTATTCTTACAACAACGAGTTCCATCAACTCTATTATTATTTTTACAATTTTGAACCCTAAATGTATGATTTTGAAGTTTACGTATTATAGGGAATATATAAATATTTTAGTTTATATATATATATATATATAAATTGTATTATGTCATAGAGCAATCTCATATGAACAAATTATAAAAAAGGTTTTATAATATTTTTTCAAGGAAAGTTATAGAAAATTTCGATGTTGATTTAAGAGTATAATGTCGAATTGAGAGTATAATGTCAGTATAGCAAGCTATTACTGAACGAATAAGTAGAATTAAATATAATTTATATGAAACGTAGTTGTAAATTAATGATGATTAAAAATAATTATTAAATATTATTATTTGGGTATCAAAAAGGTTTTAATTCTTTATGTAACAATATAGGGCTATAACAAGTTCACGCTTATTACTTCGGTCCGTTACACGTCATTGAAGCAGAACATGGAAAAAAAGGAACAATTGAAGATATTAGAGTAGGAAAAAGAGCAAAGACAGAACCATGTAATCTTTTTATCAAACAATTTAAATTTATTAAGAAAGAAAATTTTTAAATATTTTTAAAAGTAATATTTTGTGTAATTTTATAATTTATTATTTTTTTGTGTGGAAAACACTTTTAATAATATAAAAATTTTATTGTAAGATGGAGTCAAATTTTTTGTGTTGTTTTGTTGGAAACCATAATGGTTCGACCAGGATGGAAAGAGATTGGTACCGGGCCGGGACTTGTCAAAACTAAACCCGGCGTGAGTTTCATCCCTACTAGTTGACTCACCTACCAATCTCTTCTACCAATGAATATTTGGATTAAAATAGAAGAAAGAGTTGAAAAAGATTTTAAAATTTATAAAATTTTGCTTTTTTTGTGTGTGGTTGGAATTAAATTGGAAAAAATTCACAGAAAAGCTTGAAGAACTGTGCAACGAAGAATTAAATCACAGAACGATTGACAAAAACTTGGAAACAATATTCTTCGAACATATCCAAAGCTGCAAAAACATCGATACCTAGAGGTAGACGTAAAGACCTGTGGATACCTTACTGGAAAGACCACAACATCGAGGCAATGATTGCAGAGAGAGACAATATCAATGATCTTCTTAAAACAAATAAAACAGAAGAAAACATAAAGGAACTCATTGAATTAGTCACAAAATAGAACAAGAAATTTGGATATTCAAACAAGAAAAATGGGCAGAATTCTGCGAAAAAATGGATCCAAGAAAGGACAACCATCACTGGAATATAATTAGAGTGTTAGAAAACAATCAAAACCAACACCAATCCTCCAATACTCTAACCGATATGAATAGAACAGCGAGAACGAACAAACAGATGGCTGACACAATTGTTGAATATCTTTCAAGAACTTCCAGACTCAGCTATACGAATGAAGACAGGACTCTAAAAAATAATATAAACAAGTTATTTTAAACAAGCAAGAAATTACCATCAACAAGATATTTTCTCGAGAGACATCACACTGAGTGAGCTAAACTCATCAATAAAAAAGTTAAAACCAAGAGGTCACCAGGAGATGAACTAATCTTTGGTCAAACGATTAAACACTTTGGAGACAAAGCTAAAAACCAACTCTTACGAATGCTGAACATTTCATGGAAAACTGGTAAACTACCAAAGAATTGGAAGATATCAATTATAGTGCCAATACTGAAACCAAATAAAGATGCCAAGGAATGCAAGAACTATCGGCCAATTGCTCTTACCAGCATACTTTGTAAAATAACAGAACGAATTATCCACTCTAGGCTCATAGTCTGGCTCACTAACATTAATAAAATAAACTACTACCAAACTGCCTATAAACCCAGACACTGTACAACTGATCAACTGTTCTACTTCTATCAATCAATAATAGTGAGATAATAATAATGAGATAACCTTGAAATTTCATGACCTTGAAATGACCTTGATTTTTATGACCTTGAAATGACCTTGAAAATGTTATGACCTTGAAAAATTTGATGACCTAGAAAAGTTTGATGACCTTAGTTATCGAAATAAGGTTCGTTGACTATTGTAAAGTTTGGATAAATTATTTGAACGCCTATGTCATATTGGATTGCCCCGGTCATTATTGTGAACTTAGTTTGGTGACTTATCCCATGGCTTTTTAATATGTCTCGGCGTTTGTAGCCGCGATGCCTGTGTCAGCCTGGGGACATCCTTCCTTTCTGTTTGTGGAGTAGAGGTCGCTTGCGGTCCACCGAAGATACCATCTAGAGTTGGCCTGTTGGCCCCTTGTATTTGGTAGATATTTCTACGTGTTCTTGGTAGCTCGGAAGCCTCTTGCTGTCTTTCGTAGAAATTTCTATGTGATGTTTGTAGCTCGGAGGCCCCTTGTTGATTTTGGTAGACATTACTAGGTTCTGATTCTTGCCCGTAGGCCCCTTCTCGTATTCCGTAGATACTACTATATGCTCGTAGTTGATCGGATGCTCTTGGTTGTCTTTCGTAGATATTACTATGCGCTGCTGCTTGCCCGTAGGCCCCTTGTGCTGGTGTTTGCTCAGAGGCCCCTTGTCTACCCTGGATATTGCTAGGTTCTGCTTCTTGCCCGTAGGCCTCTCGTCTTCTGTGGATATGACTATATGCTACTACTTGACCGTAGGTTCCTTGTGCTGGTGTTTGCTCGGAGGCACATTGTCTACCCTGGATATTACTAGGTTCTGCTTCTTGCCCGTAAGCCCCTCGTCTTCTGTGGATATTACTATGCGTTGCTGTCTGCCGGTAGGCCCCTTGTGCTAGTGGTTGCCCGTAGGCCCCTTGTGCTGGTGGTTGCCCGTAGGCCCCTTGTGGCAGGTGGCGGACTTTGTACTTTTTGTTTAGATCTGGTAGTACGCGGTTCTATTTCTGGGGACCTGATACGACTTGGTAGTTCTGGCCGAGTTTCGAAGACACTTGATAATCCTGCTGGAGGGGGGACACTTGATAATCCTACTGGAGGTGGGGGACTTTGTACTTTTTGTTTAGATCTGGTAGTACGCGGTTCTATTTCTGGGGACCTGATACGACTTGGTAGTTCTGGCCGAGTTTCGAAGACACTTGATAATCCTGCTGGAGGGGGGACACTTGATAATCCTGCTGGAGGTGGGGGACTTTGTACTTTTTGTTTAGATCTGGTAGTACGCGGTTCTATTTCTGGGGACCTGATACGACTTGGTAGTTCTGACCGAGTTTCGAAGAGGGAAAGAAGGATAAAGGTTCGGGTCAATGGAGAATTTTCCAAGGACCGAAGAACATGGGCTGGTGTACCTCAGGGATCTGAACTCAGTCCTCTACTCTTCTCGCTATATATTAACTGTTGTGCATTTAAATAGATGAATATTATTTGAATTCTTCAAAGCCTCATTATTTAAAAATATATGTGTATATAAATTGGACATTTGTTGCTGGCCAAACGTGAAGAATAAGAGCTAAATAAAGAGTCATGGTCAAGTTTGAGCTGTTGTACGCCTAATTACGACACAACAAAAGTGGCGACGAGGATGCGGGATCTACAGAGCCAGTAAAAAGCTGAGGAAAACGGCGTCTACGCAAGTATAACTAGAATATCTCTGAAACTATCTGGATCATGAAAAAAAAAAAAGGAGTAGAAAAGATCATCATGACAAGTTCAAAGTTGATAGTACTTTTTCGATGCTATAGCCCAGTGGAGGGTTCCTTCGATCTTTTTGTACAAATATTTGAGGCTTCCTTTGATCTGAAGGAGGGTAAAGTCCCGATTTTTAATTCGCTACTAGATTCTGAAACTTTGAAGCTGGGAAACGACATTTTCTTTCCGGCCTAATGAAAGATCAACCCTATGATACTATCATTCAAAGAATTAAGCTGCATTTGGATCCAAAGAAGAAAGTTATACCACAGCTATGCAGATTTTTGAAGAGAATTCAACAGGAAGGAGAATCAATTTCGGAATATATTAGAGAAATGAAACATTTAGCAATAAATTGTAATTTCGGCGATATGCTGGGAACCATGTTGCGGGACCGTTTTGTGGCTGGAATCAAGTCCGAAAGCCTGCAAAAGAAGCTACTATAAGAGGACGACGATGTCACCCTGGATAAAGTTTTGCAGTGGCGATCTTGTTCGAACTGCTGGAAATAAATACAAGAGAATTACAAGATAAATTAGTGGCCAAGATATCCCCTGTAAATTGAAAGGATAAAAAGAGTGAGTACAATAATAGTACGGCGCAGCATAGGCCTTTCAGGCAAAGAGGAGAAATAATGTGTTATAGATGTGGTAAAAGACATTCACACGTGGCATCTCTTTGCCCTCATAGAACAAAAACTTATTTTAAAATGTAAAAAACTGGGTCATTTAAGTAGGGTCTGCAAAGCTAGTAAAAAAATTTAGGATGTAAATTTGTACAAGAGGACTCTATATATTCTGTACAGGGCGAAACTGATGCCACAATAAATTTAACAGTAGATGATTATTCTTTGTGCTTTACAATAGATACAGGAAGTCCAGTTACGTTAATACCTAAAGATATTTATACGAATTATTGGCAAGGTAAAAAATTATTTCCAACAAATTTAAGATTAAAATCCTTTTGTGGTAAATCAATAGAGATTATAGGTCAAAGAAATGTTTTTGTAAAATAAGTCAACCAATATTTACGATTAATAGTTGTAAATGAAAAAATCCTGGTAATTTTATTAGGAAGAGAATGGCTTAAACAGTTAAAAACTTGATTATTTTAGATTGTTTAGAATTAAAAATTTAAATAATGAATCTAATAGAAATAATTTGATGGATAGACATGCAGATTTGATTAACAAAGATTTGGGCTGTCTAAAGGATGTTAGAATAAATTTTAATTAAAAAAAAAGGATGTGACTCCTGTGTTTTGTAAGGCCAGAAGTTTACCTTTCTCTCTAAAAAAGTAGAGAATGAAATTGATCGTTTAGTGAATTCTGGCATTTTTGAACCTATAGTTCATGCAAATTGGGCCGCTCCAATAGTACCGGTATTAAAAAAGGATGGTAGAGTGTAAGAATATGTGGCGATTTTAGATGTACAGCTAATAAAGCAATAGAATTAGATAGGTATCCCCCTCCATCGATCGATGAGATCTTTTCAAAATTATCTACAAGCACCGTACTTTCGACTCTAGACCTATCACAGGTTACTTACAAGTAATGTTAACGGAAGAAGCCAAAGAGCTGTTGTTAATATAAACACAACAAAGGGGTTGCTTTCTCAATAAATACTACCATATGGCGTAGCGGTAGCACCAAATAAATTTCAAAGAATTATGGAAGGTCTATTTGCTGATTTGTCAGGTGTGGCCTGCTACATAGATGATATTTTGTTTGCAGTAAAACACTTTGAAGATCATGAACATAAGTTGGATATAGTGTCTAGAAGATTTCTAGAAAAAGGTTAAACAGATATAAATGTAAATTTAAAAGGGATTCAGTGGAATATTTAGGGTTTATAAAATTGCTAAATATGGACTGCATCCCTTAGAAAATAAAATTAAAGCAGTGATAGAGGCGCCTGAACCCAAAAATTGTTTCGCAATTGAGATCTTTTTTAGGACTCCTAGTTTATTATTCTAGATTCATAAAGAAAATAGAAAACATTTTAGCGCCATTCTATCAACTTTTGAAAAATAAATTGTAGATGGAATTGGACGAAAGAACATCGAATGTTATATAAAAAAATGTAAATCATTATTAACTGATAAGTCTGTTTTGTCACACATTACTATGCAAACAAAGGATTGGTTCTGGCATGTGACGCATCGAGCTATGGACTAGGCGTAATTCTGAGTCATAGAAATGATAGAAAGGAAGAATGCCCTAAAGCCTTTGCTTCTAGAACATTAACTGAAGCGGAAAAACGGTACTCACAACTAGAAAATGAAGCGTTAAGCATAATATATGGCGTTGAGAAATTCAGACAATACTTTTTGGGACGAAAATTTGATTTAATCACAGACAACCGACCCTTAATTCATATATTTTCACCTCAGAAACCAATTCCCATATGTGCAGCATCCAGAATTAAAAGAGGGTCCTTAAAATTAGCTGCATTTAATTATAATGTGGAATTTCGAAAACTAGTGATAAATCCAATGTTGACGCATTGTCACGTCTTCCTTTAGAATCGAGTGTCAGGGAGTCTCTTGATGAAGACCAGGTACTTGTTCTCAGGAAGTTGAATGAGGTACCGTTCTCTTTTAGGGAGGTGGCATATGAGACGTTCCGAGATAAAATACTATCTATAGTTGTTTATTTTTCTATGATATTATTTATTATTTAATTTAATTGTTCTGTGATTATGTATATATTGACCGTTGACTGTTTTGTATATAATTGAGTTTTTTTAAAATAAAGTATGAGTGTGAATAGTATTTTGGTCGTGCCTTTATTCTCTCTTTGGCTGAGGCGTTGGAATCACCATTGGGGTGTCGTTTGGGTAGTTGAAACTTATACAGTCCTCTGAAGAACGGCCTTTTTTTCTGTTAAGGACAAAGAAACCTTAACATTTGGTCCCTCGAGCCGGATTCTACAAGGGAATAGGCAAATAACTTAAGAAAAGGCCAAAAAAGGTTAAGTCTAAAGAAAAGGCCAAAAAAAAGGTTAGTCTAAAGAAAAGGCCAAAGAAGACAAGGCTAAAAGAGATAAAGCCAAAGAAATCAAAGCCACAGATTTTAAAGCTTAAGAAAGTAAAGTTGAAGAAAATTAAAATTAAACAAAGTAGATTGGCGAAATTTAGCGAATATATGTAAACTAGCCTTAATTTAAATTTGTTAATTGAAAATTTCAAGATGGATAAAAGTAAGAAATTAAGAACGCTGCTGCGATCATCGGTGACAAAAAATATATAAGAAATTGAGACTGAATTTAATAAAGAATATCCTTCTCGGGACTCTATCTTGGTCGTGTTTAAATTGCTGGAGATTGATGTGGGCCGTCTTAGGAGCGCGAATTCCCTAATTGAAGAGTTAATGCTGGACGATGAGAACACCACTATGCAGCAATTGGAGAAAGAACAGGATTTGGTCAAGCAGTATGAAAGGAACTTTCTGCTAACAGAGAAGAAAGTAGCCGACTATCTCAATCCTAAGGGAAATGACCAACAAGGCCAAGGGGATGTAGCTTCAATTAGGAATAGCCCAGAGAAGAGTACCTCATGCAAACTGCCAAAGATCGCGTTAAAAGTTTTCGATGGCACCAGTCTCGAGTGCCTAGGATGGTGGTCGCAGTTTGAGGCCATTCATGAGAATCCAAGCCTGTCTGAAGTGGATAAATTCCATTATTTGATACAGGCTATGAAAGTTGGAACAAGAGCAGAAAGACTGGTCAAGAGCTACCCTTTGACGGAGGCTAACTACCCCAAGGTAATAGAGGCGCTCAAGGATCGCTTCGGCGACAAGGTGATCTTGACCGAGGTTTATGTGCGACAATTGTTGAAACTGGTCATCAATAACGTAAGAAAGCAGAATATATCCTTGGAAAGTTTATATGACCAGGTTGAGTCACACATAAGGTCTTTGGATTCCCTGGGTGTGAATGTGCAGCAGAACTCTTCCTTTTTGTATCCACTCGTGGAGTCCAGTTTGCCCGAGGAGTTGATTAGAATCTGGCAGAGGAGTGACATGGCTGGTTATGCTAAAGATGAAAAGGAATTAATCCCATCGGTGGACCAGAGACTAACATCTCTGCTGGCTTTTGTGCGAAGAGAAGTTAAGGGTGAACAAAGAATTGCCCGCATTAAGGATGGATTTGGAGATTCATCACGTAAAAGAGACACCGGGAATTATGTAACAGGATCGCATATGGCAAATAAAGAGAAAATGCCGTAAAGAGGGTTCCCTGGTGTATAATCTGCCAGGGGAACCATTGGATACAGTCTTGCCCAAAATGGCGTTCAATGTCGGTCCCAGCGCGAGTAGAGGCATTAAGGAAGGCGCACGCCTGTTTTAAATGCTTACGCGTGGGACATATTGGAAAAACATGCAGGAGAGCTATAAGATGTGCACAATGTCAAGGCGGCCATAACAGATTCCTGCATCGAACGAATACAGTGTCTCAAGAAAATCAGGATCCAAATAAACTGAAGATGACTGGCCCCAAGGATCCGCCTGCATCGATTGATAAACAAGAGGTAAAATTTACCGGAATGCATGTACGGACGGCCATTCCTAGGGCACTTTTCGCTACCGCTTTGATTCGGATTGTAAATCCCCATGGAAACGGGGGTAATAGTACGAGCATTGCTGGATCAGGGTTCTCAGTCATCATTTATACAACGAGATCTTTTGCAGCATTTAAGTGTTCCAACATGCGGAGTGAATGCCCAAGTTTATGGAATGAACAATACTAAAGGAGAGCTTGTTAAGGAACTTGCTTCGTTTACGTTGGAATCTTTGAACGAACCAGGATGGACCTTACCGATGAAGGCATTAGTGGTAGGAAGTATGACAGGGTTATTGCCGACTAAAGACCTATGTCTGGCTATACCGTCCAGTTGGAAGGTCCTACCTCTAGCCGATCCCCAATTTGAGAAAAGTGGAAAGGTGGATGTCATCCTGGGTGCGGATGTCTATGGAAAATTACTCCTCCCCGACCTTGGGCTTTGTGACAGAACCCATCTATATGCCCAGAACACGAGTTTGGGATGGGTGATTTCTGGGGAATTGCCGAAAGGAGGAGGGGCGAGTGGTGGAGGTCCATCGGGGCAAAGATGGATTGGTACGAGTGGTATCAATCCGCACCAGGACCGGCATACTCAAAAGACCCCTGGTTAGGCTGGCGTTGCTACCTGTTCCCCCCAGTTTGTCTTGATGGTTCCCATCAACTCGGGGAGAATGTTGAGTTTTCTATGATATTATTTATTATTTAATTTAATTGTTCTGTGATTATGTATATATTGACCGTTGACTGTTTTGTATATAATTGAGTTTTTAAATAAAGTATGAGTGTGAATAGTATTCTGGTCGTGCCTTTATTCTCTCTTTGGCTGAGGCGTTGGAATCACCATTGGGGTGTCGTTTGGGTAGTTGAAACTTATACAGTCCTCTAAAGAACGGCCTTTTTCTGTTAAGGACAAAGAAACCTTAACAATAGTATTAAGGAATGTTAGAGAAGGCAACTGTGTGTGGAAATTCACAAGGGTACCGAGGGAAAATCCACTAGCTCCTTATTATAAGATCAAAGAGGAATTAAGTTTGGAGTTTGGTTGTCTTCAATGGCGTGAAAGTGGTAATTCCCCAAAAATTAAGATCTTTAATTTTAAATGACTTGCATTAAATGCACATAGGGATTGTTAAAATGAAGATGATTGCCAGAAGGTATTTTTGGTGGCCAGGCATAGAGAGTAACATCGAGGAGTTGGCTAGAGAATGTAGTGTATGCAAAGAATTGGCAAGCATGCCTTCGGCTACTATCTCGGAATGGACTTGGCCCGAAAAAACCGTGGAATCGACTTCATCTTGATCTAGCGGGTCCGTTCATGGGAAGAATGATTTTGGTTATCGTGGACGCATACTCAAAGTAGATAGAAATTTTTATCCTCAAAGATATTACCAGCAAAACGATTATAAGTCATCTTAGACAAATTTTCGCCAGATTTGGATTGCCTGAATTTTTGGTTACAGATAATGGAAGACAGTTTGTCTCTGGTGAATTCGAACAATTTACCAAAATGAATGGTATACGGCACACTTAGACCAGTTCGTATAATCCTAGTACAAATGGTTTAGCTGAGATATATGTAAGAGAGTTTAAAAACTCTTTGAGAAAGAATAATGGGAAGGATGATTTAGAGACGAATCTACAAAGATTCTTATTTGCTCATAGAGCATTCCCCCAAACTGTAATAAAGGAATTCCCCGCGGAACTTCTAATGAAGAGAAGTTGAAGAGCAAGATTCTCGAATTTATTACCAAAGATGGGAAATCCGCGAGAGGTATTTCATGAGGCCGTAAGAAGGCAGGAGCAGTTTACCACAGGTTGCGAGGTTTATTTCCGCAACTATGCAACTGGACCCTAAATGGAAAAAAGGTACATTTTTTAAAATTATTGAGCTGCTGTCACTACCTTATAGGTTGCGAGGGCCTCGTGTATAAGAGTTAAATAAATCAATTGCGACTCGTGAGAAAGAAACAAGTGGAGACAAGAAATTTGATTCTTCCTCGAACATCTGGAGAGAAGCCTGTAGGTGGAAGTCAGAAAGAAAGTGAAGATGAGGTTCCAGAGCTTACATCAGGAAACGAAGAGGAGACTGCTGCTGTGCACGTGCCCTCTTGCACTCCTAGACCGGGGACTGCTGCTGTGGAAGTGCCCTCCTGCAGTCCTAAACCGGACTGCCGCTGTGCAAGTGCCCGTCCGCAGTCCTAGACCTCAGAGAGCCAGGAAACCCCCAGACCGACTGAGTATTATTAAGGGGGGAGATGTGTTGTGTATATTGTTACATTATGATTAATGGCGTATTTCTTATATTAGTTTTAATATATTTGAAATTTAAATTATATATTTATTTATTTTTATATAAAATATTCTATGATATTTATTTAAAACAGATTATTAATTTATCATCATTTGTATTTAGGTACACTGTGACTTCACTGCTCTCTTTGATGTGAGAAAATAAATAAAGGATTCGGGTGGCTACTTAAAGAAGACTTATCTCGTTATTCCCTTTTATAAATTTGTAGGATGGTTGAAACACGCTCTGGTAAGATGCAAGACCCAGCACAGGAGAGAATCCAGGCTGAAGAGTCTGCCAAGCCGCAACCTGGTGCAACAATTGGTAGAGATGCTAGTTCCGACCCAGTTGTCCTGAATCCCAACATCGACATCCCCAAGTATGATGGAACGGAAGACCCTCGCCCATGGATTGAATCTCTTGAAGAAATTGGCTTCTTGTACCATTGGGCAGACTACATTATCTCTCGTTATGCCGCCATGAACATGACGGGAAGCGCTAAAACCTGGTTGAATTTACACAAGGCTAGTTTCACGAGCTGGGAAAATATTAAAATCCGCCTCATTCAGGATTTTTCTTTGGACGCGAATAAAGAACTTAGAATGAAGCTCAACAGAATGCAACACTGGAATGAACCAGCAATCAGGTTCGCGGAAGACATTCTAGTGTTGTGCAACAAGGTTGACCCCGCAATGGAAGAAGAAACAAAAATTGAACATGTTATTGGAGGACTGAAAAAAGAGTACTCATTCGCGCTCTACCTGAACCCTCCTAAAGCGACCGATGACCTTCTTGTCGTGTGCAAGAAAATGGATTCTTTTGAAAAGAAGTATCGGGAACGTGTGGAGAAATCCAGAAACCTATATAACGGTCCACGCTATTCTAGACCCCAACAACAATCGAGGTACGTGCCGCCGACTGCCGCACGAAACTACCAGACCACTTCCAGGCCCCAAGCCCCTGTTTCCAATAATTACAAGAACGACTCCCCTCCTACCCCCAGACAGTATCGAAACAACTTTCCCCAGCCCTCTACCCCTAGACGTCCTTATAATCCTAACTTTGTGCCGAAACCAAACCTTCAGAGAAACACTTACAATAAAAGCCAAGAAGTGAGCAAAAATAGGACGGAAGATGGAAGACCAATCTGCTTTAAATGTAACAAGCCAGGGCACGTGGCCCGTTATTGTAGGGTCAAGTTTATAAGAATCCTAGAAGAGGATCCAGCAGATACCCAAGAGAAGGTCGTAGAAAAATGCCAAATGAATGAAATATCAGAGAAATCAGGACCTCGGCTTTATGCTGATGTATGTCATAGCACACAGACAAATATTCCTACCCGGAATAGATATTCCGTGTTGGAAGATTTAAACTAAGCGTCGCGCCTGAATCTGTCAATCAAAGCAAGTCGACCATAAACGGAATCAAGAAGTTGGACCCTAAATACAAATTAAAAATTAATGTGGACAAGATAGGGACTTTTGAAGCTTTGGTTGATACAGGTGCTGACCTCTCAGTGGTCGACCTCAGAACGGCCCTCGATACAGGCCATGGTATAAGTAAACTCGCAAAAATTTGTGCAGGACCCGATGGAAAAAAATTGGACATGGTAGGAAGTATATTTTTAAATATAAAAATTGATGACGAAACATTATCACACAACTTTGTGATATTGAAAACGCATTTACGGACATTAATTCTTGGGAGAGATTTCCTTAAGAAAATGAACGCAAAAATAGATTGTAAGCAAGAAACTATAAAATATGATTTGACGAATAATCATGACGAAATCAATTTTGAAATGTTGAAAATAAAGAGTGCCAAGGATTCCATTGTACCGGAATGTTCCATGAAATTGATCAAGGCATTGGTAGAAACAGAGGATGGAGAATATATTATCGAGGAGAGCAGCAAAATGTTTCAAACAAATGGACTTCGTCTAGCAAGAAGCTTGATCAATGTTATAAATAGGGAAACACACATCTGGATAACTAATCCGTATCCTCGAGCGTTAAAAATAATGAAAAACCAAACATTGGCTTTTGGAAGTAGTCCAGCGAAAATAAATGTGAGTCGAGAAAGAGAGGTAGAAAAGAACGAAGAACCTAGATTCCAAATAAACGAAAATCTTTCACCAAAGGAACAGAAGGAGTTAAAACAAGTTTTAGAAAGGTATGGAGATCTTTTTTCATCGAGATTAGGGAGAACCAATTTGGCAAAACATCGGATAGACACAGAAGACGCGAAGCCAATTAAACACAAGCCTTACCGGGTAAGTGCTAAAGAACGAGATATTATAAAAGAGCAAATTGACGAGATGCTTACAGAAGGCATAATTAGGCCATCTTCTAGCCCCTGGTCTTTTCCAGTAATATTGGTCAAGAAGCGAGATGGTAAATACAGATTTTGTGTGGACTACAGAAAACTGAATAATGTGACAGTAAAAGATGTCTATCCGATCCCTAGAATAGACGAAGTTATGGATACTCTCCAAGGATCTACACACTTCTCAGCAATAGACCTCAGATCTGGATATTGGCAAGTTGAAGTCGAAGAAAGAGACAAAGAGAAAACAGCTTTCACTACAGCGCATGGATTATATGAATTCAACGTGATGCCTTTTGGACTTTGTAACGCGCCTGCTACCTTTGAGAGAAATATGGAGAATATGCTTGGAAATCTGAGATGGCAAATTTGTTTGTGTTATCTGGATGATGTTATCATATATAGCCCGGATTTTCCAACGCACCTCAAAAGACTTGAAGCTGTTTTTAGATGTTTTCGTGAATCTAATTTAAGGTTAAACGACAAAAAATGCCGATTTGCTTTTGAAGAATTGGAGATTCTCGGCTATATAACGAGCAAACATGGTATAAAACCCGCGGAACATAACATCAAAGCTGTCAGAAATTTTCCTCGACCCAAAAAGGTCAAAGAAGTACAATCCTTTTTGGGAATGTGTTCATATTATAGAAAATTTATCAAAGACTTTTCAAAAATTGCTGACCCTTTGACCAACCTTATAAAAAAAAGTGTATCATTTACCTGGACAGAAAGACAAGAGGAAGCGTTTCAAACCCTAAAAACAGCACTATTAAGTCCACCAATTTTAGGTCACTTCAATCCAAATGCACCTACTTATGTTCATACTGATGCGTCTAACATCGGCATAGGTGCAACACTTGTCCAAGACATCGGTGGTGAAGAGAAGGTGATCTCATATTTGAGTCGTACCCTAAGTAAAGCGGAGCAAAATTATTCAACCACTGAAAAAGAATGTCTGGCCGTTGTCTGGTCAATGTCAAAATTACGACCCTACCTTTATGGAAGACACTTTAAAATAGTAACAGACCATCACGCCTTATGCTGGCTCAAAAACTTGAAGATCCAACAGGTCGATTGGCAAGATGGGCATTGAAAATTCAAGAATATGACTTCGATATAATACATAAATCGGGAAAGAAGCATCTGGACGCCGATGGCTTATCTAGGGGGCCCTTACCAGAAACTGATTGGGATGAGGATTTTGAAAGGCTATTTTTAAATCAAATAACAGACGAAGAGGATAAATTTATCGAAAGTGTTAAGAAAAACCTTAATGGAAGCAGGCGATCAATTGCGCAAAACTTTAAAGAAGAAGATGGATGCCTCTTTAAGAAAAACCCGAACCCTGAAGGCAGGGCGTGGTTGCTTGTGGTTCCAGAGAATAAAAAGAGAGAAATTATGAAAGAATATCACAATCATATGTCGAATGGCCATCTGGGCGTCGCCAGAACCATGTACCGAATAAAGAGTAAATACTTTTGGCCATCCATGCTAAAGGATGTCTCAGAATTCGTTAGGACGTGTCACCTTTGCCAAAGTAGGAAAGGCTCAAACCAATTACCTTCTGGACTACTACAGCCCATCCCCCCAGCCAACTTTCCTTTCGAAAGAATTGGAATTGACTTTGTTGGTCCACTACCATCTACGAAAAACAGGAAAAAATGGATAATCGTGCTGTCGGACTACTACACTAGATATGCAGAAACAAGAGCAGTCTCGGAAGCAACAGTGAAAGAAGTTTCTAAATTTCTAGTAGAGGATATTTTTCTTCGGCACGGAGCCCCACAATATCTTATTAGTGACAGAGGCTCTCAATTTACCAGTAATTTAATGAAAGAGGTGATGAAAACGTGCAAGATTAAACATTGCTTCACAACGAGCTATCATCCCCAGACTAATGGATTGACAGAGCGGTTAAATAGAACATTGATCAATATGCTCAGTATGTATGTGAACACTGATCAGAAAAATTGGGACGAAATACTCCCATTCATCACTCACGCTTACAATACTACAATTCAGGAAACCACAGGATATTCTCCCTTTTTCCTGATGTTTGGAAGAGAACCCACGTCTCTTTTGGACGACAGGAATATCTCGGTGGACATTGACAAAGATGATTATGATGAATACATAAAACATCACTTAGACAAAATAAACAGAACAAGAAAATTAGTTATTAACAACACAATAAAGACTCAAGAAAGAATGAAAAAGAACTATGACAAGAAACACATGGAAAGAAGCTACGAACCAGGAGAATTAGTAGCAGTTTGGACACCAATTAGGAAAATAGGAAAGTGTGAGAAACTACTGAGAAAATATTTTGGCCCATATAGAATATTAAAGAAGCTGTCCAACGTAAATTACTTAATTGAACCAAAAGATAATCCTGGCCAAGACCCATTGATTGTCCATGTCTCAAGAATCAAACCCTATTTTGAAAGAATTGATGAGGTCAATCACGAGGACGTGACGACCTCTGGAGAGGGGGAAGTGTTACATTATGATTAATGGCGTATTTCTTATATTAGTTTTAATATATTTGAAATTTAAATTATATATTTATTTATTTTTATATAAAATATTCTATGATATTATTTAAAACAAGATTATTAATTTATCATCATTTGTATTTAGGTACACTGTGACTTCACTGCTCTCTTTGATGTGAGAAAATAAATAAAGGATTCGGGTGGCTACTTAAAGAAGGACTTATCTCGTTATTCCCTTTTATAAATTTGTAGGATGGTTGAAACACGCTCTGGTAAGATGCAAGACCCAGCACAGGAGAGAATCCAGGCTGAAGAGTCTGCCAAGCCCGCAACCTGGTGCAACAATATAAATAGATGAAGTATATTTGCATTCTTTAAAGCCTCATTATGTAAGAATATATGTGTATATAAATTGGAAATTTGTTGTTGGCCAAACGAAAAGAATAAGAGCTAAATAAAGAGTCATGGTCAAGTTTGAGTTGTTGTACGTCTAATAACGACACAACATTAACGACATCCAACCAACACATCAATGAGAGGACTGGGCAATGAAACTCAAAATGACCATAAACCCAATAAAAACAAACCTATGCGTCTTCTCCCACTGACAGGAAAAAGGCATAAATCTAACCCCAAAATAAGCATAAACAACCAAATAATCGATAAAATTGAATCTCCAAAATACCTATGTGTGATACTTGATGAAGAATTGCGATTTACAGAACACATAATTAGCACCTCAAATAGAGCTACCAGAAATCTAAACATTCTGAGAAGGCTATGTGGAACAAATTGGGGGAGCAAAACCCAAAATTCTCAGAACAACAATAAGGCCAATAATGGAATATGCAACACCCGTCTAGGCTCCCTCAAGTTCATCACTAAAAGGAAGACTAGACAGTGTTCAATAAAAAGCGGCGCAAAATAATCACTGGTGCTGTTTCATCCCACCAACAATGTGAAAATTCGGAGAGAATGTGGTCTAGACCTACTCGAAAGCAGAAGACAATTAAAAAACAACAAAATTCACTAATAGCTTAAAAAGTAAAGAAACTGAACACATATTCCATAGAACCTATTTAAAATGAACACAAAAAGAAAGACTCAAAAGTTCTTCAACACTTCAGTACGACAACAATATTAGAAAGGGCATAAATATGAAACACAATGACTTTCAAATTCAAAAAAGAACTAATATTTTTCACCCCCATTTGTCATCAAATGTAACAATTAATCTTAACATGGATGTACCCTGCAATAAAAAAAGAGAACAAAAACATACTTTAAAAGAAAGGACTTGACACAATTGGTTTAGGCGGTCAGAGAAATTATTTAACAGCATATACAGATGGATAATCAGACCTTACCCTGAGTAATGGAGGGGCCGGAATTAACATAATACTGCAAGATGGAAAACACATCAAAATCAAAGGAGGAGAAGGAAAGATATCGTCAAACTTCACTTGTGAACTGACAGCTATCTGGAAAGCTCTTGATGTATGCCTTAACCAACCATCCCTGCATCAACAGAAGGAATTTTAATATACAGCGACTTCATATCCGATCTAGAAGCTAATTCAGAAGGGCAATACTAAAAGCACACAGAAAATACACTCGTTACTTACCCAACTGGAATAATTGGAAAATAACTGCTTTCTACAATGGATTCCTGCCCATGATGGGATCGAGGGTAATGAAATGGCAGTTAAATTGGCAAAGAAAGCCAGAAAGTTGAGCCAAAGGAAATAACAAATGTCATTATTTGGCGCTAATGCTTTTGCAAAATACAAGATAATCAAACAAAAATAAGAAATCGAAAAGATAGAGGTTTGCCTGGCCGGCATTCATATTTATATAAAAATAGACACTTCGGCCAGTTGGAGTTTTTTATTTTCTCAACGTTTCAACAAAAATCTTTTGTCTTCGTCAGGAGAAGTAAATAAAAATAAACATTGGCAAGGCGTTAAAAATTGTTCTGAGGTTTGCAAGGGCGTTCTCACGTGATTCTTCGAATTTAGTACAACATCTAAAGCGCGAGTCAAAAACAAATATTAAAATCGTCAAAGACTATGATCTTGGAAATAAAAATATATAATAATAAAATTATAACAAATTAAGTAAAAATAAATAAATAAAGTAATATAATAATAATCACAAAGATTATTATATAGATTTATAACTATTATGTTCAATTTTTTATCTAGCTTATTAACTACTTTTTAAATTTAAAAATGAAGCATATTGTTGCGGAATATCTTCAAAAGTATTTATAGTTCTTTTCCCAAATTCTCGTGATACCCATCCCTCTAAAAATAATCTTTCCTTTTTAAATTTTATATTCCTATGAAATATCTCAATATCATTCCAATCTGGCCCTATGTCCTGAAAATAATGCATGTTCCCCAATTTTGCTTAACGCCCTTCTCCCCAATAAACCCTGTTGGTGTTCCTTAATTCTGGTCTCTAAATTTCGGCGGTTTCTCCTACATAAAATTTGTCACATTCTGTGCATTTAATCCCATAAATTACGTTATTTGGTTTTGATGTGCCTATGTTATCCTTCATTATGTTATTTCTAGTTAAAAATTCCCTTTTTGTCCCAGTACTATACCAAATATTATATTTACATTTTTTCAAAATTCTAGATATTTCGTTATCCACTTCTCTAATATAAGGAATTATTATATTATTGTAACCTTCTGTAGTTCTATTTGAAGCCAAATTTGAATAGAACTACAGAAGGTTACAATAATATAATAATTCCTTATATTAGAGAAGTGGATAACGAAATATCTAGAATTTTGAAAAAATTGTAAATATAATATTTGGTATAGTACTGGGACAAAAAGGGAATTTTTAACTAGAAATAACATAATGAAGGATAACATAGGCACATCAAAAACCAAATAACGTAATTTATGGATTAAATGCACAGAATGTGACAAAATTTATGTAGGAGAAACCGGCCCGAAATTTAGAGACCAGAATTAAGGAACACCAACAGGGTTTATTGGGGAGAAGGGCGTTAAGCAAAATTGGGGAACATGCATTATTTTCAGGACATAGGCCAGATTGGAATGATATTGAGATATTTCATAGAATATAAAATTTAAAAAGGAAAGATTATTTTTAGAGGGATGGGTATCACGAGAATTTGGGGAAAAGAACTATAAATACTTTTGAAGATATTCCGCAACAATATGCTTCATTTTTAATTTAAAAAGTAGTTAATAAGCTAGATAAAAAATTGAACATAATAGTTATAAATCTATATAATAATCTTTGTGATTATTATTATATTACTTTATTTATTTATTTTTACTTAATTTGTTATAATTTTATTATTATATATTTTTATTTCCAAGATCATAGTCTTTGACGATTTTAATATTTGTTTTTAACTCGCGCTTTAGATGTTGTACTAAATTCGAAGAATCACGTGAGAACGCCCCTTGCAAACCTCAGAACAATTTTTAACGCCTTGCCAAATGGTTTATTTTTATTTACTTCTCCTGACGAAGACAAAAGATTTTTGTTGAAACGTTGAGAAATAAAAAACTCCAACTGGCCGAAGTGTCTATTTTTTATATAAAAAAAATAAGAAAGATCAAAATGTGAAATAAACTCTGGGAAAAATGACAAAACTATAACCAGACTTTGAACAAAACACTATAAAGGAATGACAATACATCCAGATAGAACAAGAACCTATAGAACATGCAACAACTGCCCTGGTGTGAAACTACACCTACCCACATATTCTCATGCCCGCAGCCTTGCAGAAAATTGACATAGACCCAGAGCAGCAGCTTTACACCCCAAGATAGTGGACATTGCTGCTGCTGCTGTGGATAGCGATCCATGGAGACACTGAGGCTCTTTATTGGACACGACGAAAACAACAACGGCATTCCAGAGTTAAATAAATCATCAGAGATATTTATCGTATGAAAAAAAAAAGTGTCGATACAGAGAGAGAGAGAGTTGAATTTAAAAAAATAGAAAATTTATATTCGAAATTTAATTAGCTGAAAGGATTCCAGCAAACCGCATCTGAAATATATATATTTTTTGCTACATGTTTTAATTTGCATATACCTATTTTACATATCTCGGATTGTATTTAAAAATCGTCAACCAATTCGTCTACATTTGGCGAAGTGGTGTTTTATTAATTTATCATTTGATATTATTAGGGTTCTTTCTTGGTATTCAAAAAGGAAAAATACGTGTCGATCAGTTATATTTTTTCAATTTATCAAACAATTTGGCCCGCCGAATCTTTGATTCTGGTAAAAGCGCCATCTAGCGAATAAAATTGTAACTAAAATCAATTTCGAATTTTTCATCATTTGACATGAAAAATCCCATTGCATCCTGAACACAACGGTGTTTACCACAGGCAGCATCTACTTTTATAAAGACAAAAATACAAACAAAAGAAAATATACAAAAATATCTATTACATATTATATATAGAATAAAGAAAAGTATATTTTTACATATAGGAGAAATATTCTCCAACACTGCCGTTGGGTTCCCAAACTTTTGACACCCGATCAAAAGGCTGTAAGGAGAAAGTTATCTTCTGACAATCTTGCATTATTTGAAGCCATCCAGAGGGAATTTGTTGATAGATTTGTTACTATGAATGAGACTTGGGCCCCATCACTTCACCCTAGAGTCCAAGCAGCACTCCATGCAATGGAGACACTCCGGTTCCCCTCCCCCAAAGAAAGCCAAGACAGTTCTATCAGCAGGGAAGTATATGGTGTCTGTTTTTGGGATTCCGAGGTGTACTTCTTCTAGGACTTTCTCAATAAGGGTCAAACCATCACTGGCAATTATTATACAAATCTTGTGAAGCAACTACGAGAAGCTATTAAAGAAAAGAAGAGAAGAAGAAAGTTTTCCAGGAAGATTGTTTACCATCAAGACAATGCTCCGAGTAATCGGTCGCTGCAAGTCATGGTTGCAATTTATGATTCTGGCTTTGGACTTTTACCACATGCAACCTATTCATAAGATCTATCTCTTCCACTCCATCTCTATGACTTCCACCTATTTCTTCATTTGAAAAAAACACTTTTTGGCATTCATTTAGGTCAGATGAAGAGTTCATTGATGCTGTAACCTCATTTTTTTTGAGTCACTTGAAACATCGTTCTTTTTGGAGGGCATAAAAGCATTAGAACATCGCTGGAAAAAGTGTATAGACCTTAAAGGGGATTATGTTGAAAAATAAATCATAATAATTTTATTAGTCATTTTCTTTATATGTCGGGGCCCGCCGACTTATGGGACACCCCTTGTATAACACATGAGGTAACTGCCTTGTCTCTTGTATTAGGTCACAATCCTTGCTCAATGTGGAGCCCTTCATTCTCAAACACCGCCTGCAGACGATAGATGACAGATTGGACAGCATTAAATTACAAATCTGTTGAAATTGATGAACCGTGCCGTCTTATAGAAGCCTTCAACATGTTCAATGTGGTAGGCCGGCATCGATAAACACGCGAATTAATGTCCCCCCATAGCCAAAAATCGCAAGCCGTAAAGTATGGTGATCTTAGAGGCCACTGGTGTATAAAGTGGCGACTTATCATACGATCTTCACCGAACGTATCCTTCAGCAATTGTTCGCCACCGCGGGAGATATGAGGAGGTCCTCCATCTTGCATGAATGTTATTTCGCTTAGTGCTTGTCTGTTCTGCAATATGGAATAACCTTTTCTCTCATAAGTTGAACATAATGTTCCCCAGTTACAGAAACGGGTTTAAAAGTTACTCCATTGATTATTTCAAAGAAGAATGGCCCAATAATAAAAGAAGATGTGAACCCACTCAAAGCTGTAACTCTGGGCTGATAAAGTAGCATTTCTGTAAAATCCTTAGGGTTTTCTGTTGCCCAAATGCGGCCGTTTGAGTGTTAACTTCTCCGTTTAGAGAAAAGTGAGCTTCATCTGTCCACAGTACATTAGACAGCCAGTTTTCATCATATCAATTTGCCGGAAAACCCATGCAGCGAATTCTTGACGCTTATCAGAATAACCGACTTTCAGTTCGTGAAATCTTTGAATTTTGTATGGGTATTCTTAATGTGTGTACTCTCCAAACTGTTCAATACGAAATCCCCGTTTGTCGAGAAACTTGTCTAGCACTTACCTCTCCATACCCGGATAACGTTTCAATAGCTTCAACATTCTGCAAAACAGTAACAGTAACACCAACAGTAACATTGTAATCCATATCCATTAGAGTTTATATTAATGTCAAACCATTTAGTATGTCTTGGATTGAAATCACCGCAAAGGATTACAGGTTGATTTTCTATACGTTTTTTTTGAACAGATCTCTAATAAATATTTGATGAACAGGGTTAAAAGTATTCGGATGAATGTAGAAATTATAAATAATTATTTTTGCTTTAACTGTAGCTATTGTTGTACAAAAATAATTAGTGAAATTTTCTTTTTTGCTGAACTTTATATTTTTATTTAAAATTATAGTTGCCATATATTTTCCCTCACTTTTATTCGAACATACAATTTGAGAGTCCATATCATAAATAACATTTCCATGCAAATCATATGGTTCTTGAAATAAAAGAATGTCAGGTGGGTCATCTCTAGTATTAGCCTGTAATTCACTTAACGCAAGTAAAACCTTTTCTTACATTTTGTTGAGTAAATCTCACATTTTCAACATATAGGATATTAATTTATTTAAGATTAAGCTTTAAATTGTATTTGATATATCATTTTCTTCGTATATTTGTGAATATTGTGTCCTTTGGATAATACTTTCTATTTGTGATTTGTAAATCGGGCATGCACTTGAATTTGATTTATGGTTTGTAGAAATTTAGGGTGCTTAGAGAAAATTGTTAAAATGTGATAATTCAGTGCAGTTATGGCTACCCTGTACACCGCATATTTTACATATTTTAATGTTTTGGCAGTCTTTGGTTTTGTGGTTCGGATTAAATTCAAAACAATTTTGGCATTGTCTGACATATTCTGTCTAGTATAGAACATCGCTCAAAATCGGTGTATATCTCATTACCCATTTTTCTTAAAATTTGATAGACTTTAGGAGTTACTCTTAAAACTATATTGTGATATGGAAAGTTAGATCTCATTGTAAATAGAACTTTTATTTCATTTCCAAGTTTTCTAGATCAGAATTCATTTTGAAAATGGTTTGAACGAAGTTCGCCGAATCTGTAATTCTGGATACGTTTTTGACTACTAAAGTTGGATCTCTTAGTGTCGGTATGTAAATTTTACTAATTAATTTCAAATCTTCTGATTTGTTTAATTCGTCCAGTAGTGTTTTATTATCATTTTGGTTTGGAACCTTTATAATTACAGATTTTTCGCGTTTATATTTTCTATTAATCTTAATGTTTTTACCATTTTCTCAGGCATTTTTAATATTATTAGAAATATTTTCAAGTGCATCAGAATTAGGTACACCATCATTTAAAGCCACAATTAAAGTATTTTCATCTTTGAATGACTGCTGTTTTATTTTGAATATTTCTGCTTCCTGTCGCACAACTTAAGCATAAGAAGGTGTCTGTTTCGGAATCTCTTTAAGAACTTTATCTAGTTTATTATCTATATCCTTTTTTATTGTGTCGGTCAAACTTTCTATTTTGTATATTGTTTATTTAACTCAGATAAAGATTCAATTCCATTTTTTGCTTAGTTAATCCTTGAAGATAAGTAAGTTAGATAATTTTTGTTAGAATTTTTTATGTTTTGAATTGTTATAAAAAATATTAATATTTAAACGAGTTTAACATCTATTGATTTCAAAATACAATCCATGTCTTCTGTCCAAAAATAGAAAAAAAGAGGGAATATATGTCATAATTTGTATATAATTAAATGCAACCCCGACCCACTATGTATGTACCATGTATGATTTTCAAAGACTTAATAAAGAACAAGGTAACTGGAGGAAAGCAAGTAGCAATAAGACATAGGAAGTAGGCCTAAAGCTGGCACGACTATTCTTGGCACCCCTGTGTCAATATTGCAGGGGCAAAGACCGGACGTATCTAGTGGCCGCAGAAGTTATATTAGTCAAGAAGCACTCAATACTTCCTGACAAAGCAGGATGTATCTGGTGACCAGAAGTTATAAATGTTAAGCTAACACCCAATATTTCCGGCAAAGACAGGACGTATCTAATATCCGCCGAAGTTATAAGCGTCGAGCTATCCAACACTTCCTGACGAAATCGGATATATCTTCCGGCAAAAACAACACCAAAGGAAACCGCCGGCCAATCAGAAGACAGCACCTAAATAGGTCGACCAATAGGAAAAGATCATGTGATCATCTCTCAACCAATCAGAAAGAAACTGAGGCTTGGTGTAAAATCGAAAAGGAAGAATGGGCAGTTGTTCACTCGCTCTCGCCGAGTTCGGACCTAGTAGTGATTTCGCTCTCAACAAGGTAACATCTACTCTCGAGACCTTCCCGCTCACCCCATAGCTAAGTCAATCACCGCCATGTGATCAGATAATTAATAAGTCAAATCGCTCAACTCTTCTCAAGCTTTCTTTCCTCCAATCCAGTTGCCTTTCATTTTCAAACCCCATCACGTGTCCTGATTATTCCTAACTGTATGCTGCAACTTCCACTCAAACGACTGCGCTTCAATCAAATCTCACCATTCGCATCCAACAACAAGAAATTCCGCAACGATATTGCCACAGAACGGTTAAGTCGACAGGATAAAGATATTATGGAGCTTGATCAGGATCCCATAAGCATAAAGTCGGACGGCCCGACGGAAACAACAACGGAAGGGAGGCAGGAAGTAAGAGAGACGGGCGAGACAACTGCGCCCCTAGCGGACGCCGTCAACCAGCTATCGGCGCTCCTGACCCGGGTAAAAATTTCTGATGGAGCGGAGTCGGCAATCCCGCCTTTCGATGGCACATACAACGCGACACAGTTTTTCCAAGCATTCGACCGAAAAATGGAAGACGCATCCATGGGAGAACAAGAAAAATTACTCCGCCTGCCAAACTATCTGGCGCGACAACCCCTGGAGCTCTTCAGGAAACTTCGGATGGCCGACCGGAGCTACTTCCAGGTGAGACAAATCCTCCTAGATATCTATCCTGAGTCAAGCGAAGCGTCCTTTGCGAAATATTTCGCCATGAAGCTTACTGGGCAAGCCAACCTAGAGACCTATTACCGGGAGAAAACCGCCATGGGATTGCAACTAGGACTTCCACAGGAGGTGATCCTCGAGACGCTGACAGAAGGACTGCCATTCAACGACCAGCGCCTAGTCCGCGTAGTACCTCCCGAGAACCTAGGAGAATGGTTCCGACTGGTACAGCGGATCCACGGGCCCAGTGTACCGACAACGCGACCCCGAGAAGATCAACCACCCACAATGTCGGGTCCGTACCACAGCACACCCCGACGCCCAGGTGCATGGAATGCACCTCTTCCACCGTCCAACTGCAAGTTCTGCGGCGCGAGACACTGGCACAGCGAATGCCGACGTCGACCAGTCCCGACGACCCACGAAAAAGTCCGGACAGTGCAAACGGTCCCAAAATCACCAGTTCCGATTCCACAACAACCAAGTCAAGCCAGAGACACCCCAGCCGAGCAGCCCTTTCGAGACTGAGGTAGGCTCCCTAAACCAACTGACTGTCAAACTTTTTCTAGCCCCTAATGTATCATGCCCCTTTTTAATTGATACAGGCGCCAGCCTGAGTATAGTGCCATATAATATTTATCATATGCTAAAAACCCACCTGCCTAATTTAACCCTTGAGGGACATTCACTACACCTCCAAACCCTAAACGGATTTGCAAAAACCATGGGTAAACTATCTATCCCACTGACAATAGGACAAATAACACGAAAGGAGAATTTCCATGTAGTGAATGCACCATTGCCATTTGGAATTCTTAGTATCAATAACCTCCATAAATTCAGATTAACCATAGATTTTAATAAATGCACTATATCCCAGCTGGGCGCCCCATTGTCTACCCTTTCCTACCATTTTAATCATGTGTCCAATGTATGCACGTACTGGCAGTGTCAGGCGATGTCACAAAAAATTTTCCCCGCATCCCAACTTTCCGCCTATGACAACCATTGCGTGCATTCATTGAGAAAAACCCACTTATCTACATGCCCCTTTTTCACTAAAGCCAATTGCCTTTTTTACATGCCCTCAAATAATCAAACCACAACAACTTCAACTTATGAACCTGTCCAAAACGCACCCACACAGCGGGATAACTCGCATACCAAAAACATAGGTGATCACACACCGTTGCACAACTCTCACATGACCAACCCACACAACGAACTCGACACTCACACTAATACACAACAAAACCCTTTACCCCATGCATACTACAACACAACACCTAACACTCACTATACACCACAGTTCACAACACTTCTACAAAGGTACACTCACATTTTTTCACAGGACAAATTCAACGTACCATGCTTACGGATTCCACCAGTAAAAATACCCACGAATTCCGAAAAAATAATCACCATACGTCCATATCGTGTTCCGATATGTGACCAACAAGAAATCCGTAACCAAATACAACAAATGCTGGAGAACGGCATCATAGAACAATCTTTTTCACCTTTCTCGAGCCCTGTCACCCTCGTCACTAAGCGCGACAAGACCAAACGGTTTTGTATCGATTATAGGAAGGTGAACGAGCTAATCAGCTCTGATGTCCATCCCCTCCCGAGAATCGAGGATATCCTAGACCACCTCGCACAAGCCAAATATTTCTCCACGGCCGACATATCCTCTGCGTATTGGCAAGTCCCAATACACCCCGATTCTCGACCCCTGTTAGCATTTGCCACCTTTGAAGGATTATACCAACCCACTCGATTACCTTTCGGGTTAAAAACCAGTCCTCAGATTTACGAACGAGCCATAAGTCAGGTCCTACAGAGACACGGACTTGACTGTGTGGCACATTACTTCGATGATTTCATCATTTACTCCAACACATTGGAGGAACATCAAAACCACCTGCGACAATTTTTCGCCTTTTGCGAAGCGGAGAAGTTACAACTTAACTTCGCAAAATGCGAATTTTTTAAGCAATCCATAAATTTTCTAGGTTACACCATCACAGCTGGTACAATTACACCACTTACACGCAATACCGACATCATCCACGCCATTAAACAACCACACAACCGAAAAACACTACAATCCTTCTTAGGCGCTGTGAACGTCTATAACAAATTCATTCCGGAATACGCTCGCTTGCGAGCACCACTCAACAATCTCCTCAAAAAGGACGTCGTGTGGAACTGGAATGAAGCTTGTCAAGAGGCGTTCATTGACCTGAAAGGAAACCTCACACAACACCCCATTTTACACCTTTACAAAGAAGGTCTGCCATGCCAAGTGTATTGCGATGCATCCACCCTCGGTATAGCAGGCATTCTCAAACAAGTTCACCCTGACGGGAACGTATATCCAGCTCAGTATTTCAGCCGAACATTGCGCCCACACGAGAAAAACTACTCCATCTCTGAACTTGAGTGCTTAGCAATCGTTGAGAGTGTGGAGAAGTTTCGCATCTATCTTATGGGCAGAAAATTTACTATATTTTCTGACCATCACGCATTGCAGTGGTTGAAAACCATCAAGAACCCGTCCGGCAGACTGTTTCGATGGAGTTTACGACTATCGAGTTACGAATATGAGGTCCGCTACATAAAAGGAAAACTACAATATGAAGCAGATCTCTTGTCCCGTAACCCGTTTTGTGGATTCTTGGACGCCACCCTTATCAAGACACACCAACCTCCTCCATCGAAAGAGTCTACTTTGACCATTGATCGTAATGGATTACATACAGTTTCCCGAAAAGGTGTAACCAAGATTATACTTCCAAAACCACTCATACAACAACTCTTACAAACAGTACACACACAATACAATCACCCCGGTATTTCCCAAATGTCACGAATCATCTCCACACAATATTACTGGCAAGGTATGTCAAAAGATATTAAACAAAAAGTTAAGACCTGTCCCACCTGCCAATTAACAAAACGTCCAGTAGGACCCACTTACGGAGAATTAAGTCAACCTCCGGAATCTAAAGAACCCTTCGACCTTTTATCTCTGGACACCATAGCAGGATTTGCCAAATATGGCAACACCAAGATATACCTCCATGTGGTAGTCGATCATTTTTCACGCTACGCGTGGGCTTTTCCATCTAAATCCACCAGTACCACCACCTACCAACAGGTACTTAAGCGAGTATTCCAGGATGGTTCTCCAAAACGCCTTCTTACGGATAGAGCCCCTGCCTTCACTTCACCCAAATTTCGTAGTTTTCTCCTTAATAGAAATATTCACCCGTTAATCACAACCAGCAACAACCCACAAGCCAACGGCCTATGTGAACGCCTGAACGCCACCCTCACGGGAAAACTTAGGTTATTACACCTAGAAAATCCTAAGGTCGCATGGACCAAGTTGGTCAAGAAGGTTACACTTATATATAACAAGACACCCCACTCTACCACAGGTTTTCCACCCATATACTTAATGTTTGGTATCCTACCCCCAGAAATCTCTAATCATAACACACCATACCCAGATATCGACAAAGCTAGAAAAATTGCACACACACGCACACAAAACAAACATTTACAAGACAAAAACATTTATGACCAACGACACAAGCAACCACATTTCGAAGTAGGTGATCTAGTGTTAGTAAAATTATATCACCACCCAAATACAGGGAAACTTGCGCCATATTTCACAGGACCTCACACAATATTAGAAATTATTTCACCAAATGTGGTCCGCATAGATCGACCAAATCAACCACTTCAAAGAGACACTGACACAATCCACGTCAACAAACTTAAACTGTATACAGAAAAAATCCGTTATATATCACCACCCGCCGTTAGCACATATCATATAAAGCACAACCCCAATTACACGTTCCCTTTCAAACATTTAACACCCGAATTATTCCCAACAAAGTCATTAAGGTTCAAACCCACCAGCAGCGAACCTTTCAGGCATTTAGACCCTGCCATTTTTGCAACAAGACGATTTGCATCACTCTTCCCCGATGTTAAAAACTGCAAACCTGACAACCAGCTCAATCATATCACACCACTCCCTAAAGATATCAAACAGGAGAACTGCGAACCTACCAATCATTCAAATTCTACAATTAATAAGGTTCAAGCAAATATTTCAGAGTCCCCAGTTACAAAAATATGGACGAACATGGGGCAATATCCTATCTTTCATCTGATTTTTATCCTTTGTTTGTTAGTTCTACCATACAACTGTATCCCAATTTTAATCATTAATTACTTGTTTATCTATACCATGCCCGCTCATAAAATCTTCGAACTACAAGAGGCAGTTTTTAATTTTGGACAAGCATTTATAAAACTTCTCATAATTTTAGGAACCATTTTTGCAGAAAATCTAAATAAACTCCGAAGAGATAGCAGTAACTGAAAAGATGACCAACCAATGTCGGAGAAGTCATACTCCAAAAACAAGACCCGAGCCACACCCCAAAATAAATAGACGGCAGGAAATGAGAATTTTGAGACACCGCGACAGGAAGTGTAGTCCGCGGCGATAAATTCGGCCTATGCAAACAAAGCGGAGCGCCTCGTCCGATCTCCAATTTCATTCCCTCTCTTTTGCCCGACACACCCCACTTCCGTATCTCTAATTACAATGAGAAGGTCCCCTATTGAGGTCAACTGGGAACCTCGCTATGCCACCGATTTTTGATTCCAGTTCGAGTCTACATATCGATTTTTATCATCCAATTCCACATCCACAAGACAACACATAGAACTCGCTCACACATTTCTTACACAACAGACTTCTAACATTTTTTTCACAACACACACAAAGATAAAAATTACACATAAAGGTTATATAGATTTCCATGTCTCCTGTACACATAGCATAAACGCACTTGAGGGGTAGAATCACGTTTTCACCTAAATGTCGCTACAGATGAGACAAAAATTCATAGGGCATAATTGAGCAATTAAAAAATTTATAGGGCATAATTGAGCAATTAAAAAATTTATAGGGCATGTAGATACCAAAGGGTTCAAACCAATACACCTTATTTTTCATATTAATCATTTTCATTATTTTCTCTCAATTAAAAATGTAAATATTTAATCAATTTATCAATTTATTCAACTTAACATCACTTTTAATCATTAATTATCATATATTTACCACTTAGTTATGTTATCATAGTTTCCAATCAACAAAAACTCATTGGTTTTCTTTCAAAATTGGATATTATATTTCATTTTGATTTACAAAAACATTCTTTTTTTCTCTATCTTTTTTTTCACCATGCAACCAAGCATTTACTTTGATTTCTCCCAACTTTTATATTATTTTTTGATTTCCTCCAACTTTTTATTTTTAAATATTTTTTGATTTCTCAAAAGCCCTAATAAAAATCCCTCGTTTTCCATTCCCAATTTCGAGCGAGAATATGGTTAGGCATTTTTCTTTTTTTTTTCACCATGCATCAAGCATTCACTTTGATTTCTTTCAACTTTTTATTTTACTTTGATTTCTCAAAAGACCTTATGAAATTTCCTCGAATTCTTTTCCAAAATTCGAGCAAAAAAGTAACTAGGCATTTTCCCTTATCACCATGCAACAAAACAATTTTTTTTCAACCAAACACATTCAATTTTGATTTCATTCAACTATTTTTATATTATTTTTATTTTGATTTCAAAAGCCTTAATAGAACTCCCTCGATTTCATTTCCTATCTCGAGTAGAATTCGTTTAGGCGCATTTTCTTTTCTTTTTAATCCACTATGTACCATAACATTCATTTTGATTTCTTACAATTAAAAAATTTTTGATTTCTATTAATTATACTCAACCTATATCATCAACACCATTCTATTTTACTTTTATATCACCAGCAATGCTTGTATATAGCCCCTCAATACCCACAACTAATTTTCCCACAAAATTATTTTTCACTTTACAGAATTCTCTCAGGCTAACCCCTTCTTGAATTCTTCACATGTAGGGGGCGCATCTGTCATAATTTGTATATAATTAAATGCAACCCCGACCCACTATGTATGTACCATGTATGATTTTCAAAGACTTAATAAAGAACAAGGTAACTGGAGGAAAGCAAGTAGCAATAAGACATAGGAAGTAGGCCTAAAGCTGGCACGACTATTCTTGGCACCCCTGTGTCAATATTGCAGGGGCAAAGACCGGACGTATCTAGTGGCCGCAGAAGTTATATTAGTCAAGAAGCACTCAATACTTCCTGACAAAGCAGGATGTATCTGGTGACCAGAAGTTATAAATGTTAAGCTAACACCCAATATTTCCGGCAAAGACAGGACGTATCTAATATCCGCCGAAGTTATAAGCGTCGAGCTATCCAACACTTCCTGACGAAATCGGATATATCTTCCGGCAAAAACAACACCAAAGGAAACCGCCGGCCAATCAGAAGACAGCACCTAAATAGGTCGACCAATAGGAAAAGATCATGTGATCATCTCTCAACCAATCAGAAAGAAACTGAGGCTTGGTGTAAAATCGAAAAGGAAGAATGGGCAGTTGTTCACTCGCTCTCGCCGAGTTCGGACCTAGTAGTGATTTCGCTCTCAACAAGGTAACATCTACTCTCGAGACCTTCCCGCTCACCCCATAGCTAAGTCAATCACCGCCATGTGATCAGATAATTAATAAGTCAAATCGCTCAACTCTTCTCAAGCTTTCTTTCCTCCAATCCAGTTGCCTTTCATTTTCAAACCCCATCACGTGTCCTGATTATTCCTAACTGTATGCTGCAACTTCCACTCAAACGACTGCGCTTCAATCAAATCTCACCATTCGCATCCAACAACAAGAAATTCCGCAACGATATTGCCACATATATATATATGATACATTTTGAATGATATTCAACTTCTATCTATTTTGCATAATAGAAAAATTCTGTTTTGCATAATGTTCTTTGTTTGTAAAATAATTAATTTTACCGCGTGCCAAGTATGTAAATTTTGTTGTTTGTTTTAGAAAGATTTGAAAAATAAAGAGATTATTGAGGTGGAGACAGCCACAAACGACTGCTAAATTTTTTTTTCCACACAGTAATTATACAACAGTTAGCCGACAGGATCGCTGCCTACGGGAAGATCCCAAGAATATCTTATATTTTATCAAGATCAAAGCAAGGTTCCTGCCAGGAATATTTAAAGAAAAGAAAAAAAATGATAATAAATAAATTCGAAATGACATCGAAGAAAAACTTGAAAACTTTACAGAAAGAAGAGGTTGTTACCGGAGCGAAAATAGACATTTCAACTAAAGAAATTTTGCCGATTTTCAACCCTGATACAGGCCTTACGTATCAAGAATGGCGAAATATTTTTGAAAGGATAGTCGCGCTTCAAAGTATTTCAGAAAAGGATGCTTTATCAATGATCCCGAGCATTTTTAAAGGAAAAGCGTTAGAGATCTACGCCTCGATGTGCCAGGACGTGTTTACGTTGGATGAACTTCTGAATACATTTTTTCCGGTATCGACAAGTGGATTGATGAAGCAATTTTGGACTGAAAAGAAGCTACCATCGCAATCCCTTATGGACTACTATATTAATAAACTGAAGTTGGAAAAAATATTGAATATATAAGTTCAGAGCAGACCCTGGAAGCGCTTTCTTCGAATGTAAACGCGAAGCTGAGACCATTTTTGATAGCTGCCAATCCAGCTAATCTGGACATGTGTATTAAAATTGCATCTTCCCTGGAAGAAGGATTTCGACATGGAGAGACATCTTCACCATTTAATGGCCCCAGATATCGACGGGACTTTCAAAATATCGACTTAAGGAATGCAACGCCTTCACAGGATTCTCTTCCTTCAGGTGCCCGCCCCGGCAGAGAGGTTGGCGACCGACAAGAAACCCGGCGAAAGCAGTTTTACCAAGACTTTCGAGGTAATGTAAGGTAACAATAGTGGTGCCCAGGAGTGATGAGTGACGTTGGGGTAGATTCATTACTCTTGGGAACCTATTTAGTACTTTTTGATTCCGGCAGTGACATTAATATTATTTCCGTACACCTATTACCTGAATGCCTTTTAGATAAGATAAATAACTCTAGCCAACAACACACAAACACACCTAATATGATTAGCACTGTATCTAACCGTATTGTAATATTTGGACAAATTTGTTTAACGATCAGAATTGGAGATATAACTGACAATATGTTGTTCTATATTATTGATAATCCAAATTTAAATTTTCTGATAATATCCACTAAGTACCTGAAATATATTAGCCTAAAGATTGATTTTGATGAGAATGTTTTTATGCAAAATAATGTGTTTTTATCCAAATTTCAATATACATTTTCTAAAGATGAACTCAATTCTTTGCAATATTGTGATAACTCAAAAAAATATTTTGGTGTTTTAATAATGTTAATTATTGTAAAAAACATAATTATTGTTTAAAACTTTCAGGAAAATGTAATCATATAAAAAGGTTACCTCTTTTAGATAGAACTATTGATCAATATAACATAAATGTCCCCTCTTGTTTTAAATCTAAACTCGTTTACCAACCAAACTTTCGACCCTTACCCTTGCCAAATCTAGAAGACAGCTATCTAAATAATGATGACAAACTTAAGAATAATTTCTACATTTTATTAAGTCACTATAATGATATTTTTGGTGAAAACAAATATAATATTAGACCATTAAAAGTAGATCCCCCCAGGTTAAGACTCAAAGATAAAACTCCTGTTTGTCTCAGACCTTATCGACATAATCCCAGGGACACCGAAATAATTAAGGAACAAATTAGGCAATTATTAAAATATGGGATTATTAGGCATGCTTCTTCTCCATATAGTTCGCCAGTAACTTTAGCACATAAAAAGGGAGAAAATGATAAATCTAGACTATGTATCGACTTTAGGAAATTGAATTCAAAACTGATAGGAGATAGTTTACCAATTCCTTTAGTTGAAAATATCATCCAAAAGGTGCAAGGCTCAAAAGTATTCTCGTGCCTTGATATTCTAAGTGCATACTGGACTATTGGTTTACATGAAAAAGATCGACCTATTACTTGCTTTACCACCACAGAAGGTTCTTACCAATGGTGCAGATTACCATTTGGATTGCGGACAGCTCCTGCTATTTTTAACAGGATCCTCACTTCCATATTGCAGAAATATGAACTTAAAAATATAATATCTTACTTTGACGATATATTGGTTTTTTCAAAAGATACCGAATCCCATTTAGAACACCTTGGGGAAATATTTGCAATCCTACAAGAGGAAGGTATCCAACTTAGGAAAGATAAATGTTTGTTTTTTATGCAAAAGATAAATTATTTGGGTTACGAAATTTTTGGAGATCAAATCTCTCCTTCAAGTACTAATGTTAGTATAATTAAATCTTTGCCCCCTCCTCGTGATGTTAGATGCTTAAGGTCATTTTTGGGCAGCGTTACGCATTATGCAAAATTTATAAATAATTTTAATAAGTTGAGAGCGCCTTTAAATGATCTATTGAAAAAGATGTAAAATTTACGTGGAGTGAAGTATGTCAGAGGAGTTTTGAAGCCCTTAAAGAAGCATTAGTTTCGAAACCAATACTCCAAATTTATAATCCATTATTAGCTACACATATCTTTTGCGACGCTAGTATTGCAGGTTTAGGAGGCGTACTTAAACAGGAGTATCCTGATGGCACCTTAAGACCCATAGCGTTTTATAGTAGGGCTTTAAGGGGAGCAGAATCCAAGTATACAATAACAGAACTTGAATTATTGGCGATAATGGAAACATGTAAAAGATATCATCCCTATATTTCAGGTCAACATGTGATAGTTCATACCGACCATAAGGCATTAATTTGGTTAAATAATTTCAAACATACTAACGGTAGATTATTCCGAAGGGCGCTAAAATTATCAGAATATGATTTGGAATTTATATATAATAAGGGATGTGAGAATCATGAAGCCGACATGTTGTCTCGACTGCCATATACCTGCTTCTTAACTGTTCAAAATATAGAACAAGAACAAAAATCATTACTTAAGCCTTCATCTAAACTATATTTCATTAAAAACGGTATTACTTATATTAGGCTAAAAAATAGAGATAGGATTATCGTACCACCCTCCTTACAACAACAATTGATAAGTAGGGCTCACGAAAGTTTAGGACACCCAGGCATAAGTTCAATGGCTAGAGTTATCTCAACACAATATTATTTCAAAGGACAAATAAAAAATTATATTCTGAAATGTAAAATATGTCAGTCTGTAAAGAAGCCAACTGCACCTTCGTATGGACTCATGGGTAATTTACCACTAGCTGAGAAACCATTTGATGTAGTTGCCCGTGACAGTATTTTAGGATTAGGGGATTATAACAGTACAAAGAATTGTCTTCATGTGATAGTTGATCATCACATCTGGGCTTATCCTTCTAAGAGTACGTCTATAGCAACGTACATCAATATAATAAATCAGTTATTAAATGTAGGTAAACCAAAAATTATTGTTACTGATAGGCACCCCTCATTTGTGTCCAAAAGGTTTAACAAATTTATACAAGAAAAGGGCATAAAACACGTAATGACATCCCCTTCGCACCCACAATGTAATGGGCTTGTAGAAAGGGCGAATGCGACTATTATCTCAAAACTTAGACTTCACCATCAACAAAATTCCAGAATACCATGGCCCAAATTATTACAAAAGGCCTTAGAAGAATATCGGAGTATTCCTCATTCCATAACTAAAATGCCTCCCGTTTATTTGCTTTTTGGCATAACGCCATCATATATCAATAATTTAACAAGAGCATATCCACCCATAGAAGAGGCTAGGAGAATTGCAAAATAAAATACAGAAAAAATACATCTTAAATTGGTAAAAAGATATAATGAATCCCATAAAACGCCTAATCTAAAAATAGGGGATAAGGTCCTTTATAAGATCCCTTACCAATCAGGTCAAGGTAAGCTTATGCCAGCCTTTTACCCAGAACCATACACCATAATTTCCATACCCTCACCACAAACCATAGAAATAGATAAGCCATGCCAACCCGAAAATAAGCATGCAACAATAGTTAATATTTCTAAAGTAAAGCTCTGGGATCCGGTAACTGAAGATAATACTGAACCACCATTCCCATTTCAGGAAGAAGAGGATTTGGAAGGATGCTTGGGTGTCGAACCTAACAAGCAAGCTTCCACCGATAGTCCTCAGGTTTTATTCTCTTCCATTAAAAATACAGATCACCCCATAGAGCCCCTGGAAAAACTACTGCGGGTTTCGGTAGACACCCAAACTGAATCGGAACCAGTTGTATTCTGTGAGGTTTACCAAAGGTGGAAGAGGTCATATAAATTCCAAGAACTGGGGTGCGATTCATTGGGAAAATAACTAAAAGTTGCCCTGGAATGGGATTTTACATGGAGAGTGTCTCCATAGACATGTAATGTCCAAATTTTAAAATATCATTTTTTTCTTCCTGCCTATTGTTAGTTAGGTTTTGTAGGGCCACCTTTTCCTGTGATTTTCCCCAACTAACAGGCCTTGGTCGCCTTTTACCTCTAACAATATAGTTTCTTGTGTAAATACAATTACTTGTGTAATATAATTTTTGCATTTTTTTTCTTTTCTTTTTTTTTCCCCTTCAAAATGTATCTTATCCTTTACCTTCCATCCCCTCCCAACCTCCGTTGAGGAAAAAATTAATACTAATTTTTTTTTTGTGGGGGGGTAGTGATACATTTTGAATGATATTCAACTTATATCTATTTTGCATAATAGAAAAATTCTATCTGTTTTGCATAATGTTCTTTGTTTGTAAAATAATTAATTTTACCGCGTGCCAAGTATGTAAATTTTGTTGTTTGTTTTAGAAAGATTTGAAAAATAAAGAGATTATTGAGGTGGAGATAGCCACAAACGACTGCATTTTTTTTCCACACAGTAATTATACAACATATATATATATATATATGTTGGAATAGCGATCAAAATTGGCGTGGAGCATTGGGGGATCGACCAATCAACGGCCGCGGCGGCGCTGCGGTCGACGTCAATATATATAGTCTTTGTCTCTCGCCTTCCTATATATACTTGCCTTTAAAATTTTCCTACTTTAACATCTTGTTTTAAGTTACTTTGTTTAATAAATAATCCTTTTATTCCTTGATTCAATCTCAAACTTCAACAGGTTATGGGCCAAGCACGCTTTCCCTGCGCCTAAAAGGATTAACCGCTAGCAGTGAGTAAGCCTTTGTTTTGCTCGAAGTTCAGGCGTCAACCGCCAACCATAACCCTAGTTTCTTTTTGTCGTTGGCCGATTCCAAGACAAAGAAGATGAGCGAAGATTGTCTTTCAAGGATTAAAGTTTTTAATGGTGAAAACTTTTCACTATGGAAATTCCAATTCAGGCTTCTTTTGGAACAACAAAAATTACTAGAATTATTGGAAGGCTTAGAAATAAAGCCGAATGTTGTTTCCTCCGACAGTAACTCTGAAAGTTCACTACAGAATTGGAAATCAAAGGACGTTAAGGCAAGGATGTTGTTTTCACAGGCAATCGAATTAAAGTTTCTTCAGCCCCTGATGAACTGTACTTCCGCTTCACAAATGTGGCAGAAATTACTTGCTATTCATGAACAAAAATCCGAATTTACTATTGGCCTACTTTGGCAACAATTATTCGATGCACGATTGACATCGGAAACAATAAGTAATTACATAGCAAAAATTGAAAATATTTCTGCACAAATTTCACAAATGGGCGGAACCATAACGGAAGATCAAAAGGTAGCGAAAATTTTAAATACTTTGCCTTCGAGTATGCGCTACTTTGTTGCAGCGTGGGAATCGTTAGATCCGAAAGCTCAAACTCTTAACAATTTAACTGCAAGACTTTTGATTGAAGAAACAAGGAATCAACAAAGCGGTTCTTCTAAACAAGATGAGGCCTTATTACACAGGCAAGCACGAACGAAGCCTAAAGATACACAACGTTTTTTTCAAGATGCCAAGAAGAACACTAAATGCCACTATTGTCACAAAATTGGACATTGGAGCCGCGAATGTAGAAAAAGATTAGCTAATGAGAAAAATAAATCCAAAAATCTTCATGATTCAAAAGGAAGTTCAAGTGATTATGGACTTATTTTGTGCGATAATCAAGTAGAGCCCAATGATATTTGGTATGCTGACAGCGGTGCAAGCTGCAGCATGACATTTCGACGAGAGTGGTTCAAGACCTACACGCCGTTCACCAGTGATCATCCAATCTACATGGGAGACAACTCGACACTACTTGCAGAAGGCATGGGAGACATCGAGATTCAAGCCTACGTCGACGGTGGATGGTACAATACGTACATAAGAAATGTGCTCTACTCGCCGCAACTAAAGAAAAATTTGTATAGCTTTTCTACGTCCACAAGAAGAGGATTCAACGTCATTATCAAACATGACAAGCTACAGATCTTCATGGATAATGACCTAAAAGCCGTAGGAGTGCGTCATGACGGCCTCTACAGGATGCTCTTCAAGGTTACGTCATCATCACAAGGATACATCACCAGCGAGAACAAGCTTCAGTTGTGGCACGAGAGACTTGCGCATCTTCCAGTTGCTACACTTCGAGAGATGGCGACCAAAGGATTGGTGGATGGTCTGCAGCCTCAAGATTTAGAGGGAGATTTTTTCTTCTGTGAAGGATGCCAACTTGGAAAAGCCCATAGAAAGTCATGCTATCCCTCAGATGGCAAAAACTACCAGCTAGGTGAGTTTATTTATGCTGATATTAGTGGCCCAATGCAGACCCAATCATTAAGTAAATATCTGTATTTCTGCTTATTTAAAGATTACTTTAGTGGTTATCGCCATATTTATTTTATTAAAAACAAATCAGATGTGCTAGATATATTCAAAGAATATGCTACTCTAATCTATACTCAAACTGGAAATAAGATAAAAGTTCTTAGGACTGATAATGCACTAGAATTCAAAAGCGATAATTTTGCAGATTTATGTAAAAGATTTGGGATAATTCACGAGTTCACTGCACCTTATGTGCACGAACAGATAGGACGTATAGAAAGAGACAATCGTACGATTGTGGAAGCAGCCAGGTCCATGCTAAATTCACGAAATCTTCCAGGATTTTTTTGGGCTGAGGCATGTAACACAGCAACTTATATTCTAAATAGAAGTGCGACTAAGCAAACCCCTGGAACGACACCTTATGAACTTTTATTTGGCACAAAGCCTAATGTAGCTAACTATAAAATATTTGGCTGTAATGCTTATATGCATATTCCCAAAGAAAACCGTAAAAAGTGGGATAATAAATCGATAAAACTTATGTTTTTAGGTTATGAGAATACAAGCAAAAATTTTAGATTATGGGATTGGAAAACTAGAAAAATAAGAATTTCTAAAGATGTCACATTCGATGAGAAAGCTACTCCACATTCAGATAGAGAATCTACCAAACCGAAAGAAATAATATTTCAGATTAACAGCGCTCCGGATGAATCACCAGTTGCAACAACAAACATCCCAGTGCAGGAAATGCTGCCAGTATCCGATATCAGTTCGCATCCAATGATAACACGCTCTAAAGTTTCGAATAGCCAATGTAACTTTGCGCTCGCTGATGAACCCAGTAACTATATAGATGCAATAACAAGTTCAGATTCAGAAAGATGGAAATTAGCCATGGATGAAGAGATTGATGCATTAAATAAAAATAAAACATGGACTTTAGAACGTCTGGCAGATGGTCATAAACCTATCGGTTGTAAATGGGTTTATAAAATTAAAACGGAGTCCGATGGTACAATTAAATGGTTCAAAGCCAGATTAGTTGCAAAAGGCTATTCTCAAATCAAAAATGTTGACTATTTCGATACGTTTAGCCCAGTAGTCAGGTATGATTCGTTACGCATTCTTTTATCACACACTGCTTCTGAAAGGATGTTTCTTAAGCAATTCGATGTAAAGACAGCTTTTCTCAATGGCGAATTAGAGGAACTTGTTTATCTTGAACAACCAGAAGGCTACAAGAGAGATGATAATAGCTGCTATAGATTACATAAAAGTCTGTATGGTCTGAGAAAATCTTCTAGAAATTGGAATAAGAAATTTACCAATTTTTTTGTATAACCATAATTTCAAAACATCAGACGCCGACCCGTGCATTTTCATTGGAACACACAATGATTCAAATGTTATCTTAGCTCTCTATGTTGATGATGGAATTATTCTATCTAAAGATAAAGAGGCAATAGCTATTATAATGGATGAGTTAGAACACGCATTTGATATTACATCTGGAAGTGTTAACTTTTTTGTTGGGCTACAAATAGAGCAGTCAGAAGATAGGGCAAGTATTTTCATTCACCAGTCATCATATATTGACAAAATTTTGAGTAAATTTAATATGGCTGACTGTATTCCTGCTTCGGTGCCTATGGATCCTTCTGTCATCTTAACAAAGCAGGACTGTCCTACTCCAGAACAAAAGGAAAAGATGCCTAAATTCCCTTTTCGAGAAGCTGTTGGATCCCTTATGTTTGCATCATGTGTTTCACGTCCAGATATCACTTATGCAGTTTCACGAGTGAGTAAATTCCTAGAATATCCAGGACCTGCACATTGTACAACAGTGAAGAATATTTTCCGTTATCTGAAAGGCACTCCACACATGGGAATTCTCTTCACTGGACAAGACCAACTTGTTGGCTACTCTGATAGTGATTTTGCTCGTGATGTTGACTCCAGAAAAAGTACGACTGGTTATGCCTTCATGATGAACGGAGGAACTGTTTCTTGGGCAAGCCAACGACAACCAATTATCGCACTTTCAACCACCGAAAGTGAATACATCGCTGCCTGCAGTGCTGCTAAGGAATTGATTTGGATCAGAAGACTTCTACAGGGCATCGGCTGTGATATTACTAAAGAAACTGAACTTTATATCGACAACCAAGCAGCAATAAAACTTGTTGAAAATCCAGTATTCCACAAACGAACGAAACATATTGATGTTCGCTACCACTTCATTAGATCCAAACATGAAGAAGGTGAACTTAAAGTGCATCATGTTTGCAGCTCAGAACAGCTAGCTGATATAATGACTAAACCTCTTCCACGAAACAAATTCCACTACTTAAGAGGTCTACTGAACATTTTGGATCGAGAGGGAGTGTTGGAATAGCGATCAAAATTGGCGTGGAGCATTGGGGGATCGACCAATCAACGGCCGCGGCGGCGCTGCGGTCGACGTCAATATATATAGTCTTTGTCTCTCGCCTTCCTATATATACTTGCCTTTAAAATTTTGCTACTTTAACATCTTGTTTCAAGTTACTTTGTTTAATAAATAATCCTTTTATTCCTTGATTCAATCTCAAACTTCAACAATATATATATATATATATATATATATCATAATTTGTAAAATTAGTGCCCAAGAGATATAATTTATTTTCGTCAAAATAAGTATGTAAATATGTTACGCTTGTGTTGAAATGTGAATATGCAAATTCATCGATCTATAAAAGCTGTACAAAAAATAAAGGTGGCAGATATCGCGGGTGCGCTGTTCGCTTGGCTGGAGCTAATTCTTGGTTGCGCCCTTTCATTTGACATCGACAGCTACGACATATATATATATGTTATAATAAATATTATTTTGAGATAGAGATTAATTGCTAGTTCTTTTGAGTACATGAGTACCTAATGGTATCGTTTGCAGTCGTGTCATTTTGAAAGAAAAGCAGAAAATAACTATTTACTATCAAGTAGTTTTTATTTTAAATTGAAGAAAATTACAATAAGACATTTTTCACAGTTATATAGAATTTATGAAATGAATTCTATATTAGTGAATTTCAAAAAATAGGTTAGATAATTACATATTTACAACAAGTATTAAAAGTCGGCGTATTCTAAAACTATGGTCAATAAACAAGTAGAATTATCAATGAATAAAAATAAATATATTTTTTAAATTATAGAATATTTTTATATTTAGATTATATTATATTTCTCCCCTGTAAAAACTAGAATTAGCGGGTTCAGAGAAAAGTTAGAAAATATATCAAAAGGCAGCAGAAAATGTTTATTTTTACGCAAATAATAACTCAAAATAAGTTGTTTCTAAAATATTAACATTTAAAAGTATATGAAAATAATATATATAATTGTTTTTTGTTAATAATATTTGAATAATAAAATGTTAATAGAGAGATATATGGAATGGCATTAAGTATTTTTTTTAGACATAAGATTTAATGCTGATATTTAAAAATGATTTGAAAAAGAAATATACCTATAAATTAATGAGCTATTGAAACTATTGAGAAGCATGGATGAGGATCAGCAAAGTTGAAAATGGTAATTTGTGCAAAATGGTAGATACAAAGTACCTTGAAAAGGATAAGGCTGGCTGGAGTTGACGATCTTGGAAAATGGTTGTAGTTGAAGAGAACTATGGTTGCTTGTTGAAAACCATTTTTGATTGAAGAAAACTATTGTTGATTGTAGATGAGAATTGTTGTTTGTAGAAGACTATATTTATTTGGAGAGGGTTATGTTTGGTTGAGGTAGGCTATGTTGGTTGTTCGAAGGCTATGTTTGTTTGGAAATTGCTATGGTTAGAGATGAATATGGTTGGTTGAGGATTTTCAATTTTTTTAAATAAGATATTTTCTCTTTTGGCATTTTGAACGAATAAACAGGTAAATATCCTGTCGACTTGTAATATATGGTAATTTAAACCAACAACCCTATATTGTATAATACTTATAACAAGATTGTCATGTTGTATAATAGAAAACATCTATAAATATTTATACGCATGATTGACGTGTTATTGCACTACCATATGTAATGAACTTTGTACAAACCGAGGATGAATAAATAAAACTCTGTAATAGATTTAGTGCTGAGCTAAAGCATAATTGAGAAGAAGTTCAAAAACGTCTAAAATCTAGATAGAAGTCCAACAACCCTAAAGAGGAATTTGGCAAGTCGTTGCCATCAAGGTCAAAGGGTGTAGAAATATCGCAGACGCCCCACGCCCTTTGCACCCGCTCAAAGTCCATTCTCCCGCATACCTCCCCCCTCGGCAAAGATATATAAGACTTCTGCCCTAGCCGAAAATATAGTCACATCACCATCAGCGTGAGCTATCTTCGGTTGTACCCAGGTCCACCTCATCGACTATGTAGAACAGTAAGAACTCTTCTATCTCCATCTTGCTCTTAACTCGACTTTTATCTGTTCATGGAACTTTCCTACTACAACTGTGTCTCTTCGTTTTTTGTGTGTGAACATTCCCAAGTTTTCCAACCTGCCTCGACCACGACTGCCTGTACTCTGTGAAAACTGTTAAAGGTCTTCCAAGGTGCAGAGAGGTACTGGAAAACTATCCACGCCCTGACTGTCCCTCTCGGTTACTACAGGTTTGACCCTCGGTTATCACAGCTATAGCGAGGGTCGACAGGATACCTCATCACAGATAAGCCGACAGGATGACCACAACGAAGAGGTAAGAAGCCTGTCCAGATAGAAGCGAGAAAGAGCAAAGATAGAGGAACAAGCCCGCCGCCATTCCAACGAAATGACCAAGCAATCTCTCCCCCCCCCCCCCAACAAAAAAGCCGAAGATACCGCAAAATAAGCCGGTGAGAAGTTTCCCACCTTCGGCCTTACAACGCAACCACCTTCCAGACGACATGCCGCCGTCGCCAAACAAAAGCTACAAGCTTCTACAAGCCCTACATGGAGCGTATTCCACGTCAGCAGGACGACAACCAAAGACCAAGTCTCCTTACTGAACAATCCCCAAAACTGTGAGTTTTTAAAAACCTACATACCTTTCTCCTAATGCTCATAACTTGATTCTCCATAAATTTAATGTTTATTTTCACTTTTCTCATTTTAAATCAATTTTTACCATTTTTATATCATTTCAATTCAAATTTTAAATCTTTTACACCCTCATTTATCAATTTTTACTTTATTTTAAGCAACTTTTAAATTTTATTTCATTACTTTCAATTTTACATAAGAAAAAAAAATCATTATTTTTTAATTACTCGAATCATAATTCTAAAATTATTTGTGTGTTTTTCTTACTATCTTATTTTTATACCAAAACACCAATTTCTTAATCAAATACTCAAAACTTTGCAAAAATCATTGCTATGTTCACTATTTTATTTAAACGCCCCATTCAAATTATAAGTCACTATCACGCCACTGCCTTTTTACAAGGGTAATTTTCGCACTACCATAATCAACGATTTAAAAATATATTCAAATTTTAATAAACATAGGTGAAACGCATTTTTTAAATTGCAAAATCGAAAGATACAATATCTTCAAAAATCACAACTAGAAAAGTAACTGTCCTTCCCCAAAACAAGTTAAAAATCCAATATAGTTTCACTCCCTCGTCCTTTCCTTTTACATGTTCAATTATTAATCATACACATCTCTCTCTCAACAAACTTCAACACACTCCCCCATCACTTTCTCCAATTGGCCACCATCTATTAGCGCGCGACTTAGCAACAAATCAATCTCGAGTCACACAAGCTCCCTTATCGTCGCCACTAAACGTGCCACATTCACTAACAACCAAAATATCTCGATGTGTTTTGTGCAACCATTACCCATGACTAGTAAATTTGTTATTCATGGTGAAACAAGTTAGATGCTGTACCAAAAACAACGTCTTCACGAGACACCTTTCCATCAATTCACTTCACTCGTGTCACACAGCGCAACACAACAATTTTTTCACTTTTCAGGCCAAAGACGTCTTCACGCCTGTGACACATCTAACCTCAAAGCGTGTCCACGTCAAAAGTCGCACTTTCACTACACATCTAATCTGAAATCACTGAATAACATTTTTAATAAGTCCGCAACAACGTCGAAACGCAACACTTACAAACACAGAGAAAACTGCATCTTTCAAATAGACCATAAAACTGCCAACAAGCTTTTACCACCCTCCCCTCGAAATAGTTTTGTTCACACGTGCCGGATCCTGCCCCATTATATGTTCCCTCACTGTTGTATTACCCACTATATCTCCTGCAATGATATTAAGTTATCTATACCTTGTAATGCGGCACTTCAGTCAGAACATTGTCCACACGAGCTTCACCCAATTCTATACGAATTCTCTCGTATGTGTTCTCTACTAATAAATACAACGTGCAGAAATTGTACATACCACCGATAAAAATCAATACCACCACAGATAAAATAATAGCATTACGCCCATATAGAGTGCCACTACACGATCAACAAGAAATACAAACCCAAATAGAGGAAATGCTCCAACAAGGTATCATTGCCCCGTCAATCTCACCTTACGACAGCCCAATAGCTCTTGTTACGAAACGTGACAAAAAGAAACGTTTCTGTGTTGATTACAGAAAACTCAATGAGATCATCGCTCAAGACGTACATACTTTACCTTTAATAGAAACCATTCTTGACAAATTTTCGAAAGCCAAACACTAATCTTCTGTAGATATAGCATCCGCATATCGGCAAGTGGAAATAGAACCTAATTCACATGATCTACTAGCTTTCGTGTCGTTAGATAGTCAGTACGAATTTTGTAGACTTCCGTATGGATTTAAAAATTCTCCACAAATATACCATCATGCCATAAACCAGGTCAAGCAAAAATATAAACTAAATTTTGGTAACCATTACTTCGACGATTTAATTATTTTTTCTGACACCTTAAAGGATCATCTACAACACCTCTACTACGACAATTTCTAACGGTATGTCAACACGAAAACATCAAACTCAATTATAATAAATGTTCATTTTTTAAACATCCATAGATTTCTTAGGATACACTGTTATCGAAGGTACTTATGCACCACAGACGCGCAACCTTGATACCATAAATACCATCAAACCACCTACCAATCAAAAGACACTACAATCAATTTTAAGAGCACTGAACGTTTATAATAAGTTTATACCAGATTATGCCCGCTTTTACGCACACCTTTAAATAAACTACTTAAAAAAGATGTGAAATGGAATTGGGACCCAGACTGTCAACAAGCCTTCACCACTCTCAGAGTTTAACCAGTAAACCAGTACTACACTTGTACCAAATCGGTTTGCCATGCCGCCTTTATTGCGACGCATCCACCCAAGGGATCGCAGGTATACTCAAACAGGTACATCCAGACGGACAAGTACATCCTATACAATATTTCAGCCTCGCCCTTAGAGCACATGAGAGAAACTACACCGTTTCCGAACTCGAGTGCCTCGCCATCGTCGAGAGTGTAGACACATTCCGAATATGCCTCACCGGTATAAAATTCACCATACAACACAGATCACCAAGCTTTACAATGGCTTAAAACTATAAAAGAAATCCGTTAGGACGACTCTTTAGATGGAGCCTGAGACTATCTACCTATAATTACGAAATACACTACCTCAAAGGCAGCCAACAGTACGAAGCAGATTTTCTATCACGAAACCCCTTTGTAGGATTTATCAGTGTTGATATTATTAAACAGCATCAGACAACAGCATCCCCCTTCAACATTGCTACAACCTCTTACATACCAATACCCGAAAAGGTGTAACTAAAATAATAATTCCCGAAACCCTGCAACATACTCTCATGAATAAAGTTCACCAAGAATATAACCATTCAGGCATCTCTCAGATGACCCGTATAATTACTACCCAGTACTACTGGAAAGGTATCTCTAGATCTATAGAAAAATTTGTCAGGTCGCGTCACACCTGCCAAATCATTAAAAGGCCCAAAGGTAAACCCTATGGTGCCCTCGGAAAAATTCCACCACCTCAACAACCAATCGAATTAATCTCTATAGATACCATAGCTGTATTTTCGAAATATGGACATTCCAAGACATATCTACACGTAATAGTGGATCATTTAACGCGATATGCTTGGACCTTTCCATCGAAGTCTACCAGTACTCTAACGTACATTCAAATCCTCAAAACTGTACTACAACAAGGATTTCCAAAACGTCTGTTATCTGACAGAGCGCCCGCTTTTACCTCAGAAAAATTCCGTAAATTTCTAATAACACATGGTATACAACCCCTACTCACCACAAGCAATGACCCACAAGCAAATGTTTTAATAGAACGCTTAAATGCCACCATTACAGGCAAGCTCAGACTAGCTTATCCAGAAAATCCGAAAGCTTCCTAGACTCAACAAGTTAAGCCCGTCACTCAGACTATAATAATACACCCCATTCTGTCACAAGATTTCCACCCAACTACTTAATGTTCAATGTTATCCACCCAGATCGAAGAACTCATCTTAACCCATACCCCGAAATAACTATAGCTCGAGAGATAGCACGCTCTCGTACCCAAAATAAGCATGAAAAAGATAAAGAAACATTTGATAAGAAGCACAGAACACCACATTTCGAAGTAAATGATCTTGTTTTGGTCAAAAATTATGGACATTCCGACACAGGTAAATTAGCACCATATTTTACTGGACCATATACAATAATTGAAATAATCTCACCCAATGTCGTTCGAATAGATCGCCCCAAACAACCTCTCAATAGAGACAGTGACACCATACATGTCAATAAATTAAAATATTACACAGATAATTTTCTGTACATCATCATACCTCCACAACCCCGATTTGTTCAAAACCGACAGCGATTGTCTCAAGGTGTATATCTCAGTGAATTCAATCATTTAACCCCAGATATATTCGGGACGCAACTATTCCGGATTACACCGCCTACAACCTTACAGCCCCTTTTGCATTTAAATCCCGGTATTTTCAAATAGGCAAGAAATATGCCAACCTCAAAAAAAAAAAAAAAAAAAAAAAGAAGAGAGAGAAGTAAATAACAAACCTAACAAACATCCCGCGGAGGATGAGTGACCCCAGTAATAGAATCCTCGACAATAAAGAGCGGCGAAACGCCCTTTAGACGTCACTCCCCAGTCCCCCCCCCCTCCCCCCGTTTCATGTTTATATAACGTCCTCTCTCCCCGTTCAAGGCAGATGTTATTACAAAGCTGTCATCTAAATAACCTCATCCTCGGAGCAGCGTGCTCCGACGGCGCAGTCAAGCACCGTCACACCAACTCAAAGGGGCACCAACGCCACTCGGGGCGTATTCTCAGCCAGGCGTCGCCTTCTCGCCCAGAAGATCAAGGCGACGCGAAGAACATCGCCAAAGCAAAAGCACAGCAGGCCACGGGCACTGTGGACCAGTTCATCTATGTCGAGCACTGCCCTGAGTTCAGCCAGCTCCAGTATGTTCGGGCGCTGTACAAGCTGGTGGGCGGAAATAATATTATCCAGCTCGCCAATATGAACGGTCACGTCCTAGTGGGTCTTGCCACCAAACCATCCAGCATCAGCCGGTCAGTCCTGCCCTGCCTGCGGTTCCGACGATCGCCCCCTGGGCAACGATACTGGGACTGCGGCAACATCAGGCCCCTCGTTTGGGAGGCCTTCAGCATCATCAGGAGACTCCCTGACATACAGTGGGAACCAGTTTTGAAGACGACAACCTAGCCATCCTTGCACCAGCAAAGTCCCGAATCTACCGATACTTCGTACAAGTTAACCTGAGTGGTGGCATTAAAAACTCGTCATCGCCTGGAAGAGGACATTCATCGGTGGGAAAGAATCTCTTCCTCTTTTAATTTTTAGTGACAAAAGTTATTACTTTTGCGGATTTAACAAACAAAAAATGGAATAAGCTAGGGCCTAAATTAAAGTACCTTAATACACAGAAAAGCGTACACTCAAGAATACAACACTAACAATAAAGGGGAGATAAAAAAACTCACGATTTGTTAAATAAAATAAAAAAATACTTAGCTTTATTGTAGCGTTGGGAGGGATCGGACTGGGGACACAGGGATGCCAAGAGAACAGCCAGACAGGAAAAACCGCCAGTAGAAAAACCACTTTAAGTGGCTCCACGCAGATTATCCACGCACTCTCTGTTCTCTCCGCATTCCCCTCGTCCCCTTTATATACAAACATGGCCACATTCGTCCAATGAGAAGGCGTGAGAGATTGGTTCACTAACGAACGAAGACAACATTCTTCCCTCTAAAACCTGATCAGAAAAAAAAAACTAAAAATGTTTGTCAAATTAATTTGACAAAAGGTATCCTTCCAAAAAAAAAAAAAAAGGATTGACTAAAGAGAGGAGAAGTAGGCATCCAGGTCGTTCCATACAGGTGCCTTCCATCTTGTTCCTCCCAAAGAGAAAATAACCAGAAATCTGCGCAAACTACGTGGGTTACCATGAGTGATTACCAAGCACACACATATATAATATGCTTTAATAGACAGAGTTTAATGGGGGACTAATAAGCACTCATCTGGGACCGGCCGAGCATGAAAGTTAGAGACTTTGGTAACTGACAGAGGCTCGCTTGATGAGAAACCGAACGATCCAATTCCATTCAGTTCTCTCAAGTCCAAAAGAGCTAAAGACTCTTCTTAACGTCAGTTTCTAAACGCTTTCATCCAATCGACATGTACAACTTTCACATCGTTCATGGTGACCCCTCTTACTCTAAAGTTAACATCGGAGACCCTAGCTTCCACACGGAAAGGCCCATAGACGTTGGAGTAACCTTCAGTCTTAGAAACAGCTAGCATTACCAGATCTCCTCTGTCGAAACTTTTGGTATAATGTGGTCTAGGATTCATAAGCTTTTTAGCAGAATTACCTGAAATAAACTGTTTGACAGTCTCCTTTGCTTTCCGCATCCCCCTTAACCTCTCAGCCCAAGTAGGCTTTCTAAAACTATTAACAGACCCAGCGCTACACTTACAGTTTCTGTTAAACTTAGTAGGTGGCAACTTTACGGCCTCGTTTTCAATGTGCCTCACTGATTTCTCATCTAAGGAGCTTGGAACCATTGGTCTATGTGCACTGGCAATGCAGCTAAGGTCTACAAACTCATGGTCCTCTGGTTTCAAGGAAATCATGTTGCAACGTTCCCGTACGGGAGGCAACTGGATATTCAATCTCCTTATATCATTGATTCCCAGAATCCCGTCGTAGCCCTTATCTCCGAGTGACATTAGCCAAAACCTTATCTCTCCTAGCACGGTGCCGTTTTCGTTACCAACTCTACAGGTTTTAACACGTGTAAGTGTCTGCTCGTGGCCTGCTACTGACACTATACGTAAAGTTTTGGGTGCATCGTCCCAATTCTCCTTCAAGACCTTGCACTTTTCAGAATCAATGATACTGACTTGGCTTCCTGTATCATATAACAGATGCCACATATTGCCGTTAATATTCACCTTAACTATTGGCAGATTTCCAGTCTGATCGCCGCCATAAGAACGTATGTTCACAATCTCAGCATTGTCAAGAGTATTGCGGTTGGCAAACATAGAAGACTGTCTTGAGCAATCACTAGCTATATGTCCTAACCTACACTCAGGTAGACTCAGCTTGATTTCGCCCAACAATTTAGTCAGTTTTTCTATCTCACCCCTAAGGTCTTTAATACACTGCTCATTTTCGTGCTTCATCCTGTTTACACTGGAACTAGGCATCTTCATCTCACCCTTAATGCTATTTATTTTTTAACCCCTTCTACTGAACATACCCCTTTCATAAAGCTGCAACGGTGTTCTACACTATCCTCCGTGGCCATGACACTGACTGCTTTGTCTATTGATTTAACCTCACTACGAACAATAGCCTCTGTATACTTATCCAGCACATTTTCGAGGAGAATTTCGAAAACTAAACTATCGTCAAATCTGTACTCTACTTCATCTCTAATGGCCAGGAATCTTTCTTTAAAAAACATAGGACTTTCCCCAACTCTCTGCTTAAGACCTTCTATTAATTTAAGGCATTCCCTAATACCACGCGCTTTTTTAGGGTACAGTATGTTCAGTTTACTAACAATACTTTCGAAACTGCTATCGTTGCGGATACTAATCTCCTCTAAGCTCAACCTAACTTCAGGAGATAGGGCCTCGAACATAAGCAGTGCCTTGACCTCAGGATCCCATTTGCCTACTCGAGCTTTAAGCTCGACTTCCCGAATGAAGGACTCGAGACCAACTCCATTAAACACTGACAAGTTGAACATAGTGTTCACAAACATGATGGAGTACAATAATAATAATAATAATAAACCACTCAATCAAAGAAAAAAAAACCGCACGTAAAAATTACAGGAATTTACACGTGCGAACACCAATAATCCTGGCAGGGCTCGCCAATGACAAAAGTTATTACTTTTGCGGATTTAACACACAAAAAATGGAATAAGCTAGGGCCTAAATTGAAGTACCTTAATACACAGAAAAGCGTACACCCAAGAATACAACACTAACAATAAAAGGGAGATAAAAAAACTCACGATTTGTTAAATAAAATAAAAAAATACTTAGCTTTATTGTAGCGTTGGGAGGGATCGGACTGGGGACACAGGGATGCCAAGAGAACAGCCAGACAGGGAAAACTGCCAGTAGCAAAACCACTTTAAGTGGTTCCACACAGATTATCCACGCACTCTCTGTTCTCTCCGCATCCCCCTCGTCCCCTTTATATACAAACATGGCCACATTCGTCCAATGAGAAGGCGTGAGAGATTGGTTCACTAACGAACGAAGACAACATTCTTCCCTCTAAAACCTGATCAGAAAAAAAAAAAACTAAAAATGTTTGTCAAGTTAATTTGACATTAGTATCTTAGCGATTTATATTTTATTTTTCATATATTGACTAAGGAGAGGCAATAAATATATTTTAATTGTCTCTCTCGCGGCCGCGCGGTTCTTCGCTGCTTTAGGCCGGCATAATAGAGAATTCTAATATATATAACATCAGGATGCCATGGATATTATTGAGAATCAGAAGCTGAGAAAAAAGCAAAGGAAGATTCAATGGAGAAATAGGTTGATAAAAAAGAAAATACAACTTATTAAAATCTGCCTATTTCTTGCGATGGGCATGTAAATTCGGTGAAGGACATCGGCTTCGCAGCGTCCTCCGACGGCGCAGTCAAGCACCGTCACACCAACTCAGAGGGGCACCAACGCCACTCGGGGCGTATTCTCAGCCAGGCGTCGCCTACTCGCCCAGAAGATCAAGGCGACGCGGAAGAACATCGCCAAAGCAAAAGCACAGCAGGCCACGGGCACTGTGGACCAGTTCATCTATGTCGAGCACTGCCCTGTGTGTGAGTTCAGACAGCTCCAGTATGTTCGGGCGCTGTACAAGCTGGAAATAATATTATCCAGCTCGCCAATATGAACGGTCACGTCCTAGTGGGTCTTGCCACCAAGTGCCTCGCGGAGCGCCTCATCGAGGAAGGCCTCGTAATCCAGGAGACCCTACTCAAGACTTTCGCCTTCCGCAGTCGGGCGGAGAGAGTCGTCGTTAGCAACCTGCCCTTCTTCGAGGTGGATGCAGAGGTCATCGCCGTCCTGAGGCCTTACGGGCGGATCAGATCCATCGCCCCGCTGCTCATCAACGTCGAGGGCGTCATAATGAAGGATGGAAGTCGGGAACTGTTCATCCTTTTGAACGAGGGCGTGAAGCTGGAGAGACTCCTAACGCGCCTCAAAATCAACCACGAAGGCAATATCTTGCCGGCCTTCCTGGTGTACGGAGACAATTACTCGCGGTGCCAGAGACAGAGGCACCGTAGGGCCAACTGCCCCCTGACTCCCAAAAGGCCTGCAGATGCGCCTGAGCAGGCGCCCTCAAACACCGGCGCAGTCAAGCCCGGCCCTGCGTCCACTACACCCACCGCGGATCCACCTGCTGCTCCCATTCCAGCAATATCGCCTGAGAATATAGATGGCCCTTGCCACGTTTCCCCATCCTTCCCTCCCCCGACGACCGCGAAGTCTGTCGACAAAAGCAGCCCTGACCAGTCTCAAGACCCGCTGCAGGATCAGAGGGATTCCATCAACCTCACTCCTAGTGGAAAGTCCACCAAGACAAAAGGTGAAATGAAAACACTCCCCCAGAAGGTGCCGGGATCTATCTTCGCGGAGATAGAGAAGCTGGGGCTCGAGAGGGAGCCAGTCATCGAGGCCCTCCAATCCGTCCCTGGACTCAAAAACCTCCTCCCCTTCATTTCAGACAACCAGAAGACTGCGCTCAACAAGCTGGCCAGGAACCTGGTGGTGCGGATTCCCAGATCCAACACGCCCCTCTAAAAGCGTCTCTCCGACGTAAAAAGGCAGAACTGGGAGCCCACAATGAACCTCCGCGTCATGACACTCAACGCGCGAGGGCTCGCCGCTCGTGACAGAAGTTTAGAGCTCTGCCATTTTCTGGCCCAACACCATGTGGACATCGCATTCATCCAGAAAACGAACAAAGAGTCCCTGGACTACGCACAAGATCTTTGTCTCGGCTACAACGCCATCGTCGCCCCGCCTGCCGCTTCCAGGGGCTCCGGCCTCGCCTGCCTCTTCAGGCCGGGCGTTGCCCTATTGCGACATCGCGTCCTGTGGCCTTGATGCATCGACCTAGTCCACCTCGATGTCCACGGCCAGAAGATGGCCGTCATTAACTGTCACCTATCTCACGCTCCTCACGAGCGGCTTGAGCAAGTGGGAATTATCTAAGAAACAGCAGTCCGGGACAATGCCTGGGTCGTGGGCGACCTCAACATCGACGTGGGTCCTGCCGGAGCAACAGATTCGGCCTCTGTCGGAGCCCTCCCCAATCTGCTGGAGCAAGCCGCGCTGGAAAATGCCGCCACCTTCTTCAACTTGGCTCACCTTCCCACTAGAGTGGCCGACTTCGGGGGTCGGATCCACAACAGCCGATTTGATAGAATACTCCTCCCTGCCGCGCTAGTGGAGAGGGCAAAGAGCTACAGCACCCGATTCTACCGTCTCTCTGACCACTGTGCCGTCCTCCTCCAGCTAGGATCTCTCCCTGCTTCGGGATCACCCGGTGTGGCTGTTGTGCTGTGGTCAGCGGCTGCCATTGAACATCTGTCATCTTACATCAGGACGTCGAGTGGGCCGCCGAGGACCTTAATGACGGAGAGCTCTGGTCGGGATGGAACCGCATAAAGGCTGAAATATTGGCGGAAATCAGGTCACTCCACACAACTCGTCCTGAGCCGGAGGACGACTACATTACCCGAGCCAACCGTTACATCAGGGCCAGGCTCGAGGCCTCGTCGACGGAGGCCGACTATCCATCGCTGCCAGACCTCGGACGTGCGCTCCGCCGCCGTGTAGCAACCATCGTCAGGGATGAAGAGGGGGAGATTATGGGTGACCGCGAGCTACGCTCTAGGGCGCTCTCCTTATTCAGGCACCGCTTCGCTCAGGACCCAGCCGGCCCGGCCGAGGTAGAAGACAACTTCATCGCTGGAACCACCATCCCTATCATCTTCGAAGAAGACGATCCTCTACACCGGTCAGACATTTCCAGGGAGGAAATAGCTGCATCCATCCGCACGCTTCCCACTGGAAACGCCCCGGGATGGGACAGCTTGCCCTGCGAACTCCTCTCTGCCTATGAAGATATCTTCTCGGCTCTTCTGTGGAGGGTGTTCGGAGCTTCTTTGGTGTGCGGTGCCCTGCCATCATCTACACACCGCGGCTCCATTTGCCTGATCCCCAAGGCCCGCAGTGGTCCTGGTCTAACTGGCTTCCGCCCCATCACCCTACCTTCTACAGACTACAGGGTCCTCGCTGCCATCCTTCTACGACGTCTCAGGTCCCACCTCCCTACGATGGCGATTGACTGCCAGACCTACGCTATCCCGGGGAGGTCTACTTTCTGGAACATCGCTCGGGTAACGGACGAGGTCGAAATAGCAACTGCGGGGAGGTTGCCTCTGGCGGTCGTATCTGTGGACCTGGAGTCCGCTTTTGACACCCTGGACAGAGGATTCCTGATGTCGCTCTTGGTCTCCTTGGGCCTGCCGCAAACCTTCATCAGGTGGAACCAGCTCCTTTAAGCCGGGGCGAACGCGTCCCTCCGGATTGGAGAGCACCACCATGCCGCCTTCCCACTTCTAAACGGCGTGAGACAGGGCTGCGCAGTAAGCGCCTCGCTACCACTCCGCTCCTGCGTCGCCTCCAGAGTGCCCTTGGCGCGGGCAACGTCATCGCCTACGCCGACGATATCGTGCGGATGGTCCGCCAGGAGGAACACTTTAGTGAGGTGGTCTCCATCTTCCAGCGCGCCTTCGGGATCCGGGTGAACTTCAGAAAGTGCGTGGGCCTCTGGTGCTGCGCCTGGCGTGCCTTTCCCCTAGATATATCCTGGACTGACACCAGTTTGAGGATACTGGGCTGTGACATCCGGCCCAGAGCGTTAGCCGCCATGCAGGAAGGACATCTCCTGTATCTATTGGACGCGGCCTTCCGAAGATGGGCTCCCTTCACCCGCGGGCTCTCTCTCGTCGGTCGGGCCAGAGCCGCCAACTGCTTGGTGCTCTCCTCCTTCATGCATCACCTCCATGGATATATTCCAGCTGACTCCTCCATCTCCAAGCTGCAGGCCCGTCTGGTGCGGTTTGTCTGGGGTTCCGATCGCACCGCTTGGTTGCTGGCTAGCCTCCTATCTAGACCCGTCTCCCTGGGTGGCTTTTGCCTTCTTGACCTCTGCACGCAGATGCGGTTGGCGTGCATCAAGGGCGTGAAGCCTGCGTTGCGCGGAGGCCTAAGCGCCTACTCTTGGCTCTCCGAAAGTGGTGCCTGGCTGACTCCTCTTCCACCCGGGACCTGGTTACCAGCTCGTCGTCGACGGCTGCTCGGAGTCTGGGAGGCCGCCTCGGATATCCTGGCCCTGAACCACAAGGTGCTCCCGCAGAATCAGCTTTTAGGCCTCACCATCAACGGAGGCTGCAGGTTTCTCCGTCTCCCCGATCTCCTCGCCGCCTCGCAGTGGGTGGGAGCGCGGGTTGGAGACCTCATCGGCCATGGGTCCCCCCATCTTCGCGTCACCCGCGCTGCCTTCGCGGACGAAGCTGCTCTGTCGCAGTACACCAGCATACTCCTGGAAGGAAACTGCCGCGATTCCTACCGGGTCAACGGTATCGACGAGCCTAGCGTGCTTCGCGGAACGGCTACGCCCTTCCAGCGACTGACCACCCGCAACGCACGCCGCATGTTAGAACGCCCACGCCTGGCTGCACTGCCCCTCACCCAGCTGCTGGGTCGGTGGCTCCCCCATCTCAGCATCCCCATCTTCACCAGCTGGTCTTTTCTCCGGCGATGTGCCTTCTCGGGGGAAATGCTGACGTTGCCGTGCCTCTGACCCTGCAAGCCCTTCCCCATCCAGCACATCCGGCCTCAGCCCGGGAATCCTGCATCGCCTGTGGGTCCGGAGACTTGTCACTGGCCCACTGCTACTGGTCCTGTAGGTGGATCAGGCTAGTCATCGTGGAGGACTTCACCATCATCCAGCCTAAAATTTTTAATCTTTAGAATTTCTTCAAATTTTAAGGGGGATTCCCCACCCCTCGAACAAACAATGGCATTGGCTAAAAGCCCTGATTCTCCTCTACAAGAGGAAGTGAACCTTGTAGAGGTTCATCAAGAAGCCGCTGAGAAATCAGCTGAAATGGAAATTGCCACTGCTAATGGCGAAAATAAAACTTTCGCAAATTCGCCCAATGTTAAAGAAGAACATTCAAATTCGGCAGCGGATGCTAGCCACTGCCTTCCAACTACGGCTTCCAGCGCTGATGGCGGTCGGGTTTTGAACCAGGCTGAGGCCATGGGGCGTCAGGATCTTAACAGCGAGCCTTTTCCCTTTATCAGGGTTGAGCGGAAAAGGAGAAGGACATCAGCTTCGCAGCGTACTCCGACGGCGCCGTCAGGCACCGTCGCACTAGCTCAGAGAAACACCAACGCCACCCAGGGCGGATTCTCAGCCAGGCGTCGCCCTCTTTGCCCAGGAGATCAAAGCGACGCGAAAGAACATCGCCGAAGCAAGGTCACAGCAAGCCATGGGCACCATGGACCACTGCGTCTATGTCGAGCACTGCCCTGAATTCAGCCAGCGCCAGTATGTTCTGACGCTGGACAAGCTTGTGGGAGGGATCAACATCATTAATGAATTAACAACAATGAAATTTCCTCAAAATATATTCAATTTGATTTTCACTCAAAATTCAAAGATATATAAAAAACACAACAATAGAGCATATCCTGACTGCTCACACGAACATTTTAGATGGTAGAACACCATTTAGTGAAACCATAATCAACTAAGTGTTATTTAAGCTATTAATAACGTTATTTAACAATCAACGAATAGTTGATATTTATTCAGACAGATGGCGAAAGTCATCAGCAACTTTTAGTTGCATGACCAGGAGATACCTTTTTCTTAAGTTATTTATCTTATTCCGTGATATTTGGGCAGCCTATTTTCTTGATAAATCACGAAAAGCCAACCACATACGCCTGTTGGACTGTTGGCTCTCATCAGCGTGGTGCAAGCTGTACCTCTAAGATATATTCAAAGATAGGTAAGAGGTAAAAAAAATGATGCAAATTATAAAGAACTAGCCGAATGACCCGGGCAACGCCCGAGTTTTACCCGATTAAATGTTTTTATTCAAATACTATTCGTTACAATTATAAATTGGAGCCGTGGATGTCACTCTTGTGAAACGTCCCGCTCCAAACTTTACATGTACATTAGGTCAGCTGGTATTACCCCCATTTTCACCGCTAGAGGCGCGAGCGAAAGAGCAAATTTGCAAATAACACGACGGATATTCGGGATAGAGACATGAAATTTTCACTGAGTTTTTCCAGATTCTACTTTATATACTGTTAAAATTTCAGTCAGATTAGTTATGTATTGTGGACGTGTATAGTTGACAAACATACATACATACGCTGACTTTTATATATATAGGGATAATAATATAAATGAATTTTAAAAATTGTAAAAAAAAAAAAAAATGCATCGGCCGGGAATCGAACCCGGGCCGCCCGCGTGGCAGGCGAGCATTCTACCACTGAACCATCGATGCTTATAAGAAATGGCCATATTTGGGTGTTTATTCCATTCACAAAAGCAAACGATGACAGAATTGATTGATGATTCTGATACTTGTATATTTTAATAATAATAAAAATATAAATGAGTTTTAAATATTGTAAAAAAAAAATGCATCGGCCCGGAATCGAACCCGGTCCGCCCGCGTGGCAGGCGAGCATTCTACCACTGAACCACTGATGCTTCTAAGAAATGGCCATATTTGGGTATTTATTCCATTCACAAAACAAGGGTGACAGAATTGATTGATGACTCTGATAAATATAATACACAAAAAATCCTAAATAATTGCAATTAGATATTCAATGAATGAAAGGAAGAAAAAATTGCAACGAGTTTCTTTATTCTGAATGTTGGCGAGCTTTCAGGCGTTAGCCTATCTTCAGGCCGATTTCGCAAAAAATATATATACAAATAACACAAAATCTAAACTATATATAAGGTGTAGAACTAATCCTACCGGAAGTAAATTAAACAAATTGTAATAAAATATATTGTATACAACGATACATGCAAATATGCCGAAAACTTTAAATTAAAAATAAATTCTAAAACTATGAAATTTGAGATACGCTGAAATTGCATAAAAAGGACTAAAATAAGTCTTGGCAATTACAATAAGGCAAACATAAACAAACCGACTATGTATTTATACAACTAACATAATTCTATTCCAACTCTCCGGGTGAGAAACCATGAATTTAGCTATGGGATATATGAAGGTACTGCTGTGGTATATCGATCCTTCTATTAAGGCTCTTTTTATCGTTCGAAATCAAGGATTCAAGAATAAGTCTATTATATTTAGAGAATATATTCCGGAAGTAACACTTAACATCTTGTAGGTTAAAATGATGGCCAGTAGAATCCTCATGTTGATAAATAAGAGATCTGCTATCTTGGTTCCTTACGTTCCTGATATGTTCTTTAACTCTGGTGCCGACTGTTCGGCCGGTTTCCCCCACGTAAGAAGCGGTACATTGTTGGCAAGATAATGAATAAACTGCATTTTGTTGGTCACTCGGTTCTGTCTTAACCTGAGATTTCGTAATCGGATGTCTGACTATTTGGCCGATGGATCGAGAGCCTACAAAAATAGGCCTAATCCCAAATTTCTTCAATACCTCTGCTAGCCTTTGATTAGTAGGGGAATACTGCAAATAGCAATTAGATCGATATACCTGCCGGTTTTGGGGAGGAAACCAGTTATAAGTGTGTTTCATCACAAATGAGGCTGGGAATCCATATCTCTGGAGGTTTCGGATGATGTTGCTCATTTCAATCTTTTTGAAGCCTGGTAGGGAGCAATGCGTGATAATTCTTTTTGTCAATGTTTTAACTATGGAAATTTTGTGACTTATCGGGCCAAATGAGTTGGCATTGCTCCCTACCAGGCTTCAAAAAGATTGAAATGAGCAACATCATCCGAAACCTCCAGAGATATGGATTCCCAGCCTCATTTGTGATGAAACACACTTATAACGGGTTTCCTCCCCAAAACCGGCAGGTATATCGATCTAATTGCTATTTGCAGTATTCCCCTACTAATCAAAGGCTAGCAGAGGTATTGAAGAAATTTGGGATTAGGCCTATTTTTGTAGGCTCTCGATCCATCGGCCAAATAGTCAGACATCCGATTACGAAATCTCAGGTTAAGACAGAACCGAGTGACCAACAAAATGCAGTTTATTCATTATCTTGCCAACAATGTACCGCTTCTTACGTGGGGGAAACCGGCCGAACAGTCGGCACCAGAGTTAAAGAACATATCAGGAACGTAAGGAACCAAGATAGCAGATCTCTTATTTATCAACATGAGGATTCTACTGGCCATCATTTTAACCTACAAGATGTTAAGTGTTACTTCCGGAATATATTCTCTAAATATAATAGACTTATTCTTGAATCCTTGATTTCGAACGATAAAAAGAGCCTTAATAGAAGGATCGATATACCACAGCAGTACCTTCATATATCCCATAGCTAAATTCATGGTTTCTCACCCGGAGAGTTGGAATAGAATTATGTTAGTTGTATAAATACATAGTCGGTTTGCTTATGTTTGCCTTATTGTAATTGCCAAGACTTATTTTAGTCCTTTTTATGCAATTTTAGCGTATCTCAAATTTCATAGTTTTAGAATTTATTTTTAATTTAAAGTTTTCGGCATATTTGCATGTATCGTGGTATACAATATATTTTATTACAATTTGTTTAATTTACTTCCGGTAGGATTAGTTATACACCTTATATATAGTTTAGATTTTGTGTTATTTGTATATATATTTTTTTGCGAAATCGGCCTGAAGATAGGCTAACGCCTGAAAGCTCGCCAACATTCAGAATAAAGAAACTCGTTGCAATTTTTTCTTCCTTTCATTCATTGATAAATATAATGTTAGATTATGTTAGCATAATGAATTAGTCAGTATTCCCATGGTCTCCAGCGAAGAGGTGTGGATTGACTTTTTGAAAATATACATAATTATATAGTAGCTTCTATAGAAATAACTAAGATAAGCCGAAATAGCTCAATTGAAATAGCGTTAGACTGAACATCTAAAGGTCCCTGGTTCGATCCCGGGTTTCGGCATCTTTTTTTAATTTTTAAATTTTTACTTACCGTAACTTGACACGTGACTTAACGTGACAGAATTGTGCATGACTCTGATAACTGTATATATTAATGATTATATAAAACATAATTAAAAAGAAACTCACCACGCTATATTTTCGTTTTCTCTTTAACTTTTAAAACGTGGCTAAAGTATGCATAAAACATAATCTTTATTTTTAAAACTTAATTCAATATATAAAATAGTTGAAAAATAATATTACAAGTTATTAAAAAAAAAAAAAAGTTGCATCCAACTGGATACAAAAATACGAGCCAACTATGCCGCCCTTACGTTGCAGAGCTGTTCTCGAAGCCAAACTTCACGCGGTAATTACAGAATAAAGAAAAAATGTTAATACCAATAAACTAGATGGTTTTCTCCTTACCGATATTAAACCTTCACATACAGACTTTATAATTATAATAAAAATTAGAATAGTTGTAGTGGACTTGTTAATTGTTGAGACCGCTGGTAAGGTTCACATTCGGTGATCTAAGCTCTCCCAATAATTTTTAAAACATTCAGAAATTATATAAACAACAAATCATTTTCATTACATATATTCAAAATGATTGTCAAAATCATTTATCTTCATATATCATATTATTGCATCATGATTAATGCGCGTATTTTTAAAATTATTTATAATATTATTTTTAATTTATTCAAAATTTGAATTATAAATGTCATAATTTGTATATACCAAGATGTAACCCCACCACAATATATGCAATGTATCGTCCAGAAAGTTTTAATAAAAGTAAGGCCTCGCGAAAAAGAGAGAACAGCAATTACCAGGATTACATCATCCAGGAAGTAAGGTCACTACCCAGGAACCATAAAACTAAGTTCAAAGACCTTCTTTTTCCTGGAGGATGGTAATCATGAAAAGACAATGGAGGTACCTATATCCAATCAGAGTTCAGCATGAGCAACTAACAGCCAACCAAAAGTAACCACGTAGACGATCTCAACCAATGAGAGGCATAGAGAGTTAACGAGGAAAATCTCGGACTCAAAGTTAGTCAGGAGGGAAGTCGACCCGACTAGGAGCAAGACGTGCCTAATCCCTTCTCACCAAGGTAACATCTTTTCCGAATGTGATAGGAAAGTACCCCATTAATCTCAAAACCTTCTCTCCCTTATTCGCGAAGTCCTAGATTTAATCCCATCCTGTTTTCCCTCTCGTTATTTCCCCTGTGGAACCCTACCATTCAAGTACGACTGCGCCATCAACCACCACAAGTCAGCAATTCTACAGTAAGTCTACAAGGTCTTACATAGGAATAACAATCAACAATCAAAAAAGGGTCCAATTAAATTGTTGCACCAGGTTGCGGCTTGGCAGACTCTTCAAACTTGGTCCTCTCCTGTGCTGGGTCTTATATCTTACCAGAACGTGTCTCAACCATCCTACAAATTTATACAAGGGAATAATGAGATAACTCTACTTTAAGTAGCCTCCAGAATACTTTATTTCTTTCTCACATCAAAGAGAGCAGTGAAGTCACACGGGTACCTAAATACAAATGATGATTCTATAATAGACATATTCTGTTTATAATACATATATTCTGTTTAATAAAATAAATAAATATAAATATAATTTTGAATTTAAAATATATGAAAAATAACATTACAAATTAAAAAAAAAATAGGTTCATTAGCCATGATGAAACACATCCCCCTCTCCAGAGGTCGTCACGTCCTCGTGAGTTACCTCATCAATTCTCTCAAAATAGGGTTTGAAACTTGAGACATGGACAATCAATGGGTCTTGGCCAGGATTATCTTTCGGCTCAATTAAGTAATTTACGTTAGACAGCTTCTTTAATATTCGATATGGGCAAAAATATTATCTCAATAGTTTTTCACATTTTCCGATTTTCCTGACTGGTGTCCAAACTGCCACTAGATGTCCTGGTTCATAGATTTTCTCATTGTGTTTTTTGTCATAGTTTCTTTTCATTCTTTCCTGAGTCTTCTCTGTGTTGTTAATGACTACCTGTCTCGTCCTTGCTATTTTATCTAAGTAATTTTCTATATATTCGTCGTAATCGTCCATGTTACTGTCCGTTGGGATATTCTCGTCGTCTAAGAGGGACATGGGTTCCCTTCCAAACAACAGGAAAAATGGAGAGTAGCCTGTGGTTTCTTGAATCGTGCTATTATACGCGTGGGTGATAAAAGGGAGGATTTCGTCCCAGTTTTTCTGATCCGTATTCACATACATGATAATCATGTTGATTAGAGTTCTATTTAGCCGTTCCATTAGTCCGTTAGTCTGGGGATGGTAGCTCGTCGTGAAGCAGTGTTTAACTTTGCACATTTTCATGACCTCCTCCATCAAATTGCTAGTGAACTGTGAACCTCTGTCGCTAATGAGAAACCTTGGGGCCCCGTGACGTAAAAAAATGTGTTCGATTAAAAATGTAGAGACTTCTTTCACTGTTGATTCTGATACTGCCTTTGTTTTAGCGTACTTGGTATAATAGTAAGTCAACACAATTATCCACTTCCTTCTTTTCGTTGATGGCAAGGGGCCAACAAAGTCAATTCCGATTCTTTCAAAAGGGTGGTTAGCTGGGGGAATAGGTTGTAAAAGTCCAGAAGGCAAGTGATTTGAACCTTTCCGACTTTGGCAAAGATGGCACGTCTTTACAAATTCTGAAATATCTTTCAACATGGAAGGCCAATAGTATTTATTATTCAATCGGTAAGTGGTTCTGGCGACGCCCAGATGACCATTCAGCATATGGTTGTGGTATTCACTCATGATTTCCTTCCTTCTCTTCTTTGGCACTACCAACAACCATGCCCTACCTTCAGGATTTGGATTTTTCTTGTAGAGACACCCATTTTCTTCTTTAAAGTTCTGTGTAATTGAACGCTTGTTTCCACTAAGGTTCTCCTTAATATTCTCAATAAAATCATCCTTTTCGTCTATTATTTGATTCAGAAATAGTCTCATAATCTTCGCTCCATTCGTTTTCCGGTAAGGGTCCTCTAGATAGACCATCAGCGTCCAGATGTTTTTTTTACCAGATTTGTGTATAATTTCGAAATTATATTATTGAATCTTCAGTGCCCATCGTGCTAATCGACCGGTCGGATATTTCAGATTCTTAAGCCAGCATAGTCCATGATGATCAGTTACGATTTTGAAGTGCCTTCCATATAGGTAGGGTCGTAACTTGGACATTGACCACACAACAGCTAGACATTCTTTTTCGGTAGTCGAATAATTTTGCTCAGTGTTCGACTTAAATATGAGATCACCTTTTCTTAATCGCCGTACTTTTGGACTAATGTTGCACCCAAGCCGATGTTAGATGCCTCAGTATGAATGTAAGTAGTTGCATCCGGATCAAAGTGCCCTAATATTGGGGGATTTATCAATGCTACTTTAAGGGTTTGAAATGCTTTTTCTTGATTTTCTGTCCAGGTAAAAGGTACATTCTTTTTTATAAGACTGGTTAATGGATCGGCAATTTTCGAAAAACCTTTGATAAATTTTCTATAATATGAACACATTCCTAAAAATGATTGAACTTCTTTTATCATTTTGGGTCGAGGAAAATCTCTAATAGCCTTGATATTATGCTCCGCTGGTTTTATACCATGTTGATTAGTTATATGGCCAAGAATCTCCAGTTCTTCAAAAGCAAATTGGCATTTTTTGTTGTTCAATTTTAAATTAGCCTCTCGAAAACATCTTAGAACAGCTTCTATTCTTTTGAGATGTGTTGAAAAATCCGAACTATATATGATTTCGTCATCTAGATAACATAAGCAAATTTGCCATCTAAGATTACCAAGCATATTTTCCATGTTCCTCTCAAATGTAGCAGGGGCATTGCATAGTCCAAACGGCATTACGTTGAACTCATATAGGCCATGTGCTGTAGTGAAGGCTGTCTTTTCTTTATCTTTCTCCTCAACCTCTACTTGCCTATATCCTGATTTAAGGTCAATTGCTGAAAAGTATTTAGATCCTTGAAGTGTGTCCAATACTTCATCAATTCTGGGAATTGGGTAAACATCCTTCACTGTTACATAATTCAATTTTCTGTAGTCAACACAGAATCTGTACTTACCATCTCGCTTCTTGACCAATATTAATGGCTGGCTTTCAAAGCACAATGTTTGGCTTTTTAATATTTTCAATGGTCGAGAGTAAGGGTTTGTTATCCAGATATATGTTTCTTTATTCGCAACATTTATTAAGCTTCTCGCTAGTCGAAGTCCATTTGTTTGAAACATTTTATGGTTCTCCTCGACGATGTATTCGCCATCCTCTGCTTCTACAAATGCCTTAATCAATTTAATAGAAAGTTCTGGTACAATGGCATCCTTTGCACTTTTTATTTTTTTCTGTTGATATTTGATTACGTCACGATTTTCTGTCAAGTCATATTTGATTATTTCACGCTGACATCAATTTTTGCGTTCATTTTCTTAAGAAAATCTCGTCCAAGTATAAATATTCGCAAATGTGTTCTCATTATCACAAATTGATGTGTAAGCGTTTTGTCATCAAATTTTATATTTAAAACAATATTTCCTACGATATCTAATTCTTTTCCATCGGGTCCGGAGTACATTTTATCAGGATTTATTATTTCAAGACCTGTATTAAGAGCTGTACTAAGGTCGACCACTGAAAGATCGGCGCTTGTTACAATCAAAGCTTCGCAGATACCGATTCTATCCACGTTAATGTTCATTTCATATTTGGGGTCCAACTTTTTAATTCCATTTATGGTCGACTTGCTTTGATTGACGGACTCAGGCGCGATGCTTAGTTTAAATCTTCCAATGCGGCATATCTATTTCTTGTAGGGATACTTGGGTACGTGTTATTACTTACGTCAGCGTAGAGCAGAGGTCTCGACTTCTCAGTTCCATTATCCATTCGGATTTCTTCTTCGACCTTGTCTTGTGTAACTATGGGGTCCTCTTCCACAATTCTTACAAACCAGACTCTGCAATACCGCGCTACGTGTCCTGGCTTGTTACACTTGAAACATATTGGTCTCCCGTCTTCTGTCCTATTCCTGTTTGAATCTGGACTCTTATTGTATGTTTTCCTTGGGTAGACCGGTTTTGGCTCGGGATTTGGAGTGTAAGATCGACTAGGGGCAGATACCTGGGGCAGACGCTTGTTCTGGTAGTACCTCGGAGTGGGGGCCTGGGGCTTGGAGGTGTTCTGGTAGTACCTCGGAGCGGGGGCCTGGAGGTGTTCTGATATGGTCTTCTGAACGACGTAGCATTCTTCCATTGCTCTTGATGATGGGGACGAGGAGAGCGTGGTCCATTATATAGAGCTTCTGATTTTTCTGCACGTTCTTGGTAATTCTTTTCGAACAAATCCAGCTTTTTACAAATTTCTAGAAGTTCGTTGGTATTTCTAGGAGGGTTGAGGTGGAGGGCAAAAGAGTATTCCTTCTTCAACCCTCCAATAACCCAGTCTATTTTAGTCTCTTCTTCCATTTGGGGGTCGACCTTGTTGCACAGTACAAGAATATCCTCTGCGAACCTGATTGCAGGTTCATTCCACTGTTGCATCCTGTTCAGTCTCATCTTCATTTCTTCTTGTTGGCGTCTGAGGCAAAATCCTCAATTAGGCGGCTCTTGAAATTTTCCCAGCTGGTGAAACTTATCTTGTGTAGGTTCAGCCAGGTTTTGGCGCTACCAATCATATTCATGGCAGCATAACGGGAGATAATGTTGTCTGCCCAATGGTACAGGAAGCCAATTTCTTCAAGAGATTCAATCCATCATACTTGGGGGTGTCGATGTTGGGATTCAGGACAACTGGGTCGGAATTTGCATCTCTACCAATTGTTGCACCAGGTTGCGGCTTGGCAGACTCTTCAAACTTGGTCCTCTCCTGTGCTGGGTCTTGTATCTTACCAGAACGTGTCTCAACCATCCTACAAATTTATACAAGGGAATAATGAGATAACTCTACTTTAAGTAGCCTCCAGAATACTTTATTTCTTTCTCACATCAAAGAGAGCAGTGAAGTCACACGTGTACCTAAATACAAATGATGATTCTATAATACATATATTCTGTTTATAATACATATATTCTGTTTAATAAAATAAATAAATATAAAATATAATTTTGAATTTAAAATATATGAAAAATAATATTACAAATAAATATAAAATAGGTTCATTAGCCATGATGCAACAATATTATATATATATATTTTTTATTTAAAACATATTATTTAGATTATCATCATTCCTTTTTATAAGTTCAATCCTTTTGTAATGTTTTATTGTACATATATCTTTATTGCCCTTTGGAGCGAGAGAGGACCTAGACCAAGACTGCGGATCGCGACCTATGAGGAAGACAAGAATAAATAAATGCAATAACTTTTAAAGATAAATTATTTTTATTTAATTTTATTTATTTACTTTCATTTATTTACTTCGACTATGGAAACCCGCTCGGGAAACGTGTATAACACCAAGAAGGAAGAAACCAAGGTCGACGACCCTGCAAAGCTGCAACTTGGTGCAACATTTGGTGGAGATGCTGGGTCGCCGACCTTGGTTTCTTCCTTCTTGGTGTTATACACGTTTTCCGAGTACGTTTCCATAGTCGAAGTAAATAAATAAAAGTAAATAAATATAAAATTAAATAAAAATAAATTACCTTTAAAAATTATTGGGTTTATTTATTCTTTTCTTCCTGATAGAGATGCTGGTTCCGACCCAGTTGCTTTGAACCCCAATAGATTGGTTTCCTCTACCATTGGCAGACTACATAATTGCCCGTTATGCTGCCATGAACATGACGAGAAGCGCTAAAACCTGATTGAATTTGCACAAAGCTTGTTTCACGAGTTGGGAAAATATTAAATTACGCCTCATTCAGGATTTTTCTCTGGACGCGAATAAAGAAGAACTAAAAATAAAGCTTAACAGAATGCAACACTGGAATGAACCAGCAATCAGGTTCGCGGAAGACATCCTAGTGTTGTGCAACAAGGTTGACCCCGCAACGGAAGAAGAAAAAAAATCGAACATGTTATTGGAGGACTGAAAAAAAAGAGTACTCATTCGCGCTCTACCTGAACCCTCCTAAAACTACCGATGAACTTCTTGTCGTGTGCAAGAAAATGGATTCTTTTGAAAAGAAGTATCGGGAAAGTGTGGAGAAATCAAGAAGCCTATATAATGGTCCACGCTATTTAAGACCCCAACAACAATCGAGGAACGTGCCGCCGACTGCCACACGAAACTACCAGACCACTTCCAGGCCCTAGGCCCCTGTTTCCAAATATTACAAGAACGACTCCCCTCCTACTCCCATGCAGTATCGAAACAACTTGCCCCAGCCCTCTACCCCTAGACGTCATTATAATTCAAACTTTGTCCTGAAACCAAACCTCCAGAGAAACACCTACAATAAAAGCCAAGAAGTGGGTAAAATAGGACGGAAGAATAAAGACCAATCTGCTTTAAGTGTAACAAGCCAGGGCACGTGGCCCGTTATTGTAGGGTCAAGTTTATAAGAATCCTAGAAGAGGATACAACCCAAGAGAAGGTCGAAGAGAAATTCCAAATAAATGAAATATCAGAGAAATCAGGACCTCGGCTTTATGCTGATGTATGTCATAGCACACAGACAAATATTCCTACCCGGAATAGATATTCCGTGTTGGAAGATTTAAACTAAGCGTCGCGCCTGAATCTGTCAATCAAAGCAAGTCGACCATAAATGGAATCAAGAAGTTGGACCCTAAATACAAATTAAAAATTCTTGTGGACAAGATAGGGACTTTTGAAGCTTTGGTTGATACAGGCGCTGACCTCTCAGTGGTCGACCTCAGAACGGCCCTCGATACAGGCCATGGTATAAGTAAATTCGCAAAAACTTGTGCAGGAGCCGATGGAAAAAACAAAAAACATAGTAGGAAGTATATTTTAAATATAAAAATTGACGACAAAGCATTATCGCACAAATTTGTGATCTTGAAAACGCATTTACGGACATTAAATTTTGGAAGAGATTTCTTTAAGAAAACGAACGCGAAAATAGATTGCAAAACAAGAAATAATAAAATACGATCTGACTAATAATTATGACATAAGCAATTATGAACTGAAAAAAAAATAAAAATCGTTGAAGATACTGTTATACCTGAACTGTCTATTAGATTGATTAAGGCCTCAATAGAAGCAGAGGTTAGCGAATATGTCATCGAAGAGAACAACAGAATGATTCAAACAAATGGTCTTCGATTGGAAAGAAGTTTGCTTACTGTCCCGGAGAGGAAAACTCATATCTGGATAACGAACCCTTATCCTCGTCCTTTAAAAATCATGAAATACGAGGGGTGTCCCATAAGTCCGTGGCCCGACATATAAAGAAAATGACTAATAAAATTATTATGATTTATTTTTCAACATAATCCCCTTTAAGGTCTATACACTTTTTCCAGAGATGTTCTAATGCTTTTATGCCCTCCAAAAAGAACGATGTTTCAAGTGACTCAAAAAATGAGGTTACAGCATCAATGACCTCTTCATCTGACCTAAAATGAATGCCAGAAAGTGATTTTTTTCAAATGAGGAATTAGGTGGAAGTCGGACGGAGCTAGATCTGGTGAATAGGGGGAATGTGGTAAAGGTTCAAAACCAGAATCATAAATAGCAGCCATGGCTTGCAGCGACCGATGAATCGGAGCATTGTCTTGATGGTAAACAATCTTCCTGGACAACATTCCTCTTCTCTTTTTCTTTGATAGTTTCTCGTAGTTGCTTCACAAGATTTACATAATAATTGCCAGTTAGGTTTGACCCTTATTCAAAAAGTCTAGAAGAAGTACACCCTCGGAATCCCAAAAGACCGACACCATAACCATACCAGCTGATGGAACTCTCTTGGCTTTCTTGGAGGAGGGGAATCGGAGTGTCTCCAATGCATGTATTGTTGCTTAGACTCTGGTGTAAAGTGATAGGCCCAAGTCTCATCCATGGTAACAAATCTATTAACAAATTCCTCTGGATTGGCTTCAAATAACGCAAGATTGTCCAAAGATAACTTCTTTTTACAGCCTTTTGATCGGGTGTCAAAGGTTTGGGAACCCAACGGGCAGAAAGCTTCCTGAGGCCCAAGTGTTCTCTCATGATCCGATCCACTGTTGTTTTTGGAATACCCAAGGTCTCCTCTATCTGACGAACTGTCATTCTTCGGTCCATCATAACCAAATCATGTATCTTGTCGATGTTTTCTTGAGTAACTGACTCAACAAGTCTTCCTGGCCGATGTTCGTCTTCGGTGCTGATTTTCCCTAATTTAAACGCAACTACCCATTTTTTTACTGAACTATAGGAAGGAGCATCTTCCTTTAATGTATCCACCATATCCTCACAGATTTCCTTCGGCGACATTCCTTTCTTACAAAGATATTTTATTACAGCACGAATCTCGTTTGTTTCCATTTCATATAATTCGTGTTTCTTCTCCACTTTCAGAGCCTATAACAAAAAAAAAAAAAAAAAAAAACGGTTAGTTGTAGAAACTTAAAAATTTACATATCTTTATGCAAGGCTTTAAGGTATATATGGTAACATTTATTGGTTTCTAATATTTCGTTCTCATGGTCGGGCCACGGACTTATGGGACACCCCTTGACCCAACATTGGCTTATGGAAGCCTTCTTGCAGAAGTAAAGTTCATAGAGAAGTTAGAGCAAATTAATAATGACGAAATCCAATTTCAGATAAACAAAAATTTATCACCTAAAGAACAAGAGGAGTTAAAACAAATTTTGATTAAGAATGCTTATTTCTTTTCGCCGAGGTTAGGCAGTACCAATTTGGCAAAACACCGGATCGACACAGAATATGCAAAACCGATAAAGCACAAGCCATAGAGGGTAAGCCCCAAAGAGCGGGACATTATAAAAGATCAAATTGATGAAATGCTCAAAAAAGGCATAATTAGACCATCTTCAAGTCCCTGGTCTTCCCCCGTAATACTGGTCAAGAATAGAGATGGTAAGTTAAGATTTTGTGTAGACTATAGAAAATTGAATGAGGTAACAGTGAAGGATGTTTATCCAATCCCAAGAATTGATGACGTAATGGATACTCTCCAAGGATCGAAGTACTTCTCAGCAAAAGACCTTAGATCGGGATATTGGCAAGTCGAAATTGAAGAGAAAGACAAGGAGAAGACATCTTTCACTACGACCCACGGATTATATGAATTCAACGTCATGCCCTTTGGACTATGCAACGCCCCTGCTACTTTCGAGAGGAATATGGACAATGTGCTTGGAAATCTAAGATGGCAGATTTGCCTTTGTTATCTGGACGACGTAATTATATACAGATCAGACTTTCCAACCCACCTTAAAGTACTTGAAGCTGTCTAAAAATGTTTTAGTGAATCTAATTTGAAACTGAACGACAAGAAATGCAGATTTGTCTTTGAAGAACTTGAGATCCTTGGTCATATAACCAACCAACAGGGTATAAAACCGGCCGAATATAATATCAAAACCGTTAGGGATTTTCCTCAGCCGAAGAAGGTCAAAGAAGTACAATCATTCCTAGGAATGTGTTCCTATTATAGAAAATTCATTAAATATTTCTCAATAATTGCTGACCCACTGACAAACTTATCAGGAAAAATGTGCAATTTACCTGGACAGTAAATCAAGAGGAAGCATTTCAGAACCTTAAAAAAGCTATGATAAATCCGCCAATTTTGGGTTAATTTGATCCATTTGCAGCCACCTACATCCACACAGACGCCTCTAACATCGCTTAGGTGCAACACTGGTCCAAATATTCTGTGGGGAAAAGAAGGTGATATCATATTTGAGTCGAACTCTAAGTAAATCTGAGCAAAATTACACTGGTCAACAAGATTTTTGCACAAGAGAACCTGATTATGTTTCTAGTGTAACTTTTCATGCTGAACTCAAAAATCTAATCAGAAATTTCCCATCACCTATGGTTTTTGCGTGACGGTCTTTTATTAGTATTGGGATAAATACACTAAAAATTGCAAACAATGTCACGTAACTGGTTTATCAAAAAATATTTTTCTTTGTCCACAAAGAAATAGCATCTTATCTACATGTCCTGAATCCAAATATACCATTAGTTTTTTTCTATTACACAATATTTCTGAGATACACCTACTTGAATTTGGAAATATTGTTAATATATAGGCATATATGAAAGAAACATATTTATTATTGAAAAGCAGTGACAGTGGATTTTCTTCTATACTTTGCTTGTGGTAGATCCCTCTTGAGTGCCCAGCAGTCGTCGGCAAGCATAGAGGGACTCCATTTACCTTGGTACCGCTTCTCCATGCTTGATATAGCTTGATGAAACCTCTCACCATGCTCATCGCTAACTGCGCCAAGATTGTCTGGAAAGAAATCTAGATGTGAATGCAGGAAATGGATCTTGAGGGACATGTTACATCCCAGTGCCTTGTAGGAAAGCAACAGATCATTAACTATGTCTCGGTAATTTTCAACCTTGACACTTCCTGAGAAGTTTTTGCAAACGTTTCTAAAGAAATTCCATGCTGCTGCTTCAACTTTATTCAAACTATTTTGAAAATTTCCATCCTGCTGCAATTCTCGAATCTGAGGTTCAACGAAAATGCCTTCTTTAATCTTCGCTTCACTTATACTAGAAAATTTTTGTTTTAGGTAGGCAAATCCACTGGCATTTCGATCCATTGCCTTGACAAAGTTCTTCATTAATCCCAGTTTAATATGTAATGGTGGTAAGTAAATATTTTCTGAATCGATCAGGGGTAGATTTGCAATATTTTTATATCCTGGAGTAAAGATTTTACGGTTTGGCCAGATTTTTTTAATGTAATGCCTTTCCCTATCTCTGCTATCCCACTCACACAGAAAACAACAAAATTTGGTATATCCAAGCTCTAATCCACGCAAGAGAGCAACGACTTTCAAATAGCTGCATATTTTCCAACCGTATCTTTCATATTCTATCTTTTTCAAAAGCAGTTTCATGTTTTCGTAAGTCTCTTTCATGTTGGATGCATGTATTTATCCCAATACTAAAAAAAAAATCGTCAGGCAAAAACCATGGGTGATGGGAAATTTCTGATTAGATTTTTGAGTTCAGCATGAAAAGTTACACTAGAAACACCATCAGGTTCTCTTGTGCAAAAAAAAGTTTTTTTTGTAGACCTGTGTTATTTAACCACCGAAAAGGAATGTTCGGCTGTGTTGTGGGCGATATAAAAATTACGACCCTACCTATATGGAAGACACTTCAAGATGATTACAAACCATTACGCATTGTGCTGGCTGAAGACTAGCAAGATGATCACTGAAAATTCAGGAATACGATTTTGACATAATACACAAATTGGGTAAAAAACATTTGGACGCTGATGGTTTATCTAGTGGACCCCTACCTGAAACGGATTGGGTCGAAGAGTATGAACGACTATTTTTGAATCAGATAGTAAATGAAGAGGATGAATTCATAGAAAATGTTAAGAAAAACCTTAAAGGAAGCAAACGAGCAATCACACAGAATTTTAAAGAGGAAAATGGATGTCTATATAAGAAGAACCTAAACCCTGAAGGCAGAGCATGGTTGCTGGTAGTGCCGAGGAAGAGAAGGAAAGAAATCATGAGTGAATTCCACAACCATATGCTGAATGGCCATCTGGTGGTCGCCAGAACCACATACCGTTTTAAAGAATAAATATTATTGGCCTTCCATGCTGAAAGATGTTTCAGAATTTGTAAAGACGTGCCATCTTTGCCAAAGTCGGAAAGGTTCAAATCAGTCGCCCTCTGGACTCTTGCAACCCATTCCCCCAGCTAACTACCCTTTTGAAAGAATCGGGTTTGACTTTGTTGGCCCCTTGCCATCAACGAAAAGAAGGAAGTGGCTAATTGTGTTGGCTGACTATTATACCAAGAACGCTGAAACAAAGGCAGTATCAGAATCAACAGTAAAAGAAATCTCTACATTTTTAATCGAACACATTTTTTTTACGTCACGGGGCCCCAAGGTTTCTCATTAGCGACAGAGGTTCACAGTTCATTAGCAATTTGATGAAGGAGGTCATGAAAATGTGCAAAGTTAAACACTGCTTCACGACGAGCTACCGTCCCCAGACTAACAGACTAATGGAACGGCTAAATAGAACTCTAATCAACATGATTATCATGTATGTAAATACAGACCAGAAGAATTTGGACGAAATCCTCCTATTCATCCCCCACGCGTACAATACAACGATTCAAGAAACCACAGGCTACTCTCCATTTTTCCTGTTGTTTGGGAGGGAACCCATGTCCCTCTTTAACGACGAGAATATCCCAATTGACAGTAACATGAACGATTACGACCAATATATTGAAAATTACTTAGATGAAATAGCAAGGACGAGGCAGGCAGTCATTAACAACACAGAGAAGACTCAGGAAAAAATGAAAAGAAACTATGACAAAAAACACAATGAGAGAATCTATAAACCAGGACATTTAGTGGTAGTTTGGACATCAGTCAGGAAAATCGGAAAGTGTGAAAAACTATTGAAAAAATATTTTGGCCTATATCGAATATTAAAGAAGCTGTCCAACGTAAATTACTTAATTATACCAAAAGATAATCCTGGCCAAGGCCCATTGATTGTCCATGTCTCAAGACTTAAACCTTATTTTGAAAGAAATGATGAGGTCACTCACGAGGACGCGAGGGGGAAGTTTTGCATAATGATTAATGCGCGTATTTTAAAAATTATTTATAATATTATTTTTAATATATATAAAATTTGAATTATATATTTATTTATTTTTATTTAAAACAGATTATTTAGAGATTATCATCATTCCTTTTGTAATATTTCATTGAACATATATCTTTATTGCCCTTTGGAGCGAGAGAGGACCTATTCCAAGACTGCGGATCGCGTTATTTAAGTTATCTCAACTGAAAGAAGACATCCACCGCAGTCACCTGAAAATATCCCTGGCCCTAGTACTATGTAGTTATTGAGACTGACGACGTAAGTCTCCTGCTGAGCATCGGGTCGATGCTCTTTATAGGAGGAGGCTATGTGGCGAAGAAATATGTTATTATTTAATTTAATATTATTCAATGAAAATATATTCAACAGATTATAAAAATATATATTATTCTGTATTTGTGAAATCATCTTTAAAATATTTCTTTGCTTACTTGCTTAAGATTCTCTAGCTGTAAAGAGTTTGGCTGACCTGTTAATAACTGTCGACTCCTCGCTGTGACGTCATCAATAAATACTTTTACATCTTAGGATATTTCAAGGCTTGATTTCTACGCTACAATATGATGTACTAGCGCGCCATCTGTAATGGAAAAATTAAAGGGAGGGCCTGGCTCATCAGTGTTGAACCCTCCCAGCGGTTTCGCCAGTTTAATCTACCATACCGCTGTTATATTGCATTTTTGGAACTCCCTTTTATAGTGATACTGTTGTTAGACTCTTGGAATGGGGATTTTAGAAGAACTATGGACATAAGCTTTGAGGACAGTAGAATTACATACATTTATAAATATACGAGGTGTGTTCAAAAGGTATCGCGACTTTTGCGTTTTTTCAAAAACTATTTATTTTTTCATGAATACCTATTTTGTCCCCTTCAAAGTAATCCCCATGAGATATTATACACTTGTGCCAACGGTTTTTCCAATCTTCGAAGCACTTCAAAAAATCTTTAAAAAAATCTTTTTCAGCTCCTCTTTCGATGCCGTCTTTATCTAGTCAAGCGTAGCGTAACGTCGTCCTTTCATGGGCCTCTTCAGTTTAGGGAACAAGAAAAAGTCCCAGGGGGCCAGATCTGGGGAATACGGTGGCTGCGGCATCATTAATTTGTTGTTTCTGGCCAAAAAGTCGCGCACAAGCAACGATGTGTGAGCAGGGGCGTTATCGTGGTGCAAAAGCCAATTTTTGTTCTTCCAACAATCCGGGCGTTTCTGGCGGATTGCTTCACGCAAATTGCGCATAACTTGCAGGTAATATTCCTTATTGACCGTTCTACCCTGTGGCAAGAACTCATGATGCACCACGCCCCTGCAATCGAAGAAAACTGCCAGCAAAACGTTCACATTCGAGCGAACTTGGCGCGCTTTTTTCGGTCTTGGTTCGTGCGGCAGCTTCCATTGAGATGATTGAGCTTTGGTTTCCACGTCATAACCATAAACCCACGCTTCGTCACCAGTTATGACCCTCTGGAGCAAATTTGGGTAGTCGCGGACAGAGTCCAACATCTCATTAGCAATGTTCATGCGATGCTGTTTTTGGTTGCAATTGAGCAATTTTGGTACGAATTTCACGGCGACCCGTCTCATGCCCAAATCATTGATAAAAATCGAATGGCACGAGCAAATCGATATGTTTAGGTCCTCAGCAACTTCTCTAACGGTGATTCGACGATTGGCCAATATCATTTTCTCCACTTCATTATTTTTTTCGTCTGTTGTTGAAGTGCTCGGGCGTGCGGCACGCCTTCGTCGTTCACATCTTCTCGGCCTTCTGAGAACATTTTGTACCACCGATAAACGTTGCTTCGGTCCAAGGTAGCTTCTCCGTATGCCACAGTCAACATTCGGAATGCATCCGCGCACTTAATTTCGTTTTTCACACAAAATTTGATACAGGTTCTTTGATCCATTTTTTTAATTGGTTAAAATCGAAGACGATCCAAAACACCTGCAAGTAAAGCAGCTGTCAACAATTAAGTGAACATTCAAAATGGCCGAGCTTGTCGGCATAAGTGAGAGACATGAGTACCAACATAAAGCCACAAAAAGATCGAAATTCGAATATACAGGGTGTACCAGGTAAATTGGGAATTTCAACAATGGTATTTTAACTGAAATTTTTTGCAAGTAAAAATTAAAATATCCGAATGAAATTTGACACAGTAGTAGATAAAAGGATATAGTTTTTATTTATTCAATGAAGTTTCCATTATTAGCTACAACAGTCTCGAGGCGAGTGCGGAATGAAGCACAGGCCTTGGCGACGATGACCTTGTCCATTTGGGTCATCACCGTGTGAACTGCTTTCTTGACAGACTGGATGGTGGTATGAGGAGCTTTGTTGACATCTCTCTCAACAACGCCCCATACATAGTAGTCGAGGGGATTGCAATCTGGAGAGTTAGGGGGCCAAATATCAGGACCCCAGTGACTAGGGACGTTAAGTGTCAGCCACGATTGTGTCTTTTTAGCCTTATGGGCTGGAGCTGAGTCCTGTTGGAAGACATACTTCCTTCCTGCGGCCACCATGTCCATCCAAGGCTTCACAACGGTCTCCAGAACATTGATGTAGGTGTCAGCGTTCATCCTAAGGCCCTTCTCAAAGAAATGGGGAGGCATGACATCACCTTTACTGCTGATAACGCCAAGGACCATTACGGAGGCAGGAAATTTCGTGTGCATCACGACAGGTATCTCTGAGGGGTCTTTACATATCCAGCGATCATTCCTGGGATTTACCTTTTGGTCCACGTCAAAGTTCTTTTCGTCAGAGAAGAACCTTAGCATGCCAAAAGAGTCGTGTTTCAGGTTGTTGAGGAGGGCAGCAGCCTTTCCTTTTCTGTTATTCTTCATATTCTCAGTCAGCAACTGACCTTTCCGTAGGGCATAAGACTTGAGACCAAGGTCCTCATGGATAGTTCTGACAATTGTCATAGAGCCAACGTCCATTTCCTTGGCTATGGCCCTCATGCTCTTCCCAGGGTTTCCATCAATCTTCTCCTTGACATTTTTGACAAATTCTTCGCCTCTTACCCTGTCCGATCGACGCGAGTGCTTTTTCCTTGTAGCTATCCCCTCTTTGTTACTGTCGGCCTCATCAAACTGCTTCTTGACACGATAAATAGTGGTTTTGGGCAACTTAAGAAAATCCACTATCTCTTTGGGGCTCCTTCCGGCGCGCAGAGCAACGATGATGGCAGCTCGATTTTCAAATTCTCGGTTACTGTTCATCACTACACTGCGCACACATGTACTGTTGCATTTTACATGAATTACAAAAAAAAAAACAAGTTTTTAATCTCAAGTAGTTTTTGTTTTATGGACTGTCAATGTTAGTCCCAATTTACCTGATACACCCTGTACGTAACCCGCGAAAATTCAAAATTCGCGATACCTTTTGAACACACCTCGTATAATATGCTTCGAGCAATCGCTCTTACGCAAATAACAAATTGTGTCTTTTATTAGAACATTTATAATATGATGCACTAGCGCGCCATCTGTTAAAAAAATTCGAAACTATTTTAAAGGCGTAAGATTCTTTTTGAAATTAAACAATTTCTACTGCCCTTGCTGCAATGGAAAAAAAGATAACAGATGGCGCGCTAGGAAGACAAGAATAAATAAATGCAATAACTTTTAAAGGTAATTCGTATTTATTTAATTTAATTTATTTATTTTTATTCATTTACATCGACTATGGAAACCCGCTCAGGGAACGTGTATAACACCAAGAAGAAAGAAACCAAGGTCGACGACCCTGCAAAGCTGCAAATTGGTGCAACAATAACAAAGCTATATTTGTGATCTCCACCTTACTGGAAGGTTAGTTGTCCAAGTAGCACAACACGTAGAGAATGATTAATTTTATAAATTTAATTTCTTGGCTAGTTTTTACACCCAGTTTTATCTGAATTATTAGTTATAAATGAGTGTAATTTCAAATACCACTCCATTTAGAGTTTTAGGATACTTTGCATTTATTTCAAAAATTTTGAATTATCTCTTCTGTGTGTAAAAGACAAAACAAAAGTGTTCACATATATAGAACCGTTTCACTAAATTAATCTGAAGATATATGTGATGAGGTCCTGTTGACTCTTGTAGAATCCTGTCGACTAAATCTGTGATGAGGTATCCAGTCGACTTAAAATGTGGTGTGAGTCCCTGTCAACTCTCGCTATACTGTGTTGACCGAGAGGAACAGTAAGGATGGGGAGTTTTCCAGTGCCTCTCTGCACCTTGTAAGACCTTTAACAGTTCTCACAAAGTACAGGCAGTCGTGGTCGAGGCAGAGTGGAAAGCTTGGGAATGTCCACACAAAAACGAAGACAGAGTTGCACTAAGAAAGTTCCGTGAACAGATAAAAGTTGAGCTAGGAGCGAAAGATGGAGATAGAAGAGTTCTTACTGACTACATGGTGGATGAGGTGGACCTGGGGTACAACCGACGAGGGCTCACGCAGATGGTGAAGTGACTGTCAAGTGACTGTATTTATAGGTTAAGACTGGGGCTTCTTATACCTTTTCTGAGAAAGGGAGCATTGCATTTCACCAGATGTGAAGAGGGTGGATCGTCTGGTGAAATTATAAACTGGAGCCGTCCTGACAGCTTACAATCTATCTTTAGATGATGTTTTGTGACCTCCATCTATCTCGATTTTAGACGGTTTTTGACTTCTATCTCTTTAGCTCAACTTTAAATCTATTACAGAGTTTTATTTATTTATCCTACATTGTACAAAGTACATAACATATGATGATGTAATGACACATGTCAATCATGCGTATAATCATTTACAGATGTGTTTTATTATACAACATGAAAATCTTGTTATAAGTTATAAACAATATGGGGTTGTTGGCTTAAATTACCATAGATGATTTTATTTATTTATTTATTTATTGTTACAAAAGCACGAAGTCCAAAGGACTATTGTGCTGTGCTAGTATTATTTACCTATATATGATTAATTACTTACACGATGGATTAGTATTGTTTTGTAAATTATTGTACAAATAGTTCTAAACTTAACAAAGTTCTCATAAGATAGAGTATATACACAAAGAGAATTTGGTAATGTTTCAAAGTATCTACATACAATTTGATTAGTCAGAGGGCAAGTTAAAAGTAGATGTTCTGGTGATTCAACATCTAAGCGGCATTCACATGTTGGATCATAGATAGCATTCAGTTTGAATAGGAAACTTAAGAAGGGTCCTTTGCCAGTTAAGAATAAAGTAGTGAATTTATCAGGAGAAATGAAATTTGGGACAGCAATTGGAAATAATTTCTTGAACAGTTCATTAGATTGAGAAAGATAAAACTTAAATTTTAGATCCAGATATAGTTTGTTTAATTCTTTTTGAAGAGGTGTTTTGAGTGTTCGATCTGTGAGAGAATTTGTCATATTATACTTTGTTTGTAATAATTCAAGATAATCGGACAGTAAAGGGGTTTTCGTTAGTATATGTGTGATGTAAGAAGATGAAGTCCTATAAGCATGAATGCATCTAATAAGAATTTGATATTGTATAGAATTCAACTTGGATCTTTTTGCTGCAGTGATAAAAGGAAACCAAATATTTGATGCATAGCTTATTGTAGAGCGTATCATAGCTTTATATAAGATCAATCTACGCCGAGTATCAATGCCCCAAGTACGTGCACATAATGAGAATAATATATTCTTAAGTTTCGTAGCTTTCATAATTATATTGTCAACATGTGTTCCAAAATTAATCTTATTCCTTTGTCTATGATTTTTAAAAATAACTCCCAAAATTTTAACAGTTTCTGATGGTTGAATTATTTTTACATCAAAATTAATGGGCAATTTTTCATAGTTATGTAGATAGAGTATACCTGTTTTGTTTGGACTTAGTGAAAGTTTTACCTTTTCACACCAGGATTTGATTTTTATTAAACATTTGGTAATATTATACTGAAGATCATAGATGTTTGAACTCCATACCACAAATGTCACATCGTCCGCGAAAGCAATTACTCTAGCAAAACTTTCGTTAAAAGATAAGTTGAAATCATTAAGTAATATATTCCAAAGAATAGGAGAAATAATACCACCCTGGGGACATCCCTTATTTATCTTTTTTATACACTTTACATTAGTATATTTAAACTCTACACTCCGGTCTTCAAAGTAAGAATTAATTATTTTTATAAGTACCGCTGGAAAATTCGCCTTGTCCAATTGTTGGAGAATTGCCGGATGCCATGCGTTGTCGAAAGCTCCGCTGATGTCCACTGTTACTATTGCCGTATTTTCTGTTTCTCTTTTCAGAAGACTTAATTTATTTATTTCTTTACCATAGATGGGGCCCGGGAGTGAAAGGGTTTATCCGGGTTTAAGCGGTTAAAGCCTCTCTAACACAGGTAAGTAATTAAAATTTCTTTTAATTAATTTAAAGTGTGAGGGTTAAAAAGGGCTATAACAAGATGATTTGTTTGGATATATAATAGTGAAATAAAATTCACATTTTTGTTTGATTTTTAAAAAATGATGATTAAAATAAAATGATGACATAAAAATTCACCTTCTAAGAGAATATTGGCGGGGGTTGGAAAGGGTTAGTAGTTGAAAAATATGCAATTGTTAGGAGTGCACATGTAAACCAAATACTTAGATCCAGGTGCAAAGCGAGGAAATAGACTTGAGTGTCTTCATAGGCAATGTTTCACTTGCGATCCTATATAAGGATAACCGTGCTTTGTCACAATTGCAGGGTATTGTATTGGGTTAAAAGTTGCTCAAGAAAAAAATTAATATGATTGGGAAAGGAGTGAAATAGAGCCATGCGATAAGTAGAATTGTTGTAGCGACAGTAGGTGGTCTGTCTTGACTCGAAATCAAAGGTTGATTGTGGTCCGCTAGAGCTGAAAAAAAAAATTAAAAGTTGATTATGGCAGTTAAAATGATTCTTGTAAAAGGGCAACGTCGTGAGAGTGACAAATAAATTGGATTTTAGCGTTTACATAAAATGGTGAAAATGACAATTATTTTTGAAAATGTTTAAGTATTTGATTAAGAATGGGTGTTTTGGTATGAAGATAACTAATAAGAAAAACAAAAATAAGTTTAGAATTATGATGAACGAGAATTTTTTTTTTAAATATAAAAAAAATGATTTTTTTTTCAAGTTGTAGATTTGGATAATGCCATTTTAGGTGAATTTAAGAAAGGCATGTAAGATTAGTAAATTGGTAAAAATGCGTGATGGGCGAAAAATGTTTTTTTCAAGTAAAATTGAGAGTAATAACTCGAAATTTATATTTGATTAAATATTAAAGTAAATTTGATAAATGAGAATGTGAAGGTTTTAAAAATTGAATAAAAATGATATAAAAAGGAAAAATCTGATTCTAAAATGCTTAAAGTGAAATATAAATACAAAATTTTATGTTGAATCAAGTTGTGAACGTGATGATAAAGTTAAGGTAGTTTTTTTTTTAACTTATAATTGTGTGATGATTGTTCAGTCAGGAGACTTGGTCTTTGGTGGTCGTCCTGCTGTCGTGGAAGATGCTCCATGTAAAGTTTGTAGAAGCTTGTAACTTCTGGAAAGTTGCTTTTGGCTTGTTGCCTTGAGCATTGTCTCGACGATGTCAGGTCGAAGGTGGAGAACTTCTCACCGGGTTTGCATCATTCTGCTCCTCGATTTCCATGACTTGCGGGAATTTCGGCGCTGTCGTTGGGGTGGTCAGCTTGCTCCTGGCTTCGGTGATCTGTTAGCGGGTCTGCGGAGGTCCCTTGGGGCGGCGACATTTCCTTAAATATCTCTTGTTGGGGGAGAGATTGCTTGGTCGTTTCGTTGGAATGGCCGGTTTGTTCCTCCATCTTCGCTCTTTCTCGCTTTTATCTGGACAGGCTTCTTACCTTCTTCGTTGTGTCATTCTTCGTTTGGTCATCCTGTCGACTATAAATGTGATGAGGTCCTGTTGACTCTTGTAGAATCCTGTCGACTAAATCTGTGATGAGGAATCCAGTCGACTTAAACTGTGGTGTGAGTCCCTGTTAACTCTCGCTATACTTTGCTGACCGAGAGGAACAGTCAGGATGTGGAGTTTTCCAGTACCTCTCTGCACCTTGTAAGACCTTTAACAGTTCTCACAAAGTACAGGGAGTCGCTGTCGAGGCAGAGTGGAAAGCTTGGGAATGTCCACACAAAAAACGAAGACACATTTGCACTAAGAAAGTTCCGTGAACAGATAAAAGTTGAGCTAGGAGCGAAAGATGGAGATAGAAGAGTTCTTACTGACTACATGGTGGATGAGGTGGACCTGGGGTACAACCGACGAGGGCTAACGCAGATGGTGAAGTGGTGTCAAGTGACTGTATTTATAGGTTAAGACGGGGGCTTTTTATACCTTTTCTGAGAAAGGGAGCATTGCATTTCACCAGATGTGAAGAGGGTGGATCGTCTGGTGAAATTCTAAACTGGCGCCGTCCTGACAGCTTCCAATCTATCTTTAGATGATGTTTTGTGACCTCCATCTATCTCGATTTTAGACGGTTTTTGACTTCTATCTCTTTAGCTCAACTTTTAATCTATTACAGAGTTTTATTTATTTATCCTCAGTTTTTACAAAGTACATTACATATGATGATGTAATGACACATGTCAATCATGCGTATAATCATTTACAGATGTGTTTCTATTATATAACATGAAAATCTTGTTATAAGTTATATACAATATGGGGTTGTTAACTTATATTACAATATATATATGGTAATTTAAACCAACAACCCTATATTGTATACTACTTATAACAAGATTGTCATGTTGTATATAGAAACACATCTATAAATAATTATACGCATGATTGACCTGTGTCATTGCATCACCATATGTAATGTACTTTGTACAAACTGAGGATGAATAAATACAACTATGTAATAGATTAAGAACTGAGTTAAAGCAAGATTGAGAAGTTCAAAAACGTCTAAAATCGAGTGAGAAATCCAACAACCCTAAAGAGGAATTTGGCAAGTCGTTGCCATCAAGGTCAAAGGGTGCAGAATGCCGCAGACGTTCAAAGTCCAAATTCTCACATGTCTCCCCCCCCCCTCGGCAAAAATATAAAACCTCGGTTTTTAGCCGAACTAGTCAGTCATTTTCACCATCGGCGCGTGCCCTTGTCGGTTGTAGCCAGGTCCACCTCATCGCTATGTAAAACAGTAAAAACCTTTTCAAACTCCATCTTGCTCTTAGCTCGACTCCTATCTGTTCACGCAACCTTCCTACTACAACTGTGTCTCTTCGTTTTGTGTGTGTGGACATTCCCAAGCTTTCCACTCTGCCTCGACCACGACTGCCTGTACTCTGTGAAAACTGTTAAAGGTCTTCCAAGGTGCAGAGAGGTACTGGAAAACTCTCCACGCCCTGACTGTCCCTCTCGGTTACTACAGGTTTGATCCTCGGTTACCACAGCTATAGCGAGAGTCGACAGGATGACCACAACAAAGAAGGTAAGAAGCCTGTCCAGATAGAAGCGAGAAAGAGCAAAGATGGAGGAACCAACCCGCCATTCCAACGAAACGACCAAGCAATCTACCCCCCAACGACACAGCCGAAAATCCCGCAAAATAAGCGGGTGAGAAGTTCTCCACCTTCGGCCTTACAACACAACCATCATCCAGACAACATGCCGCCGTCACCAAACAGAAGTTACAAGCTTCTACAAGTCCTACATGGAGCGTCTTCAGCGTCATCAGGACGACAACTAAAGACCAAGACTCCTGACTGAACAATCATAAAAACTGAGTTTTTAAAAATTCTACCTAACTCTTCTCATGCTCACAACTTGATTCTCCATAAATTTAATGTTTATTTTCACTGTAATCATTTTAAATCAATTTTTACCATTTTATATATCATTTCAATTCAAATTTTATATCTTGTTCATCCTCATTTATCAATTTTTACTTTATTTTAAGCAACTTATAAATTTTAATTCATTACTTTGAATCCTAGATAAGAAAAACAAATCATTATTTTTTTAATTACTCGAATCATAATTCTAAACTTATTTGTGTGTTTTTCTTACTATCTCATTTTTATACCAAAACACCAATTTTTTAATCAAATACTCCAAACCTTGCAGAAATCATTGTTATGTTCACTATTTTATGTAAACGCCCCATTCAAATTATAAGTCACTATCACGCCATTGCCCCTTTTACAAGGATAATTTTCGCACTATCATAATCAACGATTTAAAAAAATATATTCCAATTTTAATAAACATAGGTGAAACGCATTTTTTTTTAAATTGCAAAAATCGAAAGATACAATATCTTCAAAATCACAACTAGAAGAGTAACTGTCCTTCCACAAAAACAAGTTAAAAATCCAACAAAGTTTCACTCCCTCGTCTTTTTCTTTTACATGCATAATTATTAATCATTCACACATCTCTCTCAACAAACTTCAACACACTCCCCATCACTTTCTCCAATTGGCCACCATCTATTTGCACGCGACTTAGCAACAAATCAATCTCGAGCCACACAAGCTCCATACCGTCGCCACTAAACGTGCCACATCCATAACAGCCAAAATATCTCGATGTGTTTTGTACAACCACCACCCATGACTAGTAAATTTGTTATTCATGGTGAAACAAGTCAGATGCTGTACCAAAAACAAAGACTTCACGTGACACCTTTCTATTCAATTCACTCACTCGTGTCACACAGCGCATTAAAACAATTTTTCTCACTTAACAGGCCACAAAGACGTCTTCACGCCTGTGACACATCTAACCTCAAAGCGTGTCCACGTCACAAGTCGCACTTTCACTACACATCGAATCTGAAATCACTGAATAACATTTTTAATAAGTCCGCAACAACGTCGAAACACAACACTTACGAACACCAAGAAAACTACATTTTACAAATAGACCATAAAACTGCCAACAAGCTTTCACTGCTCTCAAAGGAAGTTTAACCAATAAACCAGTACCCTAACGTACATTCAAACCCTCAAAACTGTACTACAGCAAGGATTTCCAAAACGTCTGTTATCTGACAGAGCGCCCGCTTTTATCTCAGAAAAATTCCGCAAATTTCTAATAACACATGATATGCAACCCCTACTCACCACAAGCAATAACCCACAAGCAAACGGTCTAATAGAACGCTTAAATGTGACCATTACAGGCAAACTCAGACTAGCTTAACTAGAAAATCCGAAAGCCTTCTGGACTCAACAAGTTAAGCGCGTCACTCAGACTATAATAATACACCCCATTCTGTCACAAGATTTCCACCCACCTATTTAATGTTCAATGTTATCCACCCAGATCGAAGAACTCATCTTAACCCATACCCCGAAATAACTATAGCTCGAGAGATAGCACGCTCTCGTACCCAAAATAAGCATGAAAAAGATAAAGAAACATTTGATAAGAAGCACAGAACACCACATTTCGAAGTGAATGATCTTGTTTTGGACAAAAATTATAGACATCCCGACACAGATAAATTAGCACCATATTTTACTGGACCATATACAATAATTGAAATAATCTCACCCAATGTCGTTCGAATAAATCGCCCCAATCAACCTCTCAATAGAGACAGTGACACCATACATGTCGATAAATTAAAATATTACACAGAGAATGTTCTGTACATTACACCCCCACAAACCCGATTTATTCAAAACACACAGCGATTGTCTCAAGATGTATATCTCAGTGAATTCGATCACTTGACTCCAGATATCTTCGAGACGCAACTATACCGAATTATACCACAAACAAGCCCCATATCTCCCCCTTCAAAAACAAAATCCATCGCCTCTCTCCCCGCTAACAAAGCTGTCATCTAAATATCCGCTATCGGAATGACCGCCATGTGTAACATGTGTTTCACATCATCCATTTATATTTCCTCGAGAATTTAACGAATTACCAGACAGAGAGTCGTAGAAATACCGAAATTATAGACTTAATATCTCGAGACACCATTCCCGCATCAATAAATCCATTGCCACCCTTCCCCCTTACTCGCCTCCAGATAATTTGGAGCGTATCCCGCATTCCTTTCAATTCCACACCTTTTACTACATTAGCAGTCGATATCTTAACCTAACTTTTTAAAACATTTAGATCTTTGAATTTGAACAAGACCTACCTCAAATTGAACATTTTGATATTTTAATCCTGTGTAAACCTCTAATTTTTTCTACATATCAAACATTTTACATGTTAAATTCAGATCACAATATTTAATTATATCCTATTTTTGCATAAATATTTTATTTTTATTTTTTACCTTTCAATTATATAATCACAAGTTTTTAATCCAACATTATTTTTTTTAAAAATCAATTTTACTTTTATTTTTCATAATATTATTTTAGTATTACAAAAATTTATTGCTTTTCAAAAATCACTTTAATTTTCAGTATTATTACTTTTATATATTGCATGTTTGATTTTGTCCACTTAAATTTTATTCAACCACAAGCACATTGATATTTTTTTTATTTTAATTTTATAATTGTTTTTATACCTTTATATAATATGACCATGTTTATCTTCAACTATTGGGCATACCACAATCGTTTACAACAATCTATTTCTTTAACCACTACAGTGTACTTTACACTACAATCTATTTCTCCGCCATTGTTTCACATCAACTTAGAAAAACGATAGTACTGCTTGACAATTTTTTTTTTATTTCGTAATTTCAACAAAATCTTTGAACACAGTTCCCCAGATTTAAAAATCCCAACTTCTGGCCTGAACACGTTTCAAAAGTTCATTTCAATCATCCGCAGAGCACAATCTCCAACGCATGCACAAAGTGTTCACAACTCACAATTTTTTTAGCTCTAGCGGACGATAATCCAACTTTGATTTCAAGTCAAGACAGATCACCTACTGTCGCTACAACAATTCTACTTAACGCATGACTCCATTTCACCCCTTTCACAATCATATTAATGAACAACCTTTTCTTCAACAACTTTTCAACCCAATAACTCTACAATTGTGACAAAGCACTGTAACCTTATACAGGATCACAGGTGAAACATTGCCTAGGAAGACGCTCAAGTCTATATCCTCGCTTTGCACCTGGATCTAAGTATTTGATTGCATGTGTAATACTTACAATTGCATATTCTTTAACCCCTAACCCTCTCCAACGCCCGCCAACAATCTCTTAGAACATTATTTTAGTTTTATCATCATTATTTTTTTTTATCAAACAAAGGTTCTATCTGAATTTCTCTTCTATAATGAATATCATAACTTTTAAATTAAACATAAGTTGTATTTTTTATAATTTGCAGATATATCCAAACAAAACATCTTGATATAGCCCTTTTTAACCCTCACAGTTTAAATTAATTAAAATAAATTTTAATTACTTACCTGTGTTAGAGAGGCTTTACCCGTTTAAACCCGAATAAAACCTTTCACTCCCGGGGCCCATCTATGGTAATTTAAACCAACAACCTCATATTGTATAATACTTATAACAAGATTGTCATGTTGTACTCGTATATAGAAACACCTCTATAAATAATTATACGCATGATTGAAATGTGTCAATGCATCACCCTATGTAATGTATTTTGTACAAACTGAGGATGAATAAATAAAACTATGTAATAGATTAAGAGCTGAGTTAAAGCAAGATTGAGAAGTTCAAAAACGTCTAAAATAGAGAGAGAAATCCAACAACCCTAAAGAGGAATTTGGCAAGTCGTTGCCATCAAGGTCAAAGGGTGCAGAATGCCGCAGACGTTCAAAGTCCAAATTCTCACATGTCCCCCCCCCCCCTCGACAAAGATATAAAACCTCGGTTTTCATCCGAAATTAGTCAGTCATTTTCACCATCGGCGCGTGCCCTTGTCGGTTGTAGCCAGGTCCACCTCATCGCTATGTAAAACAGTAAGAACATTTTCTAACTCCATTTTGCTCTTAGCTCGACTCCTATCTGTTCACGCAACTTTCCTACTACAACTGTGTCTCTTCGTTTTGTGTGTGTGGACATTCCCAAGCTTTCCACTCTGCCTCGACCACGACTGCCTGTACTCTGTGAAAACTGTTAAAGGTCTTCCAAGGTGCAGAGAGGTACTGGAAAACTCTCCACGCCCTGACTGTCCCTCTCGGTTACTACAGGTTTGACCCTCGGTTACCACATATATATTTCTAAAACCTCCAATAAAATTAATAGGAGTTTACTTGGCACTCAAAGCAAAATGACAAAAAAAACACCTAAATAATTTTAGAAAAAACTAAGATAATTGGTCATCAGCTACCTTCAATTGCTAGACAGAATCTCTCTAAAAATTGATAATTGTGAAATATAGGATGAGATCCTTAGTAATTATTTCATATGTAACACTTTTAATATTCAACCACTTATAGGCCAAATTCTCATTGAATACTAGGGCATCGAATTAGGAAATATGCCAATCATTTCTATTAATATTCCTTTCAGAACTAACAGATATCTTGATACGTAACACAATATGGCCAACTATATCTAGAGAGAGAAGAAAATGATTTCAAGAGAAATAATATCATTATCTTCAATCTTGATATTATTAACACGTCCCTAACATGAGCCACCATGCTCACTGCTGTTGCTCTGAACAACCTTTAGGCGCAAGACGGAACTACTTACTGCTGTTATTTTTAGAACAAAGAAAGAAGGAATATCAATATATAATATTCCGTTTGAATCCTGTCAACTCACTGTGAGAATCGGTGTGAATCCTGTCGACTCTCTGTCGGATTGGTGTGAATCCTCTGTAGGATTGCTGTTGAATTGTGTCGAAACCTGTTGAGTCCTGGTGAATTGTGTGGTTGGGTGTATTTGATTGGATTCGTGATTGATGGCGCAGTCTTGGTCGAATGGTGGTTTTCCACAGGGGAAGAACGAGCACACGTGGATGGGATAGAAAATAGACCTTGCGAAAGGGAGAGTGATGAGACTGGAGTAGTTACTTTGCCTTTCACATGATGGAGCGGACACTACCTTGGTTAGAGCCTATGTTGAGCACACCTTGCTTTTAGCACGGTCACCTACCTTCTTTTTTTTCTTGTCCGAGATCATCGTTATTGACTCTCTCGGCTTCTCATTGGTGGAGATCCTTCCACGTGCCCTCTGATGATTCGCTATCAGTTGGTCATGCTTAAAGGTGATTGGTTGTTGAATTGTCATGCTTAACTGTGATTGGCTTAGTAACTCCATTGTCGCCATAATTGCAATCTTCCAGGAAGAAGAAGGTCTTTGAACTTGAGTTTTATGGGGGTCCAGGGCAGTGACCTTTACTTCCTGGATGATGCAATCCTGTTAATTGTTATTTCCCTTTTCGCGAAGCGTAACTTTTATTAAATATTTTGACAATACAATACATAGATTGTGGTGGGGTTACATATTGTTATGTACATATTATCACAAATATTTATGTGATTTTTAAAAATTTCCTTGAAATGAAGTTATGACCATAAAGTGTTTTCAAACAAGCTTTGGTCAGGCTTCGTAAAGAGTCGCAAAACCATCGAATCTAAAGCAAATAGCAGCAAAACGCTTTTAGATGAATTGTCAAGTAATTTTATGATAGGATAATTATCTGTTTTGAAGTGTTGACTGATATAAGATTTATGAGTGTATTGCGCTGCATCTATATAAATCCATTTGATGTCTCCTGAGAATGCTTGGCCGTTTCTAGACAGTACAATGAAATTATGACAATTCCATTAAGGAATCGAAGAAAATACTCAACTGCTTTAAAAATCGTTATCTTAATAATTTGATTTGATAAGACAAAGAATAAACATGGTTTATATCACAATCCTGGCGGCATCATGGTGAGCAAATGACTATATTAAAACGATCTCAGTATTCAATTTCTTTCTCTGAAATATATATCGTTAAAAAATTTTAATTTGTCTTCAAAATTCTCCAAGTCTAAGAGAAGTGTAAAGCAGAACTGAGGAAGAATATAAATAACAAATATGTCTATCCTTTATGATAACTAGCCTTTCTTATATACAATACTAGCCGAGTGACCGGGCAACGCCCCGGGTTCACCTGAATGGTCCGCAGAGACATTAGGAGTATAAATAGTGGCTTTAAAATTGCAATGGGTGTAATGTTATTACCAAGAAGCAGCATTTCAAATATAAGGGTGAGTGAAAAATACTTTCTAAGTAAATACATTCGGTGTTCTTATATATTTATATATCAAAATGAGAATGGAATCATATCATTCATAGCAAACCTTATAATCAACAACATATTAGAAAATACAGTGCAAAAATGTAGAAAATTGAAATATAGAGCAATGGGGGAAATAGGTAAATAAAGAGAAGACTGATAATCAAAATACAGTGTAACCTCGTTAATTAGACACACCCCAATTTCGGCGATAATTCGAATATGTTCCGATGTCCCGACCTCCGGCCTACCAAATAACAAACCGTAATTCGAAACTATAGATAATACGACACTTTCGATAGTTCGACCATTTTAAAATTCGAATTTCACCAGTTGAATGTTTTTTTTTGCTTACAACTTTACAGCTAAAAAGGTATTACAGCAGCGGAAAGCAGCGACGATCGGCGGTCGACGTTAGGATCGTGCCTGCGCAGTTTTGGTTTCTGGTTAGTTTAAGTTTCACTTTGCAATGCCGTTGTTGCGCAATATCGCGAGTGCTATTGTTTTTTTTTTACGCGGGAATTCAGGCATCGTGCGCTAATTAATAATACTATAATAATTTCAACATTGAAATATTTTAGTAATTTTAAAATTTACAAATAATTTAATCTATATATATAAAAATGAATGTATGTGTGTGTGTGTCTGTCCTTTATGCCTGACCAAACCACTCATTGGAACGCCATGAAACTTTGGGAAATTATTTAGTATAGTACTGGGAAGGTTTCTGAAATAATTTCTTGAATATCTTGAATATCCTTAGAGTTATTTGCAGATTTGTAGATTTAACTCGCAAGCAGCGCCACCTTGCGACGGAGATAGGCTTAGGTTTTGGCAGAAAGTCTGCTCCATGCCTAATGACCTTGGGTCTTTCAGGGCTAATATATTAAGTAAAACTAATTCAAATATTAGTGCTTTATAATGGCTATCTCCTTGAGGTTACCGATTTAAAAGTTTATTTTTTAATTTTAGATTGTATAAGAAACATATTTTATTTTAAGTATTGTACTTTATTTTAAAAAGTTTAAATAATTGTGCAAGACGATATATACGATATATAAAAATCAAAAGAAATAATGAGTGACGTTTAAATATAAAATTCAAATAAATATAAATGCGATACTAAAAATTAAATAACTTATATAGAAGCTTTTGCATAGTTTCGTCCTGTAAGCATACCAACTTGATAAAAGTTTCCTGTTTTCCCTTTTAATTTGCTTGATACCCGAAGCTCTATTCATTTTTGAATTAGTAGATAAAAATAAGTCGGTGGATGAGACGGTAAGACGCTCGATTCCCGACAGTCATGAACCGGGATTGAATCCCGCGTTAAAAATTGTTTAATATGTGAATAACCTTCAAATATTATTCATTGTTCAATTATCATGAACTAGGTTGCTCTTGCTGAGCGGTACCTATTAATGTGATTTGAACCAGGTGAATTAGTAGAAATCAGACTGTTTTAACATGGGCTGGAGGAGGTGTTTCACCTAAAGGCAACAACCCGTTATACCTCACTCCACCGTATTTAGAGGACTGTATAGTTGATTTTCTTTGAGGGACGATCCGACCTGCTGGTGACCTAGGGATCAGGGAGGCTCTGTTCTTGGGAGGATGCGGTACTTGGCCCACGGGAGTACGTTTACCAACTAACAACTCAGAAGGATGAGGCCGACTCGATTAACTGGTGACTCACACTACTTTATTTTTTCATCACAATATATACATTTTAAAATAGGCACGTGACCAGACGTCCGTGGTCAAATTAAATTAAAATAATAATAAATTAAATAGAATAAACTCCAACATTCTCCCCGAGTTGATGGGAACCATCAAAGCAAGTCGTGGGGAACAGGCAGCAATGCCAGCTTAACCCGTGGTCTTTTGAGTAAGCCAGCCTTGGTGCGGATAGACACAACTCGGACCAATCCGTCTTTGTCCGGATGGATCTCCACCACTCGCCCCATTATCCACTTGGCGGGGGGCACATGTTCTTCCCGGACAAGAACCAAGGAACCAGTAGCCACATTGGGCCTTGGCGTTCTCGATTTGTGTCGTTGTTGCAGATTATGAATATAATCTGTAGACCACTGCTTCCACAGATGTTGGACCATCTTCTGGACCATTTTCCACCGAGGCAATAGCTGAACGCTCAATAAGCCCTCCTCAGGGACGCAACAAGATGAAGATGTCAGTAGAAAATATGCTGGTGTCAATACCGCCAGATCATTGGGGTCGCCACTAATTGGTCCCAAAGGTCTTGAATTCAGACAGGCTTCTATTTGGACAATTAGGGTCAGGAACTCCTCATAAGTCAGCAAGGTTTCTACAATGATGCGGCGAAAGTGATACTTGAAGCACTTTATGCCGGCTTTCCATAGGCCACCAAAGTGAGGAGCACCTGGAGGATTAAATTTCCACTCCGTCCCATCATTGGCCAATTTCTCTGCGATCTCCAACATCTGATCCCGAGCCATATAGAATCCTATACGTAGTTGCTTGGCTGCTCCCACAAAATTGGTACCTTGGTCACTTTACATCTGTGCACAATGTCCTCTGCGCGCCACAAATCTCTTAAAGGCAGCCAGAAAAGTTGGCGTTGAAGCGTCAGTGACTAGCTCTACATGTATTGCTCGGGTTACCAAGCACACGAACAAACAGATGTATCCCTTCTCAATCTTTTGACCCCGTCCTTTCGATAATTTTATTTTAAAGGGTCCAGAGTAGTCTACACCACTCACTGTAAATGGCTTTCCAGGGGTCAACCGTTCTTTGGGTAGATCACTCATTAATTGATGTTGAGTGACTCGATTGTAGCGACAGCATGTCAGACAATCTCTGAAACATTTCTTAATTTTATTTTTCGCCTTCAAGATCCAATATTTCTAAGGGTGGCCAATACCAAATGTACACCGCCGTGTAGAGTTCTGGAATGCGCATCTCTGATTATCAATTGACTCAACTTTCCTGTGGATGGCAATAACGCAGGATGTCTTTGATCATAGGGGATCTCTGGAGCCCATCTTATCCTGCCTCCGACTCGGATAATGCTCCTCTCATCAAGAAAAGGATTTAGAGCCACCATCTTACTGGTTTTTCTTACAATCTTTTGATTATGCAAATTCTTTAAATCTTCGTCAAAACAATAAAGCTGAACGGCGAGGAGTATCTTATCATGTGCTTGTCTCAACTCGGCCGTTGTCAGATAGGTGTAGACCTTCCTTGACCTATCACGGCAATTATTGATAAAACGAAAAATCCAGGCAACTCTTCTAATATAAGTAGTCAGGGAGGAACACCGCTCTCCAATAGTTACCAGCATAGGTTTTTCGTCGTTTAAATTGACTGACTTTTCTAACAGTTTAGGCATTTTGGGCCATAGCTCTGGGGAAGACGTCAGCCATGTAGGTCCATTCCACCACATTGTAGAGCCGCTCAACTGTGAACCCATCATCCCGCGGGAAGCAATGTCAGCTGGGTTATCAACCAACGGTACATGACGCCATTCCTTGATATGACGGCAGGCCTGGATCTCCGCTGTTCGATTTCCTACAAAAGTTATCCAACTCAAAATGATCGTGGCGTCTGTCCAACACACTATCTCCTTGAGGTCAAGCTTCAATACGGACACCACATGTACGACTAGGCGGGTTAACAGCACCGCCGCACATAATTCCAATCGGGGAATGGAGACCCGATGGATGGGTGCCAGCCTCGTCTTGGCCGCCAACAATCCTACACGGATGCCATCTTTATTCGCTACCCGCAAGTAGATCGCCGCCGCATATGCGTCTCCCGAGGCGTCACTGAAGCCATGCAATTGTAACTCCTGATTTCCTCCTGTGCCCAGCCATCGAGTTATTCGCAATGTCCGGAGATATGTCAACTCGTCACGAAATTTCCTCCATGAATCCCTTATAGAACCATCCAAGGATTCATCCCACTTTACACCCGTAACCCATAGCTGTAGGATCAAGATTTTTCCCAATTATAACAACAGGTGACAACCAGCCTATAGGATCATATAATCTAGCCACAAATGAGAGCATTTGGCGCTTGGTAATCCCCTCAGTCGTATGGTGATCTTGTAAATCATAAATAAAACAATCTTCCTTTGGGTTCCACCCTATTCCCAACGTCTTTACCACTTCAACATTTTCAAACATGATCTTTTTTAAATGTGATTCCTCTGGAATTTGGCCCAAAATTACAGGGTCATTTGATGCCCATTTCTTTAAACAGAATCCTCCCCCTTTCAATAAGCCAATGAGCTCCTGTTGTAAACTCAAAGCGTCCACCGAATTTTCCGCTCCAGTTAATATATCATCCACATACGTATCTGTTCTTATGACCTCTGCAGCTCTCGGATATTTTCTTTCATCATCCCTTGCCAATTGTAATAGAGTTTGAAGGGCCAAGAAAGGAGCAGGAGAGGTTCCATAAGTTACTGTATTTAGTTGGTAAGGTTTCAGTCTATCGTCTGGACTTTCTCTCCACATGATTTTTTGTCGTTTCGCATCCTGGGGGCGTACCATTATTTGTCGGTACATCTTCTCACTATCAGTCACCATGACAACTTTATGTCGGCGCCAATTCATCAAGATGGTAAGGATGTCCGTCTGCAATTTTGGCCCAGTATATAATCGATCATTCAATGACCATCCATTCGATGTTTTTGTTGAGGCATCAAATACCACTCTTAACTTGCTCTTGTCTGGCTGATTTCCCCTCACTGCGTGATGGGGCATAAAACAACATCCTTCTGTATCGATGGCGGAGGATTCAGATAAGGGAGTCATATATCCCAACTCCACATAGTCCTTCATAAAAGAACAATATTCCTCTCGAAGAGGTGCATTCCTTGCCAGCCGTCGTTCTAAAGCGAGTTGTCGTTGTACACAAATAGAGACTGACTCTCCAAACAACTCAGGAACTGGCACCCTCGGGTCAAAAGGGAGAGGAACGATATATCGCCCACTAGCTGTTCTTTGCACCTTGGTCTTGTATAATTCTTCACAGAATTCATCTGCGTCTGACTTGGCAGGTCTAAGGGGAACCTCTTCCACCTCCCATAAGCGCCGTAATACGTTGTCCAGGTTTTCTTCATAATTCACCCGAATATTGTACACCCTGTGTGGGCCGACTTCTCCTTCACCTGGTAATTTTCCCGAGACAATCCAGCCCAAACGGGTCTTCTGCGCGCATAATTGTTTTTTCATCATACTTAACTTCGGGAAGCAATAAACTTCCATATACGTCTGCTCCCAGTATTACATCCACTCGGCCACTTGTCTCAAACTGAGGGTCTGCCAATGGCAGGGTCTTCCAGCTGGACGGCACAGGGATGCGGAGATCCCGACTAGGTAGGATCCCAGTCATTCTTCCCACCACCAGCGCCCGAATCGGCATAGTCCATCCTGATTCCATCAACGACGCCACCGAACAGGATACCATCTGTTTAACATGCTCTCCCTTGGTGTCGTTAATCCCGAAGATCTGTGCATTGACCTTGTGTACTGGGATAGTCAAGTGATGAAGGAGGTTTCGATGGACAAAGGACGACTGAGACCCCTGATCCAGCAACGCCCGCACAGTGACTCCCACGCCCCGAGGGCCCACCAGGCGAACCCGAGCTGTCGCTAACAAGGCTGTTGGGATTGCGGTTCTCACATGCATCCCTGATAAGGCGATTTCTTGTTCACCAGGCGAGATCCGCGGCTCCTCAGTGTTTTGCCTTTCCCTTTGATCCTGATCTTCCATTGAGACCCGCCTTGGTAGATGCAGAGCTGTATGATGGAATCCCTTGCAGTGCGAACACCGGAATTGGGTTCGGCAGGTTGCTATCACATGACCCACCCGCAAACAGCGAAAGCAGGCGTTAAACTTTCTGATTTCATCCATGCGTTTGGTCACTGTCATGGAACGCCAACCCGCGCAATCCTGGATCCAATGCTTTCCTTTACACCTGAGGCACAGAGGAATCGCTCTACCTTTAGCCTCCGTTATCTGAGCGGCGTGCATCCTGGCTATATGTTGGTCATAGGTCCTCCTTTGGGATGATTCTCCAAACCCCTCTTTCATATATTCAAGCCGTTGGTCCCCCTTCACTTCTCTCCTTAGGAACTCGAGAAGTCGTTCCAATCTTTGGTCGATGGTTATGGGGAGTTCTCCCTCGTCCTCACTATACCCCGCCAGCGCACTTCTTTGCCATATCTTCAACATGTCCTCCGGAAGACTTGACTCAACCAGGGGGTACAAAAAGGAGGCGTTCTGTTGTGTAGTGACGCCCAAGGATTCCAAGGCTCTTAGATGTGATTCGACCTGGTCGTACAAACCTTCCAACGTTAAGGTCTTTTTTCGTGCATTACTTATCACCAGTTTCAATAGTTGGCGCACATAGACCTCGGTCAATATCACTTTATCCCCAAACCGATCTTGCAAGGCCTTAACCACCTTTGGATAATTTTCTGTGGTTAGCGGGTAACTCTTGACCAATCTATATGCTCGGGTACCAACCTTCATTGACTGCACAAGGTACTGGAACTTTTCCACCTCCGACAACACTGCACTCTCGTGGATCATTTCAAATCGCGACCACCATCCCATCCACTCGAGACATGTGCCATCAAAAACCGGGAGTGCAATTTTAGGCAGCTTGCACGATGACATACCCTCCTGGGCGCTCCTAGCAGGGTCCAGAGTGCCCCGGCCTTGTTGCCCATTTTCCCTGACCTGGAGATAGTTAGCCACCCTACGTTTGGTTCGCACAAAACTCTCCTCATACTGGACCACCATATCCTGTTCCTTCTCCAGATCAGGTGGAGATATTGCCTCATCCTCCAACATCAGATTCATAACCTGCACATTTGCTTCCCTAAGTTGGTTCTCAGTTGTCTCCAACACTTCAAATTTTATCCCGATTGTCTCACGAGATGGAGATTCCTTTTCCATTTCCGCCTCGATTTCCCTTATATTCTTTGTTGCAGATGATCGCAATAGAGTTCGGAATTTCTTACTCTTTTTCATTTTGAATTCTTAAAATATTTCATTTGATTAAATAAATTTGCAAATTTCCTTTTTAACTTTCATACAAATTTTAATTTCTTCGGAAGCATGCAAATTTGTTGTCTTTAGAATTCTTTTTTTCTTTTTTCTTCCCTAATTTTCTCAACTTCCTTTGAATCCCGCTCGAGGGACCAAATGTTTTAACATGGGCTGGAGGAGTTGTTTCACCTAAAGGCAACAACCCGTTATACCTCACTCCACCGTATTTAGAGGACTGCATAGTTGATTTTCTTTAAGGAAAGATCCGACCTGCTGGCGACCTGGGGATCAGGGAGGCTCTGTTCTTGGGAGGATGCAGTACTTGGCCCACGGGAGTACGTTTACCAACTAACAACTCAGAAGGATGAGGCCGACTCGATTAACTAGTGACTCACACTACTTTATTTTTTCATCACAATATATACATTTTAAAATAGGCACGTGGCCAGACGTCCGTGGTCAAATTAAATTAAAAGAATAATAAATTAAATAGAATAAACTCCAACACAGACGATAACCATAGGTCATAGCCATTCAAAAGTTGGTTTAGGTCGTCAATCCTTTGCGAACAAATGGAAATATCCACGCTGGCGCTCTCTCCGCAGATTTTTTAAATGATATCCCGTGTCGTTTTTTTTAAATATAATTTGAGAGCCACCCCTCGCTTGAAGCAAATCTTTTAATCCCAAGAGACTGCGCGAAAGACTTGAACATGAAACCGCCGACGGAACGTTTTGTCCTCTACACTGACGAAACCACTTAACCAAGCTCTGATCTCCGCCCGTAGAGTGGGAATTTTGCGCACAAGTCAAAGTTAGTTTTATCATTTATCGACGCGACAATTTATTTGAGACAAGAATAATGATACAATTACAAGGCAAAGTTACTATTCCTTTAACTTCCATTTACCGAGGGAACCAATTAATATTGATTTTATTCAACTTATCGAGTATTTTTCAAGGGACCGGGAAAAAATGTTCACTAGATAAAACGATGATTTTGTAATGTAGAAAATTTGGAAAGACAAAATTCAGGATGACACGGCACACAGGGACCGGGAAAAAATGTTCACTTTATCGAGAGATTCAAATTTACGAGTTTCAAATTATCAAAATATATATATTATTTTTTAAATAAGTTCCTAGAGAATTGTTTTAACAAATGTTCGTTAGACAAACCTTTACTCGGGTAAAACCCGGGCGAAGCCGGGTACGTCCGCTAGTTTTAAATAAATAAATCTTCTTAAAATGTAGCCACAATGATTATGATAACACAATGCAAAAGCGCGCCATCCATACATATAAAATAAAAGGACCCAAAAGCACGAATGTTTCTTTTATACATAATACAAACTTCTACTGCCCTTACTGCGATGGAGAAATATATTGGGAGGGCTTGGCTCATCAGTGGTGAACCCTCCCAGCGGTTTCGCCAATTTAATCCATCAGACCGCTTCTCAGAGCTCTAATACTGAATTAGACGATTTTGCTTATATACATATTTGAATGTAATTCTACTGTCCAATAAGCTTATGTCCAAAGTTTTCTTGAAAACCCTTTCTGAGATTCCATCCTTCAGTGCTACGTATATAAGCAAAATCGTCTTATTCAGTATTAGAGCTCTGAGAAGCGGTCTGGTGGATTAAATTGGCGAAACCGCTGGGAGGGTTCACCACTGATGAGCCAAGCCCTCCCAATATATTTTTTCATCGCAGTAAGGGCAGTAGAAGTTTGTATTATGTATAAAATAAACATTCGTGCTTTTGGGTCCTTTTATTTTATATTATGAAAACATTTCATTTCAATATTCCAGTTTCATGTTATTATAAAAGATTTAAACACAAAATCAATAACACCTGCAGCAGCAGTGGATGCTTTTGATACAATAAAACTCTTTATTATTTAAAAGACATTTCAGAGGAAGAAAGACATGCATGTCTTTTAAAAATACACCATCTGGAATACATCGGGAATAGGATTTCAGTGCAATAACACATCTATAAAGAATTTTTTTAAAATATCTTCCTGATTCTTTTTATAATTAATATTTTAAAATTTTATTTTTATTTTAATATTCATTACCTTTCAACTGCTATATTCTTTTCAATTAGAATAAAATATTTGTAATTATTTGTTTCGAAAATATGTATTAATGCCATTTTGTCCCTTATACTAAAAGTTAATTATGAAAATAAAAAAATAAATACAAAAAAGAAGACCCAATGGTTTCAATTAAAATCATTAATTTATGTTACAAAGCTATTTTTTACAAATGTTATTTTAGCGAGTTAGATGATTAGCTAATCATCTAACTTTATTCAACACTTGCTTTAATTCAACTGAAAGCTCTGATCCCTTGGGGTGTTGAATTAAAGAGGTTACACTGTACTTGATGATAAATAGTTTATTAGTGAAAAAAAATGAGAAACTATAGGCATTGGTGCCTATCTATACAAATATATTTGAAATGAAAAAAGAAGAAAAATTTTAACGAATCAGAAAATAAAATTGTAAACAATACAATATGCACACACTATATTGCAGATAAGACAACATATAAAAGGAATTAATTCATTCAAAGAACCTTATTAAAAATAAATTTCTAGTTTTATATCGACACATGTTAATTTGACCATGTTTTGATGTCCTGAACTATGGCCTATCATATAACAAACTGTAATTCGCAACTATCGATAATTCGACACTTCCGATAATTCGACCATTGTAAATTCAAATTTACACAGTTAATTGTTATTTAAATACAACTTTACCGGTAAAAAGGTATTACAGAGGTGATGGCGGCCACTGAAAATGTACACAATTTAAGTATAGAGAAATGGGAAAAATTAGTAATTAAAGAGAAGACCAAAATCAAAATAATTGATAATAAATAGTTTATTAGTGAACAAATAATACCAAAAAAAAATTCTTTCAAGTATGAAACTATAGGCATTGGTTAAATTTATATAAATCTATTCAAAAATAAAAAAAATATAAGAAAATAAATCATAAAAAAGAAGTTGCCAACTATATTGCAGAAGAGATAACTTATAAAAGGAATTAATCTAAAGGAATAATTAAAAATAAAATTCTATTTTAATTCATACATGGGTTCAACTTTATATGTATGCTATCCAAAGTTCGAACACGTTAAAAAGCCACATAGAGCTGTCCATGCGTAAACACAGGCTCTTGTAGCAAGAACCCAAAGATTTGACCTTGAGCCTTATTTATAGTCATAGCAAAAGCCAACTTTAGTGAAAACTGATGCCTCTTCAGAATGAAGGGAAGGCTGATATCTGAAGGAAAAAAAATATTTTTGGCACCAATACAGTGAGTACATGCACTGTATCACCATACTTTTGCCATTGTAAAGACCCTGCTTAGGATTGAAATTTTTCAGAAGCATAACAATAGCACCAACCTAAAGTTTAACTGGTGTGGAGGCATTCCTCTGGGAGTAAGGCTATTGAGAAATTCAGTAGAGAGTTATTTTGCTCCTCCATAATCTTACACTCCACACTGTTAGCACTGAGGAAACACTGATTCATGTTTGGTAAGCAGTTTCAAGAAATAATCTATAGGCATTGGTTGAAGAATATATAAAAGGGCGTACCTGGATCAGTAAAGAAAAAAAAACTTTTTTTCTTTACAGATCCAGGTACGCCCTTTTATATAATCTTAATTATTGGATCGCCTTTTGACTCAAATCGGTTAAAGAGTTTAAATAAATATATTTAGAGTAAAAAAAAAGAAATAAAATTACACAAATCAGCAAATGAAATTACAAACAATACTACTCTATTGAAGATAAGACAACATATAAAAGGAATGAATTCATTTAAAATACCTCAATAAAATCTACATTTCTAGTTTTATATAAACAATATAACCTCGATAATTCGACCCTGTTTTGTTGTCCTGACCTACAGCCAATCATGTAACAAACTGTAATTCGACCATTTTAAAATTGAACAATTGATTGTTGCTTAAATACAACTTCATTGCTAAAAAGGTATTACAGAGACGACGGTTGCCATTGAAAATGTACAAATATTATGTATAGAGCAAGGGAAAAATAAAGATAAGAACAAAATAAATTATTGATTCATTTATTTATTTATCAAATCAGACGCGATATCCCTACAAGGGATGCTTGCGTTAATAACAACACTAAATTCAGATACTATATTACATTAAAAAAATTAAATAATTACAAGATTTGAAAAGATAAGAAAGAGGACATTAAAATCATTCTTGATTTTACATCACAACCAACAAAATAAACAAACCAAAAATATACAAATAGGTAATAATTAAGGTTTTTTTAACCAAGAGAGAAAATCATAGATATATTTACAGAATTTTCTAAATTTAAAATACGAGTCCTTACTATTTACAAACATAAAAAGATCCTTGTATTCGATGTTTTCCCGGTTTATGTAGTTCTGGAAGATTGGGCACTCAAGAAGCAGATGACTGGAATCCTGCTTTCTCTTTCCACATAAACATCCCGGATCGTCTATAGCTCTTATTCGAAACAGAAAATCTCCGAAATTTCCATGACCAGTAACGAATTGCACATTGTAAAAGTCAGGGCGGAAATATTTTGGAATGCCCAAAGGGAAAAAGAGACGAAAGTGATCACTTGTATTAGAAAACATATCTTCCATTCTTGTTCTCAAAAATCCTTTTATAATTGAAGGAGAATGTGGACTGAACGTTCGTTGGTCTTCCTCGCTTAGTTGGTCCAATTCATATTTATTCAATCTTGATTCGATAAAATCAGTCAGGAATGGGATCTCTGCCAGACAGTGGACACAATTTGAGGAAGATGTTTTAAACGATCTAGTAGCCCAAAGAACAATTTGGTATTGCATCGAATTTAATTTCTGTTTACAGCGGTTATTTATTTGGTAAAACCAAATTTCAGCTCCATATGTTAGAATAGGTCTAATTAGCGTCTTATACAAAATTAACCTTTTATTAGAGTTTATACCCCATATTTTGCCGCTGAGGGAAAAAAGCAGATTTTTCATGCGATGCGCCTTATGCAAAATCTCATTGATGTGCGGGGTGAAATTTATTTTTGTTTTGAACCTATGATTAGATTATTTCATTCCCAAAATTTTGATTTCATTTGAAGGCTTTATGACGGTTTTTTGAAATTCCAGCTGGAACCTATGGAAATTGTGAAAGTGAATCAAGTTTGTTTTTTCTGGATTTATTTTTAACTTGTTTGAGCGACACCATTGAGTGACATAGTTTAGGGTGTTCACTAACTCAGTTTTTAGACCCTCTAAATTATAATGCCATTTTATTTTATTTTATTTTTTTAATAGATAGATTATTACCAAATAATATAAGAAATTATTACCTAAAAAAGATAAGAAAATAAATCAGAATATAAATTTACAAACTATATTTGAGAGGAGATGGTTTATAATAGGAATTCGTTTAAATGCCCTCTTTAAAAATTACATTTTATATATACGTGGGTTCAGCTTTACATGTATGCTATCCAAAGTTCGCACACTTGAATAAGTCACATAAAGTTGTCCAGGTATAAACACAGGCTCTTATAGCAAAGGTTTGGCCTTGAGTCTTATTTATAGACATAGCAAAAGCCAACCTTAGTGAAAACTAACTCCTCTCTAGAAAAAAGCGAAGGTTGGTATCCGAAGAGGCCAAAGATATTTCAGACAATATACAGTGTATTCAACTTTGGGCACGGTCAGTATATGTGCTCCAAGGACATGAGAGCTCATGCCCTGGTACACCAAACGTCCATCCATTGCAAAGATTCTATAGGCATTGGTGAAAAGTGTAAATAAATATTTTGGAAATGAAAAAATATATATATAAGAAAATAAATCAGAATATAAATTTACAAACTATATCTCAGAGGAGACAAATATAATTGAAAGGAAAAATAAAATAAAATTGCAAACAACACAACTATATTTCAAATATGACAATATATTAAAGGAATAAATTCATTTAAAAGAAACAATAAAAGTCGGTGGACGAGTGGGTAACACCCTACAGCTCTAATTTCATAGCCTGTCTTGGGACACTTTGATGAATCCGCTGATACCCATCTACACACAGATTGAAGCGGACATGGTATTGGAGCTGTTCTTCTACAAATACAAGGTGGAAAGAAGCGGCTTATAGCTTATGCAAGAAGCTTGACAAAGGCTGAAAATAACTATTCTACAACAGAAAAAGAATGCCTTGCTGTAGTCTGGTCTATCAGCAAATTCCGTCCATATTTGTTTGGTCGACCATTCACGGTTTTCACTGACCATCACTTTCTATGTTGGTTAGTATGGCAGAAAGATCCCTCTGGCCGTTTGGCGAGATGGGCGCTGAAGTTGCAAGAATTTGACGTGACCGTTATCTACAAGAGCGGACGCAAACATAAAGATGCAGATTGTCTGTCAAGTAGCCCGCTTGAGAACGATTAACCAAGTGCTGTGATGTCACTAACCAACGTCGATATAGAGCAGACTTAAGACCCGGATTTAGCTAAAATAATCGATAATTTAAACTCGGGCTACACCAGAAAGGAATTCAGCATTATCGACAGCATCTTATATAAGAAAAACTATAGCACAACTGGAAGACCCTGGCTTATGATGATTCCTAAACACTTAAGATAGGCAGTTATGGCAGATTTACATGACGCTCCTACAGCTGGGCATTTTGGTTTCGCCCGAACGTATGACAAAGTGAAGAAACGATTCTATTGGCCTGGCCTTTATAGAACTGTTCGCCAATATGTAAGCCATTGTTGGGAGTGTCAAAGAAGGAAGAAATTACCTCGACGTCCGGCTGGACAACTTGTATCCATACCGCCCGTAGAAAAGCCATTCTATAAGGTCGGGGTTGATCTCCTTGGAATATTTCCAGTTTCTAAAGATGGAAACCGTTGGATCATTGTGTGCACCGATTATATGACAAGGTATGCCATAACGAAAGCGATCCCAGACGGAGGAGCAATCGAAACAGTTAAGTTCCTGGTTGAAGATGTTATCTTGAAGCATGGAGCTCCTAGAGAAATGATAACAGATCGCGGAAGAAATTTCATTTCTCAAGTAATAAAAGAGATAAATGCTCTGTGCGGAATTGTGCACATCTTTACAACGGCCTACCATCCCCAGACCAACGGCCTTACTGAAAGGCTCTACAAAACTCTGGGAGATATGTTGTCCATGTACACAAGTGTTGAGCAGAAGGACTGGGACCAAGTCTTACCCTACGTAACTTTTGCTTACAACACTGCTAAACAGGAGGCGACCGGCTACACTCCGTTCTTTCTTGTTCACGCCCGCGAGGCCTAGACCTACATCGATGCCGTACTACCTTACCTACCAGATGAGATCTCTGACGACTACGTTGGATAACTTGTGACCAGAGCTGAGGAAGCGCCTTAACTCTCCCGATCACGCCTTCTACAATCACAGGCGAAAGACCGTAGACTTTACGACCAGAAACATACTCCAGTCTATTACCAGAAGGATGATCTTGTGTGGGCTTTTACTCCCATCCGAAAAGTAGGGCTCTCAGAAAAGCTACTGAAGAGATACTTCGGTCCCTACAAGGTGACCAAGAAGCTTTCAGAAGTTACGTATGAAGTAGAGCCCGTGGACCCGTCTCCCCGATCACGGAAAGCCAAGGATATCGTCCATGTCATTCGGATGAAGCCCTACCTGGACCCTGAAGAACAACATTCCATTCTGCTAGGGAAAACCAGCCGTGATATATATCGGGGGGAGGAACCACAGGTGTGAGGGGTTCTCGGAAGCTGATATGAAAATAAGGAAAACGGGGGACGGTAGCTGACGCCGTTCATTAGGATTATCTTTATCTTGGGGTAAGTTGTACTCTCTCTCTCCCTATAAATACCCCTTATAATAAATTAATTATTCAAAAGCTTGCCCTTGCTTTATTTATCTCCGCGATAATATTTTCCACAATAAGATTCTACAAGTATGTGTGAGTCACAAGAAAAATTCTCGACTAAGCATCTAAACATGTAAAACTTACATTTTTAAAAACTCTAAATAGCATTAAATATCAGAATATTAAAACCAACTTGGCATAGAATTCAGATCCGATGATTAGAAGACGAAGGGCGTCCTACACAATTGAAACAAGTATCTTGAATTTCAGATGTTTCAATTGAATGAAAAATTGAATAAAATATAGAATAATATATTACATAACCTTTTACTGTTTATTCTGACGTTTAGTCAAGCCACGGCACAAGCTATGTTCAGTTCCATTCAGTCCCACACGCCCCAACTTCGCGAGGGAAATTCTGTACTTGTCGATTTTTCTACTTCAGGCGTGCGACAGGAATAAGAATCAACTTCGGAAAAAGTTAGGGCCTCAAGTGCGGTGGATGAAAAAACTATACCGACTACCCATTGGGAATTTCCTGTAGCACGGGAAAAAGCACAAGGTGTGTCCACGAGGACGCAGCTGCCCTTTGGTCATTCTGCCTGCGGCTGCTGACCAAGAATGCTAGGCGCGAGCATCAGGTGAGGTCCTTGGAGGAAGCCGTGGTGCTGCGCGAGACGGTTACTCCGTTCCTACGCATATACACACGTACGGCGCGACGCATGCTGGAGCATCCGCGCTTGGCCGCCGTTCCCACCTCAAAGTATCTCTGGCGCTGGCGCTAGTGGTCGACTACCAGTGTGCCATTCTCATATCTCCGTCGCTGCTTCTTGTGGCGGACATCGCAATGCGGCTGGCCCTGCACGGCCTGCCTCATCCGGAGCACCTGGCGTTGAGTCAGACTGTCTTTATCGCCTGCTGCTCCGGCGACCTGTCGCTAGCCCACCGCTACTGGTCCTGCAGTGCCGTTCGCCCTCTCATCCGAGAGGTGTTCTCCATCATCGGCCGGGTGTCGGATCTGCAGTCCTGGGTCTTTCCGGTTGGTGTCGAGGACCACGCTATCACCATCTCCTCGGCGGCGAAGGACGCGATATACGTTTTCTTCATAGATACGAAATGCGTGGTGTCGCAGGAGGTTCTCCATCAAACTCTCTAGCAGTGGCAGAGGCGTTATGTACATTGCACATAATGTTATGTACAAGGGTCACTCCAAAAGTTTTTGCATTCAATATTAAATAATTAAAATATCAAAAAATAATTTATCCATTAAAATCTATACAAATGCATTTTTTACCTAACATAAACCTTTTCATAAAATAGTAGCAACAACGACTCATAGAGGGCTCGACTTTGTTTACAGCGGCAGCGGTAATTTTTAAACATTGCATCAGACACAATGGAGTTGACATGAGAAAGTTAATCTTTTATGATTTTAAAATTAATTTAACTTCTAAGAACCCATGAAAAATTGATGAAAGCTTTAGGAGATAAAGCTTCTTCTATTGAAACAGTTTTTAAATGGTTTAATGAATTCAAATTTGGAAAAAACAACCTTGAAGATGAACCACGTTCAGGTCGACCACCAACAGCAAACTCAATAAAACTTACTTAGAGAAGATCGAAGAATTACATATCAGCAGTTAGTGTGGGTATTGGATCGACAGCTATCAACACCATCATTAATGATCATTTAAAATACAGAAAACTTGTTGGTAGATGAGTACCTCACAGCTTGATTGAAGAGCAAAAACTTGGTCGCGTTAAATGGTGTAATTTGATGTTGAAAAAAATTTATGAAGGAAAATCAAAGGCTGTTTTTAAGATTATTACAGGTGTGTGTGTGTGTGTGTGACGAAACTTGGATTTACAATTTTGATCCAGAAACAAAACGGCAATCTACTCTTTGGTGCTCTTGAAAATCACCTCCTCCTAAGAAAGTTCGCAGAGCTCGAAGTGTTGGAAAACAAATGGTCGCTTGTTTCTTTAGAAAAGTGCATTGATATTGTGAAGTTATAAAATCGAAAGACCGTTAATAGTGACTGGTATACAACAAAATGCGTATTTAAAAAAATCAAGCAAAGAAGACCAAGAGCTCAACTTATAGGAGTCCTTCACCATGACAATGCAAGACCGCACATTTCAGCCCAAACATTAGACTTTTTAGCCAACTCTGGTGTCCAATTAGTCACTCATCCACCATATTCACCAGACCTAGCACCTTGTGACTTTTTTATTCCTAAAAGTTAAGTTATTGTTGAAAGGAATAGAATTTGACACTGATGATGAAGCAATGCAAGCCTTTATCAATGCCGTAAATTCCATCCCCGAAGAGGACTGGTGTAAGTGCTTCGATAATTGATTTTCACGGATGAAATCTTGCATAGGTGCTAAGGGCGAATACTTTGAGAAACTATGAAAAATTGAAAGTTGCAGCTTTTACAAAATAAGTGAATGCAAAACCTTTTTAGTGACTCTTGTATGTATATATCTAATTATCATTTTTACAAAAATAGTGCAGACTATGCATTTTTACATGTATTGACAAAATTTCAATGAAATTATGTTATTTGTCGAATTGTATATCATTTATACAAATTTAATGAAAATATGATTGTTTTTAAGCATTTATATAAGAAATAATTAACTTAGAATTTTAAATAATTAATACAGAAACATATATTTTCATTGAATTTCTCGCTGCATCCTTAATTGAGACAAGATTGGTTTCTTTCTTCAAAAGCCCAAAACAATAATATTACAATTTGAACTGACAATATTATGCGACACACAATGTAAATTGACAATGGTTACGTCACACTTATATAGGCAATTTATGTCTCACTCAGATGCTATATCTACTAACTTGCACATTTTGTAGACCCAATCAGCGCATGCCTTATATAAGAATAAAATGGGTTATAAGTATTTTCATTATGTTACAAGTCTCGCTAAATAGATTCCAATAAATAATTAAAAGGCTAAAATTATAAATCCACACTCCATTTTATAGGTTTAAAAGAGATGTGTGTGTGTTATAACCCACCTAATTTTAACTATAGTTGTAAACCCAACAAGCCCCGATCTACAGGTGTTAACTCCACGGTAAATATACTAAAATGGTGTTTGTTTTAAATAATGTTCTATACGCTACAAAAAATACCCCAGAAAATATGAAATGCACATCGAGGAACATTATAATTATTGAGAATTCGACTATTCGGAAAAAATGAAGCATTAAAAATTGTGAGATGTTTTCATCTTTTAAAAAATTACAAGAATTTTAATTCAATTATATTGTAATTTGTAGAATATATGAAAGGATAAATTGTAATGAAATTACAAATGAAGTATTAGTAATCAGTTTATTTGAAAAACGAGTTTAAATTAAAAAGAGTAAATAAAAAATGCGAGTGTATATAAAATTAATTTAATATTAAATATTGATTTATAAAATCTACAATTCTCCACCAAACTTTGCATCGGTGGCAGAGGCACCATATTCATTGTACATAATGTTGTTTTAAAATAGTGCAGACTGTGCACTTTTGCATTTATTGACAAGATGCCAATAAAAGTATGCTAATTGTCATTGTCTACAATCGCGAGGTATTAAACGAGAAGTTAGAAATAAGGAATAAAACTATTGTGTGTGTGCCCACCTTTTATGGGATACAAAAATAGGAATCGGTAATAGCTTTAAAATCTCTTACTTATGGTAATGGTTATTCCCAAGAATGTGTCCATAAGCTGTTAGCGATTGTGGTGACCTGTGCGAGAAAATATTTTAACCTAACAATAATGGAACCCATTCTCAAGATGCCAGATCTTCCGACATCACGAACCATCACGTTGAAGAGTATAAATTTTAAAAAGTGACAATGATTTACTTGCCCGTTAAAAGTGAAACCCATTAGTAACTGAGATGTAAATGAAATCCCCTAATTATGTAGCAGCCCCAGTTGAAGAGGGTCAAGGCTCGAAGCTTCCTGTCCTTTCAGCCCATATCCGGTCGGCCGGATTCGTGATATCATATATCAACTTCCTATAACCTGTCGCTTAAAGCGTGTCTAAGTCCAGGCTCTGTTTCGCCTAGACGCCCTAAAATATAACTTCTTCTGGTCCCGGGAGAAGTTCGCCGACCTTTCTCTAATGGCGGGAAGTCCTTCTATTCCTAATGGGTAGGCTAACCGAAACCCAATGCTCGATCTAACACCAAAGACGACACATTAACTGGCTCACACACATACATACATTTTATTTTGAATCGAGATCACCATTTTCTTTCAAAGTAGAGCTAGGGATTGCTCTATATTCACAAAAACGATTTACATAAATATTGATTGAACAGAATAAAATTATGCTTTCTATATCACAAAACAACATATTTACATACCTGTTTTCTGACACACTGCCACCTTGTTTCCCCGGAACTCAATGTAAATTCGGAAAAGGAAGGTTCCTAAGTAGTCCTCAGCAAACCAATCACTCCCACCATCCGCCCGACCAGGGAGCTCGGCTGGAGGAATAAACCTCCATTTAATAAGAGGCAAAATGTCTCGTGAAAATGCAATTGGTATAAGAGGCTTTAGAGGCAGCACAAAACACAGAAAGATCAGTTACAAGTTGTTGTTCTTTCTTATAGCAAAGCCATCTTGGCATAGCAATAGATGTTAGGAGTTCCATTTGGCCAGCCATCTCGAAAACTCTTGAGCCAGGTTCTCAGGCCAAGCTTCCCACGAAAATTTTAATAGCCACTTTTTCTGCAATATAAATTTCGGAATAAGGGTCACTGGGCACGTGAAACCTATCGGATTGAATATACGACTGGCCAAGGAGAGTACCTTTCTTTTAATTATCGGCTCTTGTATTTCCATATTCTCCTGGGAATAAGTCAAAGTGTCCTCTTCCCCATTCCATATTGTTGCGTTGTTGGTTGACAAAGAATAACTTCCGTGGGTACAAAGGATCTTTAGGACTTTATTTAAGTCTAAACAATAAAATAATAACAGAAAATTGCAAAATAAAACAACGACAACAAAGAAAACAGCGGTTACGAACTCACCAACTGCAACACTGTTAGAACTTATGGAATAGTGTGTGTATTAAGGTAAATATTGCAACTATATATATATATATATATATAACAATAAATAGTTGTTTAGTTTTATGGTTTAGTTTTGTATTAAAATTATCTTTATTATTTTGATTATTTATATTCAAATTAAAAAAATTGTAAATTGTTATTATTTAGTAGAGAGAGAGAGAAAAAAATCCTTTACTTCTAACACATCATCCAGTTAATTATATATTTATAATTAATAACAATAAAATTTAACAACGTAACGTCTTTGCATCGGCTTTTACACGTCATTTAGACATACTCTAATTTATATATAGAATAATAGAAGTGAGAATATATTTAATATTATATATTTTAGTAGTTAGAGAAAAGAGAGAAAGACAGAACCATGCACTTTTAATCAAACTAATAATAAGAAAAAAAAAGTTTTGTAAAGAAGGTAGATAAGATTGTTAGTATATATATATATATATATATTTATATTTTATCCTTTTTTTTTAAATGATTTTTTTTATTTTAAAATATGAATATAAATAGTTGTATTTAGTAATATATCTATAATATGAATTAACTTTTGTTATAAGTTTGGTTATTATGTTTTGAAACCCTAATGGTAGACCAGACATATACAAAAAAAATTAAATTGAAATAATTATTGGAAAAAGAGATCTGCTGGACCGGGGATTCTCAAATAGAAGTCCAGCTGACATTTCACCCCTTCTCTATTATGTCATAGACCTCTTTTCAACCGGATTTTATGTGTTAATATTAAGTTACTTCAGTGAAACATTTATATGAACAGATATAACAAATACAAGTGTTAACAAATTCCAACTGTAAACCGACCTCGTCCGCGACGCCCTCCTCTGTAAATAGCTATTTCTGGATGACACATGTTGCGGGGGGGGGGGGGGGCATATGTCGTTCCTTCAAAATTAGACCGCTTATTCTGAAATTTTTAGAACAACAAGACAACCAAAGAAGAAAGAAAAAATAGTTAAGGGAAGAAAGCCAAACTTTATAAGCTTTGCAGCTAGTTATATCAATATAACTGATTCAACACTTATTCATCTTTCAATATTCCTTTAAAAAGGCAAATTATTAGAGTTTAATAAAGCTATTAATTGTGAAAATTCACTTTTATTTAATTATTTTCTACAAAATAATGTTAATTGGCAAATGTTCCGTTATGTAGATGACATCATAATATTTAATAATCCACAGTTTAAAAACTTAATACCTGAAATATATCCTAAATACTTGAAACTTAAGAACAATGAAAAAATTTATAGAAACAAAAAAGTTAACTTTTTAGACCTAAATATAGACCTTACAAATAATGCTATTAAAATTTATAATAAAAAAAGTAATTATAATTTCAATATTATAAAATACTGTAATATAAATTCTAATATATCATTAAATTGCTGTAAAGGTATATATTTTGGTCAGTTTCTAAGATTTTATAGAATAAATAATATATTAGAAAATTTCATAGAAGATGTTAAAAATTTAAACATGGAATTTATTAAAAACAAATTTAGTATCAGAAAGTAAAATATTTCAACAGTATATCAATTATAAAATACTTAAAAAAAAATAAATGGAAGTATCCATTTATTAAATCAACTTTCTATAATTTCTCTCAATAATAACTAATACAAATTTTTAATCTTTAACAGTTAATTAAACTTAAATTAAATAGCTGATTTTAATATTTTTTCACAAGATTTTTAAAGTAATATTGTATAGAGTTCATTTTGTTTAATCTCCAATTTCTGGGGAGGAAAATGGAAATTAAATAAAAGTGAATTTTCACAATTAATAGCTTTATTAAACTCTAATAATTTGCCTTTTTAAAGGAATATTGAAAGATGAATAAGTTATATATTTTGGTCAGTTTCTAAGATTTTATAGAATAAATAATATATTAGAAAATTTCATAGAAGATGTTAAAAATTTAAACATGGAATTTATTAAAAACAAATTTAGTATCAGACAAGTAAAATATTTCAACAGTATATCAATTATAAAATTATAAAAACTAGCTGTAAAGATTATAAAGTTTGGCTTTCTTCCCTTAACTATTTTTTTTCTTTCTTCTTTGGTTGTCTTGTTGTTCTAAAATTTCAGAATAAGCGGTCTAATTTTGAAGGAACGACATATGTTCCCCCCCCGCAAAATGTGTCATCCAGAAATAGCTATTTACAGAGGAGGGCGTCGCGGACGAGGTAGGTTTACAGTTGGAATTTGTTAACACTTGTATTTGTTATATCTGTTCATATAAATGTTTCACTGAAGTAACTTAATATTAACACATAAAATCCGGTTGAAAAGAGGTCTATGACATAATAGAGAAGGGGTGAAATGTCAGCTGGACTTCTATTTGAGAATCCCCGGTCCAGCAGATCTCTTTTTCCAATAATTATTTCAATTTAAATTTTTTTGTATATGTCTGGTCTACCATTAGGGTTTCAAAACATAATAACCAAACTTATAACAAAAGTTAATTCATATTATAGATATATTACTAAATACAACTATTTATATTCATATTTTAAAATAAAAAAAATTAAAAATCAATTAAAAAAAAAAAAGGATAAAATATAAAATTATAAAAATATATATATATATATACTAACAATCTTATCTATCTTCTTTACAAAACTTTTTTTTTATTATTAGTTTGATTAAAAGTGCATGGTTCTGTCTTTCTCTCTTTTCTCTAACTACTAAAATTTATAATATTAAATATATTCTCACTTCTATTATTCTATATATAAATTAGAGTATGTCTAAATGACGTGTAAAAGCCGATGCAAAAGACGTTACGTTGTTAAATTTTATTGTTATTAATTATGAATATATAATTAACTGGATGATGTGTTAGAAGTAAAGGATTTTTTCTCTCTCTCTACTAAATAATAACAATTTACAAATTTTATAATTTGAATTTAAATAATCAAAATAATAAAGATAATTTTAATACAAAACTAAACCATAAAACTAAACAACTATTTATTGTTATAATTAATTTAGATTTAGCTTGCTAATCTAATCAAATCTACTTGATATGAGTTATCATTCTTATCAGTTTGCTCTTTGAGTTTTAAATGTGGAATCACTGTTATATTTTTGTTATATAGTTTTTACACTATATTAATTCATATGAGCTTGCTCTATGATATATTTTTATATATAATATAATATACAAATTAAATTATATTAGATATTCTAATATAAATAAAACTCCATACAGATTTTAATTATCTTTTATTGTTTGATTATGAAAAAGTTATTATAAAAGTAATTTTAGAAAAAATAACTTCAGAACTTTTGTTTTTTTCAGTGTTTAGTTAGTTTAAAGATGTTTTTTATTAGTTATTCTTAAAAATATATCAGATAACAAACAGTAATATCTATGTTTTTATAGATTAATTATTCATTTTATTACAAATTCAATCACCACAAAAACAATTAAGTAAAATATATAAAAAAAAATTCATAAGAATAACAAACTAAAAAACTAAAAAAAACTACAAACATATTAGGGTTAGCACCTCTTTTATGTTAATTTAAACTCGCCAAGAATTGACTAAGAAAGAATTGTCAAACTTGTCCCTCTCTTAAGAACCATGACACATTTCGAACGACTAGTTGTAAATTAGTAAATAGTATTTATAAATTAACATGCCAAATTTGTCAACTATCATATATAGGACAAACGTGTAATCCATTAAATATACGAATATACCTACATAGAAACCACGCTAAAAAATCAATTGGTAATATATATATGAAAGAACACAATCAATTACATACTTTAAACAAATTTAAGATAGAAATACTAGACATATGTCAAAACAAAAAACAACGACTATTATTAGAAAACAACTACATTCATAAACATAACACATTATTCCCTTATGGACTTAATGACGAATTAAACTACACATACAAACCACAAACAGAAGAAATTTCAACTTATGAAATCAGCTGCAAATACAAAAAAAAATGAATTTAAAACTAAACCTAATAAAACTAGAGGTAAAACTACCAATAAATTAGGTTACATTGAATTTGAAGAATTACTGGACCCAAAACAAATGTATACTAACAACTTCGTCGATAAATTTAATAAAACATTATTTAAACTAAATAATAATATATTTATCAAACTTATAGAATATATTAAAATTCATAATCTGACTAACAGATTAATAGATATCACACACGACATCTTTAAATACAGAAAATTAAACAATCTACTAATAACATTAATATTATCATTAAATTTAATAACAATTTATTTAATCATATTAAGTTTAATGATATTTTTAATAACCAAAACATCAATAATCTTTTCCCTATAAAAAATTTAAATTTCAAAACAATCTGGAGTTACAACAAAAATATAGATAGTTTAGTTTGCAATTATAACCAATTTATTAATAATTTGGCAAATTTTAAAAAAATTAAATATAATTGCAACAACTATATTGATAGATATAAGTTCTCAGGTCATATATTAACTAGCAATTTTTCTTTTTTAAATCCAGAATATCAGGATATTTTAAATAAAGGGTATAAATATATACCTCAAATTAAACACAATTATAATAATACAATTAAATCTATATTAAAAGATATAGATATTTTCATAAATAAAACTAGTATAAAATACAGTATTCCAGAATTTACTTTTCTGGAATGGAAACATGATATTAAAAAGGAAATTATAAATTATTATAATAATACACTTAAATACACAAAACCTAATTCAGATATTCCTTCTTTTAAAGAAAATATAATTAATTTACAGAAGGACTTTATTATCACTCCTATAGATAAATGTGCCAATAACTTATCTATAATTTGAAAAATCTATACCACGATATACTAAAAAAGGAAATTGATAATAATCACAAATACACTTTTGCTAGAACTACAGCCACAAAAATAAAAAAATACATCAAAAACGTTGAAAATTCACTAAAAATTTATAATTACTACAAAAATCTAAACATACCAAAGTTCTATATAATTCCTAAACTACACAAAAAACCTATTTCTTTCAGAATAATCACATCTGGTATAAATTCAGTTATAAAAAACATTAATATACAATTAGCTTCAACACTACAATTTATTATAAATAAATTAACTAATAAATATAATTATAAATTTATTGACTCAAATAAAAAAATCATTAACTATTTAATGAACAATTGGACAAACATTGAAACAGTACACACATTTGACTTTGAGGACCTATATTCTAAAATAAATTTAAGAGATCTAAATAATAAAATAACCAATATTTTTAACGAAATCATCAATGACAAAACTTTCCACATTAAAATTATTCATAACAGATATAAAACAATTAAATTAGATCTTAAAACAGCGAAAAACTCTACTGGAAACATTTTTAAATTTTAACTATATAGAATTTAAAAATAAAATATATATTCAATCAGAAGGCGTTCCCATGGGAACTTCTTCAAGTCCTTTATTAGCCAACCTAATATTATTCTGGTACAAAAGAGAATACTTTCTACAAAATAATGTTAATTGGCAAATGTTCCGTTATGTAGATGACATCATAATATTTAATAATCCACAGTTTAAAAACTTAATACCTGAAATATATCCTAAATACTTGAAACTTAAGAACAATGAAAAAATTTATAGAAACAAAAAAGTTAACTTTTTAGACCTAAATATAGACCTTACAAATAATGCTATTAAAATTTATAATAAAAAAAGTAATTATAATTTCAATATTATAAAATACTGTAATATAAATTCTAATATATCATTAAATTGCTGTAAAGGTATATATTTTGGTCAGTTTCTAAGATTTTATAGAATAAATAATATATTAGAAAATTTCATAGAAGATGTTAAAAATTTAAACATGGAATTTATTAAAAACAAATTTAGTATCAGACAAGTAAAATATTTCAACAGTATATCAATTATAAAATACTTAAAAAAATAAATAAATGGAAGTATCCATTTATTAAATCAACTTTCTATAATTTCTCTCAATAATACCTAATACAAATTTATAATCTTTAACAGTTAATTAAACTTAAATTAAATAGCTGATTTGAAGATTTTTTCACAAGATTTTTAAAGTAATATTGTATAGAGTTCATTTTGTTTAATCTCCAATTTCTGGGGAGGAAAATGGAAATTAAATAAAAGTGAATTTTCACAATTAATAGCTTTATTAAACTCTAATAATTTGCCTTTTTAAAGGAATATTGAAAGATTAATAAGTGTTGAATCAGTTATATTGATATAACTAGCTGTAAAGATTATAAAGTTTGGCTTTCTTCCCTTAACTATTTTTTCTTTCTTCTTTGGTTGTCTTGTTGTTTTAAAATTTCAGAATAAGCGGTCTAATTTTAAAGGAACGACATATGTTCCCCCCCCGCAACATGTGTCATCCAGAAATAGCTATTTACAGAGGAGGGCGTCGCGGACGAGGTAGGTTTACAGTTGGAATTTGTTAACACTTGTATTTGTTATATCTGTTCATATAAATGTTTCACTGAAGTAACTTAATATTAACACATAAAATCCGGTTGAAAAGAGGTCTATGACATAATAGAGAAGGGGTGAAATGTCAGCTGGACTTCTATTTGAGAATCCCCGGTCCAGCAGATCTCTTTTTCCAATAATTATTTCAATTTAATTTTTTTTGTATATGTCTGGTCTACCATTAGGGTTTCAAAACATAATAACCAAACTTATAACAAAAGTTAATTCATATTATAGATATATTACTAAATACAACTATTTATATTCATATTTTAAAATAAAAAAAAATAAAAAATCATTAAAAAAAAGGATAAAATATAAAATTATAAAAATATATATATATATACTAACAATCTTATCTACCTTCTTTACAAAACTTTTTTGTTCTTATTATTAGTTTGATTAAAAGTGCATGGTTCTGTCTTTCTCTCTTCTCTCTAACTACTAAAATTTATAATATTAAATATATTCTCACTTCTATTATTCTATATATAAATTAGAGTATGTCTAAATGACGTGTAAAAGCCGATTTAATATAGATTTAATTGTATTATTGAAATTGTGTTTGATTAAATCTATATTAAAAGACATCGATATATTCCTTAATAAAACTAGTATAAAACACAGAATTCCTGAATTTACTTTCCTAGAATGGAAATATAAATTAAGTAAAGAAATAAAAAACTATTATAACAACACACTAAAATACACAAACCCTAATGAATCCGGAATTAATTCCTTAAAAGACAATTTTAAAAACTTACAAAAGGATTTTATCATATGTCCAATAGATAAATGTTCAAATAATTTATTTATTATATGTAAAAACTTATATCATGACCTTCTAAAAAATGAAATTAATAACAACAGTAAATACACTTTCATAAAAACAACTGAAACTAAAATCAAAAAAGATATTTAAAATGTAGAAAACACACTAAAAATCATTAATTACAACAAAAACACAAACATACCGAAATTTTATATTATTCCTAAATTACATAAAACACCAATCTCATTTAGAACAATCACATCAGGAATAAACTCAGTCATAAAAAACATAGATTTAAGACTAGCTTCAACACTTCAATTCATAATAAATAAAATAACTAACAAACATAATTATAAATTCATAGATTCTAATAAAAAAATCATTAACTTCCTAACAAATAACCTACAAAAGATCAATACAATTCATACATTTGATTTTGAAGATCTTTACTCTAACATACGTTTAGAAGACCTTAATAATAAAATACACAGCTTAATAAATGAATTCATTAATGATAAAACATTCCATATTCAAATTATTCACAACAAATACAAAACATTTAAATTAGATAACAAAACAGCAAAAACATTACTTGAAACCTTCTTAAACTTTAATTATATTAATTTTAAAAACAAAATATACATTCAATCTAAAGGTGTTCCAATGGGAACGTCATCCAGTCCTCTACTAGCCAACTTATTACTTTTTTGGTATGAAAGAGAGTTCTTCCTACAGAATGATGTAAATTGGCATATGTTCCGCTATGTAGATGACATCATTATCTTGAATAACCCACAATTCAATAATGTCATTTACAAAATATACCCTAAATATTTGAAACTTAAAAATAATGAAAAGATAACTAATAACAAGGAGGTTAACTTTTTAGACTTAAATATAAACCTTGCAAACAAGTCAATTGGAACATATGACAAAAGAAATTGTTATAATTTTAAATTATTAAATTCTGTAATGTCAATTCCAACATATAATCAAATTGCTGCAAAGGCATATATTTTGGTCAATTTTTAAGATTTTATAGAATCAACAACATTAAAACAAACTTTATTAAAGACATTAAAAATCTTAATAAAGAGTATTTAAACAATGGTTTTAAATACAAAACAGTAAAGTTTTACAATAGGCTGTCAATACACAAATACCTAAGCAATAATATATATATAATTATAAATTTGAAACTTCAAACTTCTCCAATTAATCTAACCAACAACTTATATTCTACTCTTATACTAAAACAAATGATAGAATTACTGAATATATTTCCTATGACTTTAAATATATTAATTATATGATAACGATTATAAAGCATTAAATTCATTCAATTTGATCTTCAGTTACTGTGGGAGGGAACTGGAAAACAAATATAAATTAATTTGAAGCATAATAAATGTTTTATTATTCAATTAATTTATAATTTTAATAAAAATGTAACTTTTATCAATGGAAACAAAATTTTAATACATATTTTCACAATCTTTAAAATTCTAATGATTCTTTTCTGACAGCTTTTCTAACTTGAAACAATTTTAAAAATAAGATTTCCTAGAAGAGGGAAGGTTACTTTTAGAACAATGTCGGCGGGTCCCTGGCAGACAGATGTTACATCCACACATGTGCGCTGTCTCTAGGGAGCGGCAGACGCCACTTTGAATAAGTAAGTAAACAACCTCCTTCTATGTTATCTAATATTAATTTAATTATACAGCTTAATGGTCGAAGAGAAATCAATCCATAATGAAGTAAGGGTGAAATGGGATGTGGTATTTTCATCTGAAGAGCCCTGGTACCACAGATTTCTCTCTCCAATAGATTTTCCAATCTCCTATTGTGTAATGTCCTGGTCTACCATTAGGGTTCCAAAAAATAATTTCTAATAAGCAAAGATTTAAAATATGTTTATCTATCCTTAACTAGGCAAAAACATTATATCATATTATTCTTACTCTTAGGAAAAAAAAATCTAAAATTATATAGGAAAAAAAAAATTATATAAAAAATTACAAAAACTATTAATTAACTAAAAAAATACTAACACCCTTTCAATTCTCTACCTGTTTGAAATAAAAGTGTATGGTTCTTTCTTTATCTCTTTCCTCTATTTTACTAAAAAATAAATATATAATCATTATAAATCTCTTCTTTATTCCTATTTATTTTAAGAGTATGTCTAAATGACGGGTAAAAGCCGATGCTAAAAGACGTTACGTTGTTAAATCTTCTTTTCTTGTTAAATTTTCTTTTTATTTTCAATTTTTTTTTCTATCTAAAATAAAAACATATTATTCTAACATATAACTACTTTTATTACATTTTTCTCTCCTAAATAAGATATAAATATAATACATATAAACAACTTTTTAATCTCATCTAACTTAAACACAAAAATAATTATCAACTTTTATCTTATATAATTAATTTAGATTTAGCTTGCTAATCTAATAGAATTTCCTTTTATATATAAATATTACTATTATTAGAAGTTTTAAATATAGTTATATCAATATATAAATCCATCTTAACTCACTCTATAATATCAACTTAATTTAAATTATATTTAAGATTTAAAATTTTATTTGATAAACTTTATTATTTACATTTCATTTATATATATATACACATATGTCATAATATATGCTTTTCCAGGATTAATAAAACAAACCTACAGTCAACGAGAGAGAGATGGGCAGCTAAAGCGAGACACTTTAGACATCACGACATTCCAAAGGGGGGGGGGGCAAAAGGGGCCCGCCCGTCAACACCTGGGGACAGATAGCCGGGGGGTGACCACACAGGAAAAACGGCCGTTCAGCGCATAGAACCTCGCTCCCTCTCTCTCTCTCGGCTGGCTGCCTGAGTTATTGCTCTACCAACTCGTCGTGTGATTATTTCTCTCCTCACCACATTATTACCACTATATTGTCACATTGAAAGTCGACAGGATAAGACCTGGCCGGGAAGCAAATCCCTCATATACCGGAGTATGAAGAAACAAGAAGCCAAGCCACGATGATCGGCCAAACCCAACTCAACTGTAACCACTCCTCTTCGAGCCCTCAACCCCTTCTCCGCCAACCTTTGAACCGTGATCCTGAAGAAGTATTCACCTACGACGGAGATGGAGCTGCCACGCACTTCTTCCAACAATACATCTGCCCAAGAACGATCGCCGCGCCAGAGCAGGACACCTTCCATCATCATGGACAAGACTCCGCCATATCCCTGCCGCTACTGTGATGTACAACACTGGTACGCACAGTGTCACAGACAGAACTCTCCCGAATCTCAATGAACTTACCTGCTCTCTAAACCAGCATAACCTGTAAGTGAAATTGTTTTACCCCTTCCATTCGTTCTTTAAAGAACTCACACCTTGTAAACTCTGATGCCAATCTTTACATAATTAACTCCATTTATCCTCTCCACGCCTATTAACAATGATTTTATTCTCCATACTATTTATTTAAATATGTGTAACTCATTTAATTAGTTACCTTACCAATAGAATTTAACAATCGTTATTTTAATTGAATAATTTCCATTTTAACGTAACTCTTGAAAAAAAAAGGAATTCTACCTATTAATGCTTTACAATTTTTACTATCAACAATAGATTTTCATAATCAACTTATCTATCTGCCCCTTAATGCCCCTCTCATTCTTAAAACTTTGTCAACCTTATACCAGCTCAGGACCTTTATAGAATTATTGACTAATCAATTATCGAACATTATTACAAACAATATTGTCATTTCAAAATCCTAATCTTCGCCCTTGATTTATGATAAAATATTTCGTAGTTCATCTCTAGCATATCCACCGACCCACACCATCTAGCCAATGGTGTGTTCGTCACAGGATGCAGATTGACTAACTGCTAGATATTTATCAAACCCTTTTTGTTCGCACTTGAACAATCTGCATCGAGCGGCACAGTTCGCTTCTTCTTCTCGCGCCACACGTTCGCCACACGAACCCTGTCTTCAAATCTATGTTTGTCCATTGTCCAAACCAGCACGATATAGCCTACCTTCGATATTTCCCACGGAGGTACGTTAAACATCGTCGCTGATTCTGTCCGGTCCGTCATCATTTCGCGCAGACATGGGTCTTACTTTCAACCCACCGCGAAATCATCGCCTTGCACAAGCTCCCACGACGGTTCAAACACCTCGTGTCCGAGCAGCTTGTCACTTGTAACGGACAACGCTGTCCTCGTCCCAATTTTGGCACCGTGCGCGCATACTTTCCGCAAATTAAATATAAGTCCATTCGACTTCCTCACCTACACGCGGGACTTTTCCCCCTCGGACTCACTACACAAGTAACTGCATAGATAAGTTAGATTGGCCCAGGGCAAGTTTCCCCTCGCTCTGTTCGCCGAGGTTCTAACATTGTATGTAGTTTTATATTTACCTCAGTACTGAGCTCACATAATTGCCAACCTCAACCTCATTTCTCATACTCTACATCTATAGCATAGAAAGCCCATGACAAGTTTCCCCTTGCCATGTCCGCCTGAAAAATAGCTTAAAGTGTAGAGTTTCCCAGTCTTAATGATCTTCAGAATTTCATCTTATGTATGTGACTCTTCTTCCCCTTGTTCACACTCCTCAATAACATTTCCCTTATAGTACATTAGATTTTGTTGTATATAGCCTTTTATAACCTTGATATTTTCAAAGATTTCCTTAAGTTTAAAACTCTCCGGTGTTGTAAAACTACTTGTAAATAATATTTACTTGTGTACTATACTATATTTTATTTACATAAAACTATGTCACCATTACCTTAACTAATTTCAACTGTAAAATTATTTTCTCTATTCCTGGCTTCTCCAGCTTTAAGTAAACTCAAACCATGTTCAGCCTTCTTCAACGGGGGCCATATGTCATAATATATGCTCTTCCAGGATTAATAAAACAAACCTACAGTCCACGAGAGAGAGATGGGCAGCTAAAGCGAGACACTTTAGATATCACGACATTCCAAAGGGGGGGGGGGGGGGGGCAAAAGGGGCCCGCCCGTCAACACCTGGGGACAGATAGCCGGGGGGTGGCCACACAGGAAAAACGGCCGTTCAGCGCATAGAACCTCGCTCCCTCTATCTCTCTCGGCTGGCTGCCTGGGTTATTGCTCTACCAACTCGTCGTGTGATTATTTCTCTCCTCACCACATTATAACCACTATACCGTATTGCCACATATATATGTGTGATATGATCCTGTCGACTTTCAATGTGGTAATATAGTGATAATAATGTGGTGGGGAAAGAGAAATAATCACACGACGAGTTGGTAGAGGAATAACCCAGGCAACTAGCGAGAGAGAGGAGCGCGAGGGGATGCCACCGCTGAACGACCGTTTGTGTCGCAAACCACCCCCCGACTGTCCAAAAATAGACAAATAACCGTACTTTAGCTGCGTTCTCTCTCTCGTTGACTGTAGGTTTACTTTATAATCCCTGGAAGAGCATATATTATGACATATGGCCCCCGTTGAAGAAGGCTGAACATGGTTTAAGTATACTTAAAGCTGGTGAAGCCAGGAATAGAGAAAATAATTTTACAGTTGAAATTTATTAAGGTTATGGTGACATAGTTTCATGTAAATAAAATATTGTATAGTACACAAGTAAATATTATTTACAAGCAGTTTTACAACACCGGAGAGTTTGATATTTAAGGGAATTTTTTATAATATCAAGGTTATAAAAGGCTATATACAACAAAATCTAATGTACTATAAGGGAAATGACATTGAGGAGTGTGAACAAGGAAAAGGGGAGTAACAAACACATAATGGAATTCTGGAGATCATTAAGGCTGGGGAACTCTACACTTTAAGATATTTTTCAGGCGGACATGGAAAGGGGAAACTTGGCATGGGCTTTCTATGCTAAAGGTGTAGAGTACGAGAAATGAGGTTGAGGTTGGCAATTGTGTGAGCTCAGGACTGAGGTAAATATAAAACTACATAAAATGTTAGAACCTTGGCGAACAGAGCGAGGGGAAACTTGCCCTGAGCCATTCTACCTTATCTATGTAGTTATTTGTGTAGCGAGTCCGAGGGGGAAAGTCCCGTGTGTAGGTGAGGAAGTCGAATGGACTTATATTTAATTTGCGGAAAGTATGCACGCACAGTTCCAAAAATTGGGACGAGGACTGCGTTGTCCGTTACAAGTGACAAGCTGCTCGGACACGAGGTGTTTGTACCGTCGTGGGAGCTTGTACAAGGCGATGATTTCGCGGTGGGTTGTACGTAAGATCCATGTCTGCGCGAAATGATGACGGACCGGACAGAATCAGCGACGATGTTTAACGTACCTCCGTGGAAAATATCGAAGGTAGGCTATATCGTGCTGGTTTGGACAATGGACAAACATAGATTTGAAGACAGGGTCCGTGTGGCGAACGTGTGGCGCGAGGAGAAGAGGCGAACTGTGTCGCTCGATGCAGATTGTTCAAGTGCGAACAAAAAGGAGTTGATAAATATCTAACAGTTAGTCAATATGCATCCTGTGACGAACACACCATTGGCTAGATGGTGTGGGTCGGTGGATATGCTAGAGATGAACTGCGAAATATATTATCATAAATGAAGGGCGAAGGTTAGGATTTTGAAATGACAATATAGAAGTTCGATAATTGATTAATCAATAATTCTCTATAAAAGGTCCTGAGCTGGTATAAGGTTAACAAAGTTGTAAGAATGAGAGAGGCATTCAGGGGAAGATAGATAAGAGTCACCAAGGGTTGGTTGTAAGCAAGGCTCACGTGATGGTTTAAATTCTTCGACGCCTGACTTACAGGGTGAATTTTGAGTCGTTTAGGGAAAGAAATTATTTTTCGTGAACCGTGCTTACAAGTAGGAGAGGTCATATACAAATAGGTATACAAAAGTTTAGGTGCTGGAGGCATATTTTTATAAATAAATTGATTATGAAAAATCTATTGTTAATAGTAAAAATCGTAAAGCATTAATAGGTAGAATTTCATCTTTTTTTTTTTAAAGAGTTACGTTAAAATGGAAATTATTTAATTAAAATGACGATTGTTAAATTCTACTGGTAAGGTAACTAATTAAATGAGTTACAAATATCTAGATAAATAATATGGAGAATAAAATCATTGTTAATAGGCGTGGAGAGAATAAATGGAGCTAATTATGTAAATATTGGGAAATTTTACAAGGAATGACTTATTTAAAGAATGAATGGTAGGAGTTAAAACAATTACACTCACGAGTTTTGTTGGTTTAGGGCGCAGGTAAGTTCATTGAGCTTCGGGAGAGTTCTGTCTGTGACACTGTGCGTACCAGTGTTGTACATCACAGTAGCGGTAGGGATATGGCGGAGTCTTGTCCATGATGGAGGAAGGTGTCCTGCCCTGGCGCGGTGGTCGTTCTTGGGCAGATCTAGTGCTGGAAGAAGTGCGTGGCAGCTCCATCTCCGTCGCAGGTGAATACTTCTTCGGGATCACGGTTCAAAGGTTGGCGAAGAAGGGGTTGAGGGCTCGAAGAGGAGTGGTTACAGTTGAGTTGGGTTTGGCCGGTCATCGTGGCTTGGCTTCTTGTTTCTTCATACTACGGTATATGAGGGATTTGTTTCCCGGCCAGGTCTTATCCTGTCGACTCTTTCTGTGATATGATCCTGTCGACTTTCAATGTGGTAATATAGTGATAATAATGTGGTGGGGAAAGAGAAATAATCACACGACGAGTTGGTAGAGGAATAACCCAGGCAACTAGCGAGAGAGAGAGGAGCGCGAGGGGATGCCACAGCTGAACGACCGTTTGTGTCGCAAACCACCCCCCGACTGTCCAAAAATAGACCTGAGCTTCCAAGAAAAGGCCCTGCGGTCGCCCTCTGGAATGTGGTCGTTGGTGTCCCAAATGACCGTAATTTAGCTGCGTTCTCTCTCTCGTTGACTGTAGGTTTACTTTATTATTCCTGGAAGAGCATATATTATGACATATATATATATATATGGTAATTTAAACCAACAACCCTATATTGTATAATACTTATAACAAGATTGTAATGTTGTATATAAAAAACATCTATAAATAATTATACGCATTATTGACATGTATCATTGAATCACCATATGTAATGTACTTTGTACAAACTGAGGATAAATAAATAAAACTATGTAATAGATTAAGAGCTGAGTTAAAGCAAGATTGAGAAGTTCAAAAACGTCTAAAATCGAGACAACCTTAAAAAGGAATTTGGCAGCCCGTTGCCATCAAGGTCAAAGGGTGCAGAATGCCGCAGACGTTCAAAGTCCAAATTTTCACATGTCTCCCCCCCCCCCTCGGCAGAGGTATATAAAAAACCTCGGTTTTAGCCGAACGCAGACAGTCACACTTCACCGTCGGCGTGAGCCCTTGTTGGTTGCAGCCAGGTCCACCTCATCGACCATGTAGAACAGAAAGAAACCTTCTTTCTCTATCTTGCTCTTAGCTCGACTTTTATCTGTTCATGGAACTTGCCTACTACAACTGTGTCTCTTCGTTTTTTGTGTGTGGACATTCCCAAGTTTTCCACTCTGCCTTAACCACGACTGCCTGTACTCTGTGAAAACTGTTAATGGTCTTCCAAAGTGCAGAGAGGTACTGGAAAACTCTCCACGCCCTGACTGTCCCTCTCGGTTACTACAGGTTTGACCCTCGGTTACCACTTTTTTTGTGTGTGTGTGTCACCCCTCAGCGGAGGGGAATCTTTTTTTTGCTGTTTCTTCTCCTCTTTTCAGACACCGGCCCTCACCCCCTGTCGAAAGAATGTCATCGTCCGTAGTCCGGATGGACAGTCCAAGTACCCACCGACCAATCGGAGGGAGCAGAGGGGTCACTAAGTCCGGGCGGGGGGCAGCAGTTGGTGACACGGGAGTGCCAAGTAGACAAGAAAAAAAGCCTCGCGGTGACTTGCTCAAGATGACCTCCGGGAACTTCGTCCATCTTCCATAAACGACCATACAAGCGGTCTGAGAAAGGACTGGGTGGCTGACATCTCAAAGAAAGGTGAAGCCGAGACGAATCTTTGAGAGATTCGCATAGTGGTTGGAGTAGATCAAGGGCGACGAATTGTGCTTCCACGGCTGGTGTTTTCTGCAGGGGGCCTCGGGCAGGCCGACCTAAAAACTGAGAGGAACTGTTTTGGTGAGCACTCTCTCAAACGTTTTTTTTTCTTTTCATTTCTTAAATTGATATATATATATATATTGTGTTATTCTAGCATATTTTTTGTATTTTTTTCTTACTTATTTTTAATAAGTTTTCTATTTCGCCAATATTATCATTTTTTATATTTCTTTGGTAAAACATTAAGTTGCATGCAAATTTTGGAATATACAAAAATAATACGTTTTTTCATACATTTTTTTATCCTTTATTTTTCAGCTATAAAAAAAAATTAAACAAAAACTTTATATGTGTAGCCTTTGTTGTCTTATTTTTTTCTTGCTTGAACACCCAACGCAGCCCAAAACAATAGCAAAACATTATTAAATTTTATTTGTTAAAAAGGGGGTTTGTGGAGCTTTCCAAATTTTTATTTTCCTTTACGAGCTTTTTTAATTACCCCTTTCTTAACAAGCACAGTGAAGAAAAACAGGAGCAGAACAGAAGACAGAAGTTGGTAGACCCTTCTAGAATCTTCCTCGAAGTACACCGGCGTCGGCGCTAAGCAGCAGTCCGACCTCTTGAGACAGCAGTTCGCGTTTGCTTGGAATACACCACGTAGCTTCGTTCTTCTTTCCTTTGGCATGGGTTTCTCATCCCTATATATCCCGGAGTAGATATTTTCAGAACGGCCATGGTTAGTCAGCCAATCAGAAGGCCGCCAGCACTAAGCCTTGCGCAATCGCTTTAGATTGATCAATCAGTTGTTCTCCGATTTTTCTATATTGTTCTTGAACATTCTAAAACATTCTATTCTGGAATGCGCCTTTTTTATTCTTTGTAACACTGCCTCCTCCTTAGGACTGATCGTCCCGAACAGTTCATTGTTCTGGAACAGTACCTCTGGAAGGTGCTAATCGGTTGTAGTGCACCACTTTGAGTTTAGACGTCGGGTTCTTCTGAATTTGATAGATGACATCATTGAGGCACTTGATGATCTTGTAGGGTCCTTCCCACTGATACTGAAGTTTAGGAAAAGTCCCTCCTTTCGTTGAGGATCATGGAGCCAAACCATTTCACCCTCTTTGAAAGTCTTGTTGGGAGTCTTGACGTTGTGCCTGTCATTCATTTTTTCACTGGAAAAGTGAAGCTATTTTCTTGCCCACTGGTGAATGGTCAGCATCCTTTCTTCCAGGTGAGGGTTGTACTCATTAGTGTTTTCGAAGGTTTCTTCTGGAAGACCAAAGAGAACATCACAAGCTATTCGGAGTTCATGGCCAAATAGCATTCTAGCAGGAATATAACCAGTCGATTTATGCTCAGCTGATCGATAGGCCATCAGAAGCATGGGAAGATGTTGATCCCAGTCTCTTTGATTCTTGTCGACAAACATGGTCAGGTGTTGAGTAAGAGTCCTGTTAAAACGTTCAACCATCCCATCAGATTGAGGATGAAAGGGTGTAGGTCTTGTTTGCCCAATCTCAGTCGTTTACACGGTTCTTGAAAAATATTTGATTCGAAATTCCTTCCTTGGTCGGAATGCAGAATTCTTGGCATACCACAAATGTCGACCCAATCTTGAAGTAACGCTTCGGATACAGTTGAAGCCTCTTTGTCTGGAATAGGGACTGCGACAGGCCATTTAGTAAAGTAATCTATTATTACCAGGATGTACTCATTTCCTAGGTCGCTTTTTGGAAAGGGCCCCACAACATCAATGGTAATCCTTTCAAATGGAGCACCTACATTGTAGATCTTTAACTTTCCTATGGATCTTGTTATCGGTCTATTTCTCGCTGAACATTGCGTCCAGTTTCTGCACCATTTTCCGACATCAGCTCGACTTTCTGGTTAAAAAAATATTTCTCTAGCTTTGGCCAATGTTTTTCCGAAGCTGAAGTGACCTCCCGTGGGACTGCTAGGCATCTCCTGGAGAGCCAAAGGTACATGGGATCTGGGTAACACCTACTTCCAGGATTCATGTGTGTGCTTTCCATCATCGCTCTCCCATTTCCTATATAAGACACCATCTCGCAAAGTCAAAGAATTTCAGAGGAACCAGAAACTTTTGGTTTTAGGACTGTACGAAGCCACATCTTCCCAGATTGGTGTTTCGTCTAATATTTTCCAAGTTATCACTGGCAAGAGATCTCGGTATTCAGGCTGAGCTTTTTTTTAAAACTTGTTCAGTCCAATGTTGCTCTTCTAATTCATAGCTTTATTGCCCTATAACTTGCCTAGACTATATTTGTCTTCAGCACGAGCACAATGTCCACATTCTGGAACAAATGGCCTTCTTGATAGCGCATCAGCATTCTGGTGGCGTTTTCCAGGACGATGTTAAATTTTAACTTGGTATTCCTGAAGGCTTTGAATCCATCTGGATAGCTGTCCTTCTGGGTTCTTGAAATATAAAAGCCATTGCAAGAAAGCGTGATCACGCCTGAGAATAAATTCCTGTCCATATAGGTGGTGATGGAAATGTTCAATAGATTTGACGATAGCCATTAACTCTTTTCTAGTAACACAGTAGTTTCGTTCAGGCTTAGATAGGGTCTTGCTAAAATAAGCAATTACTCTTCCAGAGCCTTCCTGCACTTGTGAGAGGACGCCACCAATTTCTGTATTACTTGCGTCTGTGTCCAGGATGAAAGAGTCTCCAGGTCTAGGGTAGGCCAGAATAGGAGCAGCCACCAGCATCTCTTTCAGTTTTTCCATGGCTCGCTGGCAATCAGGAGTCCAAAATGACTTCCACTTTCAGTCAAACGATGGAGAGGTCTTGCAATATTGGAGAACCCTGGCATGAACCTTCGGTAATAAGTGTATAATCCAAGAAAGCTTCTCAGTTGTGTCAAATCCTTAGGAGTATGATTCTTCCTTACAGTTTCTGTCTTTTCTGGACTAGTTTGAACAACTTCATCAGAAATAATATGCCCCAGGTAGGCTACTACCTTTTTTAAAGAGTTTGCACTTCTGTGGACTTCAATTTCACATTGTCAGCTTCTAAACGTTTAAACACCTTATCAATGTTCGAGAGATGTTCTTCAAAATTCTTTCCAAGTACAATGATGTCATTCAAATAAACCAGACACGTTTCTCTAGCCAGTCCTTGCAGAACAGCTTCCATCAGACGTTCAAACTTTGCTGGCGGATTGCAGAGCCCGAAAGGCATTACATTGAATTGCCACAACCCAGATACAGTTGTAAATGCAGTCTTTTCTATTAGGATGCATTTCTACTTGCCCGTATCCATTTTTCAAATCCCGTGTTGAAAAACATAAGGATCCTGCTAATGTATCTAAAGTTGTATCAATGCGAGGAAAAGGATAAAAGATATTCTTGGTGATATCATCCAACTTCCTATAGTCGACACAAAATATTGTAGATCTAAATTTCTTTTTCGCCAATACAACTAGAGAAACCCAGGGACTTCAAGATGGTTTAATAATTTTTTGATCAAGCATCTCTTTAACCAAGGTTTCCGCTTCTTGACATCAAGCAAGGGGTATCCGATGGGGTGATCGTTTAATTGGGATTGATTTAACAATCTTGATTCTATGCTTTGTCAAATCTGTTCTTCCATAGTCTTCTGATGACTTGGCAAAAATGTTGCCGTAGGTAGCAGGGAGTATTGTCAGTTCTCTCTGCTGTCCAGGTTGAAGTTTTTTCTTTGTTTTCTTCCAGACTTATTGAAGATGATCTGGAACATTGTCTATCCTTCGAGACTATTGCATCACTGATGATTTCTCTTAATCAAAATAGCAGGTTCTGCACTTTCAAGGCATGAGCCTTTCTTGATGGCAAATGCAGAGTCAAAGAGATTACCTACCCGTACTGGTATAACGTCCCGTCCAGTATTAACAAGTTCCTTTGCTACGAGAATCCCCTTTGAGAATGACCTTTGTATCTCCAACTGTCCTTTGATGACACATTCACTGCGTGGTGGCACTTGTGTATCTTCTGAAACTAACACTCGGTAGGCATGAAAATTGTGAAGTTGCTGAGATGTCAGGAGAGGGATATCTTCATCGCTGGTCCATAGCAAGTTCCGCCCGATATCTATAGAAAATCCAAATTTCCTCAGGATATCCAGACCAATGATGCACTCGTCCATGATATCTGCAACGCAGCCTTTATGCGGAAAAATCTTGCTTCCAATTTATATGCTTAGCCAGACACAATGGTGTACCCTAGCCCGCTTCCCTGTTGCAGTCTGCAGTGGAATTGGCCTCATTCGGACCTCAGCAGGCTTAAGATACAGTTTCTGGAAGACATCAGCCCGCACGAAGGTGACATTAGATCCAGCGTCAATTATTATGTCGCAGCTTCTTCCATTTATGATGCCCCGTAGCAATAATCCATTTTCTGTATTTCGAAGAGTGGAGACTTGGATGGTACCATCAGGGGCTTTCTCGAATGACCCAGCAAGCTTTCCCCCCGAAAAGCTGACTATTCGTAGTTTTCCTGGTAGTTCCTAGGGGCTGAGGGGACTTTAGAGTTATCTGGACAGTATTTACTTATGTGGCCGTCTTTTACTCATTTCCATCAACCTGTATCACTGCGCTGTTTTACATTTCGGAGGCATGTTGGATACATGTGATCATGGGCTCCACAGGTCCAGCAGCGACCCTTTTCTCTTTCTAGATTATCTAATTTGTCTAGCCACGCGATAACTTCCTCTTGAGGCTTGTTGGGCAGCTTCATGCTTCATTGGTTGGACAAATATTTATTGTAGAGTAGTCGCACTTGAAAGTTTGGCCAACTTTTGGGTTTCAGGGTCTCCGATGGCATCAATAAACTGTTGTTGGGCCATAAAATCTTGTGTTTCAGATGGGCACGTTGGGAAGGCTAATCTTGCCAGGCGTCGGATGTCGTTGGCCAAATCCTGCAAACTTTCTTTTTTATCTTGTAGTCTTTTCTTGAACTTCACCACTTGAAGCTGTTGGTAATGTTCTTCTCCATATGGGACTCCAACGCGTTAATCAGGACGTTGAAGTCTAGATGTTTTTCCGGAATCATCTGGAGAACTTCCACTCCAGGTCCACGAAGTGCAGCAGCCAAAAAGCTTGCCTTATCTCTAACATTCCATCCGTTCGCTTGAGCCACCACATCGAACTGGGTTTTGAAAGAGGTCCATGACGATTGTCCAACAAAGGTAAAAACTTTGACAAGAGGCCTACCCGAATTGTTATTTTCTTGCTGAAAAACCGGACTTCTTGGATGGCCTGTTTCCACAGCAGAAATTTTCTGTTCCAAAGCTGAAACTACTACTCCTAGAGATTTCACTTTCTAGTGTGACGGTGTTTTGACCCACCGCCAATTTTGAACGGCCTTTCAACCACCATCAACTCTGCCGGCGGCGGTGACGTGGCAAGCACGCGCGGGGACATTCGAAATCGACGGCCATCAGAGGCAGACATTCATTCTCATCCATCCATTTAAATCAAACATTTTTCAACTTCTTTTTACTAGATAATTAATTTATAACATTTTATTAATATTTATATTTTATCCTAAATAAATTAAAATACCACAAATGAATAATTGAATCATTTTTTCAAAATCAAACGAACCACTACAGTTTTGGCGCAGCCGGCAAGGATATTCAATTATTCAAGCATCAAAAAGATTTTATTCATTTTAATATTATATTTATTTCAGTCTCAATTGTGAACATAATTTAGATTTCAATAATTTTTAAGCAAAAATTTGAATACTGAAAAAAAAAATATATATCTAATATCATTATGTCCAAAAAAAATATTTAAAAATTGCAAAAATACAGCGGGGATCAGAAGGATATTCGTGCCCAGAGCTGGGTAAAACTTTTTGAATTACATGTTACAGATGAAGATAAAGGAAAGGTGTTCTTTTACTATCTAGAAGGAAGAGCCTTAGAATGGTATGCTGATGAAATTGCAGGAACAAATATTAAGCAATGGGAAACCATCAAACAAAATTTTATTACAAGATTTGGATCATCAACAGCAACACCATTAATTGATGCACAGCGAAGGTATCTACGCCGCGATGAATCCGTCAATGACTACTTTCAGTCCAAAATCCGGCTTCTAAAACAAACTTCTTTATCCAAAGTTGAACAGATCCAGATGTTGACGGAAGGATTACCAGCACAATGGAAGATAAGCTTAGCCCCAATACATTTCGAAGATATAGAGACTTGGGTAAGTGCAACCTTAAAATTAGAGGCTGCATTTGGCTCCATACAGAAGAACTCCAAACCAGCCTTTAGCGATAATAAATTTAAAGATCCTACCTCTTACATCGCATCACCTCCGAAGCCACCATACCCATGCAGATTTTGCAAAATGCGAAATTTAAATAATTTTCATTGGCATAATGAATGCCCATATAGACCCAAAACATTCCCTAAAGAAAGTGCAGCAAACGAACAACCCTCAAATTTGTATGCTACTTCCGACCCTTCATCTTCAAACTCAACTGATTTACCGACAGTTAATTTAAACTAATAGAGCGGCCAATCTTCAAGTTCATCAACATCAACACATTAGTCAACTCCACCCCCATACAAGCATTCATTGATACAGGTTCAACCATCAGTATAATGTCCTATTCCCAATTCAAAAATTTGAACCTACAAATGGAACCATCAATATCCATTTACATCAATCAGGCTAATTCCAGAACAAGAAGCTTTGGTCGCGTTAAAGTCAACCTTACCATCAGTCACATCACCCATCAGATAGATTTTCACATCCTCAGAAACTTCATGTACCCCTTTCTACTAGGTCTTGACGTGGGAACTCTGTTCAATCTTCATGTCGACATCAAGAATGGTGTTGTGAATACTAAAGGACCATCTTTGTATAATTGTAAATTTCAGGCGAATCATTTAAGACCAGAAACAAATCAAACCCTTGACAAGATATTACAAAAATATACAACTATTTTTAGTGAAAATTATTTTGATGTAGGAAAAATAAAAATAGCAAAACACAACATCCATACCGTTCCTCATCCGCCTATCCAACTTCGACCGTATCGAAGATCAGCCTCAGAGTATGATGAGATTAAACGACAGGTTGAAGATTTAAAGAAAAAAGGACTAGTTCGAGACAGTCGAAGCCCATGGGCCTTCCCAGTCACACTCGTACCAAAGGCGGATGGCCAAAAGAGGCTTTGCGTTGATTACCGCCGCCTCAATGCCCTTACCATTGACGACAAGATGCCTCTGCCTAACATTCAAGAAGTCATCGATCGTCTTCAGGGAGCGAAATACTTCACTTCATTGGACATCGCTTCAGGTTATTGGCACGTCGAAATGGCTCCAGACAGCACAGAGAAGACAGCATTCATCACCAACGAAGGGCTTTATGAGTGGTTAGTAATGCCCTTTGGGTTAAAAAACGCCCCTGCTACTTTTCAGCGAATCATACAACAAACCCTTGGTCCATTAATGTACAAGGGGTGCATCAACTATCTTGATGATTTCATCATATATTCTAAAACTTTAGAAGAACATTTTGACCTTCTATCAGAAGTTCTAGAAAAATTATATTCCCAAAACCTCAAGCTCAAGCTTCAAAAATGTTCTTTTATTAGAGAAGAAATAGAATATATTGGATATATCATCAAATACAATCAGGTTACACCTTCACTTCGGAAAATAGAAGCCGTTAAAAGTTTTCCAATCCCCAAAACAGTCAAAAACATAGAGCAATTTCACGGATTGTGTAGGTATTATCGGAGATTTATAAAAGATTTCAGTTCAATAGCACAACCTCTAACAGATTTATTGAAGAAGGATAACATTTTCCACTGGTCTGAAATTCACCAAAAAGCATTTGAAACTTTGAAGAATTTAATCACACAACCTCCAGTTCTGGCAATGTATGACCCTACCTTACCATGTAAGCTCTACACTGATGCCTTAGAGCAAGGACTTGGTGCAATTCTTGCACAGAAACATCCAGATGGTGGAGAACGGGTTGTTTCCTATTTCTCAAAACGGCTCAACCCAACCCAGTCACGCTACACCGCTACAGAGTTGGGAATGTTTTGCCATCATCGAAGCAGTCAGACATTTCAACAACTACCTAGACAAGCCATTCCAAATTGTCACTGATCATAGTGCTTTAAAATGGCTATTGAATCATAAAAACCCTGGGGGAAGACTTTTCCGATGGTCAATAGAGCTATCTTCTAGATCGTTCACCATTATCCACAGAGCAGGAGGACAACAAACACATGTTGACGCACTTTCCAGGAATCCAGTGTGCACATTCATAACCGATAATAAGATGAAGATTGCTCAACAACAGGCAGACTTGCGATTTGTAAAGAACCCTCAAATTAAAAGTGGCATTGTCACTATACGAATTCGAGGCCATTCCAAAGCAGTTGTACCTGATTCCCTACGGGCAAAATGTCTTCACCACTTTCATGATGGCTTTGGACATCCTGGAAAAAACAAAACATTGAAGCTGATTTCCACATATTACTGGTGGCCACAACCATAAAAGAGTATGTTTCCTCATGTAAAGTTTGTCAGCTCAGCAAACAGTCAAACCAACCGACAATCGGCCATTACCAAATACCGGACAGCGGCCTCCAACCATTTGACCTCATTGGACTCGATACAATTGTTTTGGGAAATGAAGCCAAGAACACCAGACATAAGTATCTCCAGGTCATCATAGATCACCATAGTCGTTACATTTGGGCATCTCCCACAGCATCCAACAATTCAGCTGCCATCCTCAACATCCTTAGACAGCTGTTATCTTCTGGAGTACCAATCAAACGTATTCTGACGGACAATGGTTCGAATTTCACAAGTAGAAGCTTCAAATATTTTCTGTCGGAAAATGAAATTGCCCATTCCCTTGCTACTCCATACCATCCTCAGACATGTGGAATGGTAGAAAAGGCTAACCATACCCTTCTCACAAGATTGAGAGCCCCAATTTTGGAGAAACCGAAACAAAAATGGTCGACACTCGTACCATTTATTGTCAAGACCTACAACCAGACACCACATGAAGTAACAAAATTCAGCCCAAAGTTTCTTCTGTACGGAATTGATGAATCTCCATCTTTTTCTGACCATCCCATTACTTTAGAAGAAGCAAGAGGTCTGGCTCGCGAGAATACCAGAAAAGCACAAATAAAGAGAAAGAATCTTCATGATGATAAACATCCAGATGTGGAATTCTCTGAGGGAGATCAAGTTTTGAGGACTGTTGCAAAGCACCATCCACACATGTCTAAACTCAGCCCAAGACAACAAGGCCCTTTCTTCGTTAAGAAGAAGATCAGCAGTCTAGTCTATGACATCCAAGACACCGAAGGACGAGTGTACCGGGCTCATGCTTCTCAACTTCGATCTTTCAAAGACAGGGAGTCCTTGGGAGCAGGGGGGTGTGACGGTGTTTTGACCCACCGCCAATTTTGAACGGCCTTTCAACCACCATCAACTCTGCCGGCGGTGGTGGTGACGCCAAGTCGGCGCGCATGCGCGGCGGCGGCGGTGACGTGGCAAGCACGCGCGGGGACATTCGAAATCGACGGCCATCAGAGGCAGACATTCATTCTCATCCATCCATTTAAATCAAACATTTTTCAACTTCTTTTTACTAGATAATTAATTTATAACATTATATTAATATTTATATTTTATCCTAAATAAATTAAAATACCACAAATGAATAATTGAATCATTTTTTCAAAATCAAACGAACCACCACACTAGAAATTTCGATTTGAGTCCCTGTAGCGGCTCCAAAATATTAAATTTTTATATTTACATTATAAGTTTTAAATTGTTTAACCACTCTATTTAATTCAAATATTAAATTAAAATATTCATCTTATAAATATATAATGCTCGTAAAATATAGTTTATTAAACTTATTTATATTAATATTAATATCACATTTTTTTTTGTCATAATAATACAATAAAAATAATTATACATCATTCTAAATATAAATCATATAATATATAATATTTATACTATAAAATATCAAACACATATATCTAACATATTATAATATTGAAATTATATTTGACCACCACACATACAAAAAGAACATCAACATGTAGTATTTAACAATTTAACCCCTTCTGATAATTTGTACTAAATAAATGTAATTAAAAGTTAATTTTACGATAAATAATTTGTTGTCCGACTCCGCTTAGAATTTTATGTCGCCCACAAACTTTATTTTAGTCCTTGATTTTGAGCTTGAAGAGCTTCACGAGTTTCTCGGTTTTGAGCTTTAAGAGCTTCACAAGTTTCTTGAATTTGAGCTTGCAAAGCCTGGTTTTGAGTTAGCATTGCTTGGTTTTGAGCTTGAATATCTTAGACAGCTCTCAATATTTCTCCCATTTTTCTGGTAAGTACCATAAATTATTCAGGCTCCACCTAAGATAACACTTCTGAAACCAAATTGTTGCGTTGTTGGTTGACAAAGAATAACTTCCTTTAGTACATAGGATCTTTAGGACATCATTTAAGTCTAATCAATTAAAGTGAAAATAACAGAAAAGTGAAAAATAAAACAACAACAAAGAAAACAGCAGTTACAAACTCACCAACTGCAGAACAGTAAAGGAAAACAGGAGCAGAACAGGAGGCAGACGTTGTTAGAACCTTCTTGAATCTTCCTCGAAGTTCTCGGGCTTCGGCGGTAAGCAGCAGTCCGACCTCTTGAGACATCAGCTCGCGTTTGCTTGGAATACATCACATAGCTTCGTTCTTCTCTATTCTGACATGGGTTCCTCCCGGAATAGATCTTCTCAGAACGATCATGGTTGATCAGCCAATCACAAAGCCACCAGCCTTGCACAATCGCTTTAGATTGGTCAATCAGTTGTTCTCCGATTTTTCTACATTATTCTTGAACTTTCTAAAACATTCTATTCTGGAATGCGCCCTTTTTATTATACGTAACAATATTATACCGAACAACCCTGTCCCGTTAGAATCAGAATTATCATACATGTTACTGTTAACATTGCTTGTCCAGCCACGTAAGTTAAAATGAGCAGAAGCTAATATTCTCTGAGATTTAACTGTACATTTTTCCAAAGCAGAGACCTTCGAGAAGCTAGTCATACAGATTATCTAACACAGTTCAGTCGTCTCCTGCCATCATGGTTCAGGCGCACCCTTCAAGGGGTGAATAATGTGGCAAGTAGTGGAGTGGGACTTGTCGTAATTCCGAAAACAACTCGCGTATGACGCAAAATCACGTTTCCCTCTCTATCATGCCAGAGAAATCTTAGATAATCCCTGTCTTCATCTCTAATCCCTAACCGTAGAAAAACCTTCTTGATGTCAGAGGAGATTCCTAACCTCGTTTTTCCTTTATTTATTCTGAATTTTTGGGGTTGTTTCTACCATATTTGGGCCTTTTCCCAAATATTCAATCAGTGAAAGTTCACCCTTCTGCCGTTCCGAAGCATCAAAAACTGGCCTTACTTTGGTGGTCGAACTACTCTCCTTAAAAAACGGATCGATATGACAAATAAATCGACGCCTTAATCTGTAACCCTTTCTGTTACTATATTTCTTAACCACTACTCAAGAATATTCTCATATTCTATCAAATTTCCGGTATTCTTAAGATATTTCCCCAATTTTACTAGTCGTTTTTCGACAACATCTCTATTATCCGCGAGTACTAGCTCTTCGGGAACACAAGAAAGGGCAACCTGGTAACGCCCTTAATATCTCTGGTGACAGTATGATCAAAATATTCTTCAGTTTCCTTTTGAATCGAGTCATCCGGAGTATACGCAATTCCAATAGTGTATAATCTCCATAACCTATCTCGTAATATTAACTTCGGCAACTTCACTATCCCAGTTATTGCGAATGGACTTGTCTTTTCTGGGTGTTTTTTTCTTTTATGGTGTAGTCGTTTCTCCATGATCTGTCTGTAATGATCCTAATTTTCCTTTGGATCATAGATCTCCAGGCCACGGCTCTCTCCCACTGTCAGGAGTTCCTTATAGAGGTCTTTAGTTTCAGTCAGACTATCGATCTTTTCGTCTATCAGTTTTATTTCTTTATGACATACGATAGCTACTCCAGAATTCTTCTAGGGCTTACTTATCCTTCACGTCACTCTGTTCCGCTTTCTTGCCATATTTAGTCAGTGAGGTGCGGAGTACGGATATTTTTCGTTTTAGATGTTCCAATTCAAGTTCCCTGTCCATTTCCAAGTTCAAAATAAAAGTTCTGCTTCTAATACCAAAAGTCCCGGCTAGGATGCCAAATTTCGCGTAAAGCGTGTCTACGCCCAGGTTCTGCTTTGCCTAGACGCCCTAAACGATAACGTCTTCTGATCCTGGGAGAAGTTCGCCGACCTTTCTCTAATGGTGGGAAGTCCTTCTACTCCTAAAGTGTAGGATAACCGAAACCTGATGCTCCATCTAACACCAAAGACGACTCAAAACTAACTGGCTCACTCACACTTTATTTTGAATCAAATACACTTATTATATTTAAAAATATTTATATATATATAAATACCCATTTCTTGATTTTTCGGGAAGCCATTGGGACCAAAAATATTTTTGGTCGCAGTGGTTACAGTCTTCTCCACGCTGACGAGCGCCAACAGCGCGAAACGCGTTCGTGGATGGCTTTTCTTGATTTATCAAGAAATTGGGTTGGCCAAATATCACGGAGCAAGCTAAATAAACGTTTAGTTTTTTTTTGCTCCACTAGATGGCGCTCTGTCATCTAAAAAGCACATGTGCTCGTGGTCAGGAGATGCCTTCTTTATTTTTAATATCAACACCTGACCCACTTATCTTTTATTTTTTCTATTGTTTTTCATATATATATATATATATATATTGATTAAACATAGAAATAAATTTACATAATTGTTTTCTATATATCACAAAACAACATATTTTCATAACTGTTTTCCAACATAACCCAAACTTTACCGGCCAATACGATATCACGTGCATTTTCACATATTTTTTCTTCAAATACAATAGACTTATTCTGGAATCCTGAAGGTCCAAAGGCAATAACAGCATAAACATAGAAAGTTAGATCTATCTAAGAAATTCTAACATATACACAGGACACTAGGAAATTTTGCAATATGCTTTATTATTCACAAAATTTCAAAATATTTCCCACTACAATCGATACACTTCTTCATCCTTCGAATCCAGTTATCCAAACAACTCTTCCACGGTTCTTAAGGGAGTTGGGCGCACTCAAAAGTCCTCATCGCAGAAAAAGCATTTTACTTTTTGTCTGTTCTAAACGTGAGGGAAAAGGGCAAAGTCTCAAGGTGCAAGGTCTGGACTGTAGGGAGAATGCTCCAGCAATTTTAGTCCAGTGCGTGCCAAATAATCGGCGCAGACCTTCGAATGGTGAGCTGGAGCAATGTCATGGTGGAAAAGCCATGTGTCAGTCCTTGAGTTTGGACGTAACCTTTTGATAGTTTGACAATTTTAGGAAGGCATTCCTCAGTGTACTACTTGGCAGTGACTGTCTATGGATTTTCCAATACTTGCGCGACTCACAACTCCTCTGGCAGTGAAGAAGACGGCCAACATTTTCATCTTAATGGATCTGGATATTTTTTCAGAAACAGGCGGGCTTTAATCTTCAAAGATCCATATTTTGTTCTAGTCTTTAGTAAAGATATCAAAATAATAAAGTCAAGTTTCATCACCTGTTTTTATTGTACCGAGATGATTCATTATCAAACTTTTTGAGAATATCTCGGCACCATGAAGTACGTCCAGTCATTTGCTCATCAGTTAAGAAATGGGGAGGCCATAAAAAAACAAACTTACTTTTAGATGATCGTGCAGAATGGAATGAATTGCTGGTGCAAGAATGTATAAATTATCCTCTATCTGGTGATAGATTATATGTCGATCAGTCTCCAATAATTTATTGACAGCAGCGATGTTTTCCTTATTAATTGACGAAATTAGACGTCCTGACCTTGGCGCGTCTTTTATGCCATATTTTTCTATTGGTCCCAGAGGCTTCTTGAGAAACGCGTTCGTGGATGGCTTTTCTTAATTTATCAATAAAATGGGTTGGCGAAATATCAGGGAACAGGTTAAATCAACGTTTAATTGATTTCTGCTCCACTAGATGGCGCTCTGCCATCTAAAAAGCATATGTGCTCCTAGTCAGGATATGCCTTCTTTATTTTTAATATCAACACCTGACCTTTTTATTTATTTTATATTTCTCTTATTTTTTCACAAATATAATTATGTATCTCCTTTAAATTAATATCCATTAAAAAAAAAATTTAATGGTTTAATTTAACAATTTCAAAATTAATTTTTCATTTGATCTCTTTTTTATTTCAATATGTATTTTTTATTTCTATATTATTATGAAAAAAGAAGGGAGGGAAGGAGATCAAATAAACTGATGAATTTTACTCCAACTTATAACTTCAAAAATTATTTATTTAAAAAAAAAACAAATTAAATATACTAAATCTCAGTTATAAAATTTAATGATATTGATTCTTTGTTTGAAAAAGTAGAAATGTTATTATTGTACAAATAATTATTATTATACGATTGTGTTTAATACGAGTATATTTTTTTCACATTCTCTGTTCGAACTAATTACTAACAGTCAATGGAACAATGTGAGCAATGCTACCTTTTAAATAAAAGGAATGTTTTTTCTTAAAATGCTATTAATTGATGAAAAATTAATGAAATTTTCGAATAGCTTCCCTTAGACGGCGAAGAATGCCCAAATACATTTCCTTAATAACTGTTTGGCCTGCAGGAAGATACTCGTGATGGACAATGCCCTTGTTATCCAAAAAAGTGACCAGCAACACCTTGTTTCTGGATTTCAATATCCTGGATTTTTTGGGTTTAGGCTCACCCTGACCTCTCCACTCGGCAGATTGACGCTTGGTTTCAGGGTCATAGCCATCGACCCATCTTTGTCGCTTATGATTATCTTGTCTTTCCATTCCGGATCCGTTCTTGTCATTTTCAACATGTCCTCACAGGTTGCAAGCCGACACAGTTTTTGCTCATTAGTGAGGCATCTTGCGATGAAATTTGCAGGAGTCTTTTTGAGATTCAAATCTTCGGTTACGATCCTTCTAACTGTTGTTTTAGAGATGCCTGTGTCTTGCTTTAGCTCCAGCAAAGTGATTCGAAGATTTTCATTTTTCAAATCGGTGATTTTTTTGCACATTTTCATCAGTCCTTTGAAATTTTGGGTATCCTTGACGAGGATCATCTTCAATGGAAATTCTGCCAGCTTTAAATCTAGAATGCCATTCAAAAACAGTTGTTCTCTTGGGGGCGTCATTGGGGAATGCTTTATTAAGCATTTCAAAAGTTTCGGTTGGTGATATTTGAAGTTTCACACAAAATTCTCGGCAAATCCTCTGCTTCAATTTTTGTTCCATCGTAAAATCGCCGCAGCGCTAGGTGTAACCTTTAAATAAATTAGAATGACCTTGGCGCGCGCGCACGTACCGCCTCAATATTGGTACCACCGTGTTGCCAGATATTTTTTCTATAATAAACAGTCAAATTTATTTACATTTTTCATTTATTCATTTTTTTATGGACCCAGTCCGGGAACTTATGGGACATACCTTGTATATGAATGATAATATATATATTTATAATATCATTCATTTAAAACTTGCCAGCTGCTCTGGTTGTTATAATTTTGTGTCTAACTATTTAATCAGGTAATCAGTGCAAACGATGTCTTTTTTCTATGGAAGAGAACTGGGGTGGGGATGGTGGATTTAAGATTTCAAGGAGGCAAGGGTATGTTCTTAAGTCGTTGGCACTCTCTAGATTGGCTGACATAAACGCGAACGCTTCTGAAAAGACCCGGCCAATAAAATCATCAACGTTTGCTGGCATAGGTTTTAGCAAACCCAAGATGTCCGGCTGAAAGGGTGCCATAAAGTTATCTAACGAATTCCAAACGTAAGATCTTTGGAACCACTAGACAAGTTCTCCCCCTTCCCGCGTCCTAAGGAATAATATTTCTATGAAGTATTTTAGTAATAAAGGCTAATCTTAAAAAATTCGGACCCTCATAAAATTTCCTTATCTTTGCCAATAAATGATCTTATATTTTTTGTTCCTTTTTAACAACCTTCAACATTGATAAGGATGTTATATCTTCTTTTGTTTCTTCTTAAATATCAGGTAATTGGCCACTAGAAAGGCTATCGGTGTCCTTGAGCTTGCGACAGTTTTTATAACATGCAGTGACATCATATTACTGAAGTCCCAGACAAATATGCTAGCCAGCACAAGGAATGATAGTCAGTCATGTTAGTAAAAGGACGGCCAAACAGGTAAGGTCGGAATTTAATCATTTAAATCACCTCCAAACACTCCATTTTCATTCTTATATAATTTATATCTGCTTTAGATGGTGTTAAGGGTGCATAGACAATTGGTTTTTCACGTCTATCCTTCAGTTATTTCAAAACAGCATCGAAACCATAAACCATTTGCATCAGTATGAATGTAGATGGCGCAATCTCGTCAAATGACCAAAAACGGGTTCAGAAGTCAAAGCTGAATTTAATTGAATAAACGAAGTTTCTTTTCTCTCAGTGCATATAAAGCTTTGTTCCTTTTTTTAGTAATTCGTTCAGCGGTTCTGTTATGTCAGAAAAAAAATTCTTAATGAATCGGCGATAATAGGAGCGCAGAGACCCAAAAACTCTAACTCCTGATACATTCTATAGTTAATTTCAAAGCAAAATCTCTCGCCACAAATGTTTATTTTCAAATAAAACAAATTTTCTACTGTTCCCGTTGCGATGAAAATATATTGGTAGGGCTTATTTGCGGAAGAGCATTGCTCGATTCATATATATTTTGATTTAATTCTAATGACCTAAAATATTATATACATAGTTCGCTTGAATAACCTAAGATTCCACTGTTTACACATTGCAGCATATATAAGATAATATTCCAATACAGTATTAGAACTCTAAGAAGCGGTCTTGTGGATTAAATGGGCGAAACCGCGAGGACGCTTCACCACTGATGAGCCAAGCCCTTCCAATATATTTCTATCGCAGTGGAAACAATAGAAAGTTTTCTTTATTTGAAAAATTTGTGTCTAATAGTTTATTAGTATCATTTATTATACATAGATTGCGCGTTATTTTCTTATGATTAATATATGTCATAATTTGTTTATACCAAGATGTAACCCTACCACAATATATGCAATGTATGATCCAAAAAGTTTTAATAAAAGCTATGCCTAGCGAACTGGAGAGAACAACCATTACCAGGATTTCATTATCCAGGAAGTAAAGGTTATTACCCAGGAACTATAAAACTGGGTTCAAAAACCTTCTTCTTCCTGGAGGATGGTAATCATGAAAAAGACAATGGAGGTACCAATATCCAATCAGAGTTCAGCATGAATAGCTAACATCCAACCAAAAGTCGCCACGTAGACGATATCAACCAATGAGAGCAATAGAGAGTTAACGAGGTAAATCTCGATCTCAAGTAAGTCAGTTGGGAGCTCGACACCACAAGAAGCAGGACGTGCTTAAGCCCTTCTCACAAAGGTAAAACATATTATTTTATCCGAGCATGTAATAGTCAAGTACTCCATTAGTCAAAAAACCTTCTCTTCCTTAATCGCGTGGTCCTAATTTCAACCCCATCCTGTGTCCTTCTCGTTATTTCCCTGTGAAAAACCTACCATTTCAGCCAAACGACTGCGCCATCAATCACCACAAGTCACCAACCCTACAGTAAGTCAACAGGGTCTTACATAACAATCAACAAACAAAAAAGGTTCCCAATCCAAACAATCCAATCAATCCGAAACGATACTATTACATATATATTTTATTATTTATATTTCATAATATATAAAATATACACTCAGTGATATTGAAAATGGAACATCAAGAAAGAGTGACAGAAAATCTTGAAAATTTCAGGGTAGACGCGCCTCACCGAATTATGTAAATTATGTGAAATGCGCAGCTCCGTACGCACATGCAATAAGATATGTAAGGGAAGGAACTTGAAGAAATGACAGTAATTATGCCATTATTTATTCAAGGAAAATCATCGTACATATTTTTTTCTTATTTCAAAAGACACGTGTAATAGCAGATAATGCCAGGCCGTGGTCAACGGAGAAAGTTCCAGCAGACATATGCTATTACGAGGTGTATGATGATCGGACTAAAGCGGGCAGGTTGGTCCATACGTCAAATAGCAGCTGACACACACCTGGATGCGTCCACCGACTGTGGATAAGATGGTTTTAAAGCGCAAACGAGGCAATGTGAACACACGAGGAAAATTATTTTAAAAAATGAAAATAAAAAGGTCAGTTGTTGATATTAAAAATAAAGAAGCCATGTGCTCCTGGTCAGGATATGCCTTCTTAATTTTTGATATCAACACCTAACCTTTTTATTTTTTATTTTGAAATTATTTTTTCATATGTTAAGCGCATTTACGTAAGTTTGGCCTTAAATATCCATTTCTTGGTTTCTCAAGAGGCCTCTGGGACCAAAAAGATTTTTAGTCGCAATGGTACAGCTTGCTCCACGATGACGAGCGCCAACAGCGCGAAAACGCGTTCGTCGATGGCTTCTTTTGATTTATCAAGAATGTGGGTTGGCCAAATATCAGGGAAGAGACTAAATCAATGTTTAGTTGATTTCTGTTTCACTAGATGGCGTTCTGATATCTAAAAAGCACATGTTCTCCTGGTCAGGATATGCCTTCTTTAGTTGTAATATAAACACCTGACCGTTTTATTTATTTTTTTCTATTATTATTTCACATTTATATATATATTAGCGGATGTGTACCCTGCTTCGCCCGGGTTTTATCCGAGTGGAAGTTTGCCTAACGAATATTATTGATAATAATATACCGGAACACAGAGAATATTATAATATTGATGATAATAATATTCGTTACATTATATATTTATATAATATATAAAATATATTTTTGAGCAAACATATCCACTCTCTCTACTGAATAGATTTTAAAAAAGATATATATAAATATAAATATCTAGATCTATACTACATGATCCTAGCCAAAAGGCCTAGAAACGATATTTTATATATAGAGATGACCTGGTTTCGTGTCTTCTGCTCGAGTGAATGTTTCGCTGGTAGAATTTTGTTTCAGCCTACTAAAATTATTATCTGGCTTCGCCCGCGGTCTGCTTTAGTGAATATTCCCCTAAATAATTTTGTTAAGGTTTTGATACAGCAATATTGTCATCATCATTTCTGACTAAAAAATATCGTTGCTCAGTACTTGGTTAAATATATTTTTTTATTGGTTAAAAGTGCGACAAAAATCTCTTCCAGATTTAACTCTATCCTGTTCAAATTTCAGCGAGATTAGTTACATATTGAGGGCGTGCATAGCCGACAAACATATATATATATATGTTAACACAAAGCAATAACGCGCCATCTATACATATAAAACAAAAGGACCCAAAAGCGCGAATGTTTCTTTTATACATAAAACGAACTTCTACTGTCCTTACTGCGATTAAAAATATATTGGGAGGGCCTGGCTCATCAGTGGTGAACCCTCCCAGCGGTTTCGCCAATTTAATCCACCAGACCGCTTCTCAGAGCTCTAATACTGTATTGGATCATTCTGCTTTTATATGCTACACTGAAGGATGGAATCTTAGAAATGTTTTTTTCAAGTAAACTATGGACATAGGCTTATAGGACAGTAGAATTACATTCAAATATTTGCTTCGAGCAATGCTCTTCAGCAAACTATAAAGACAAGGCTATTAGGAATAAATTAACACAAAGCAATAACGCGCCATATACATATAAAACAAAATATAAGCCTATGTCCATAGTTTACTTGAAAAAACCATTTCTAAGATTCCATCCTTCAGTGTAGCATATAAAGCAGAATGATCCAATACAGTATTAGAGCTCTGAGAAGCGGTCTGGTGGATTAAATTGGCGAAACCGCTGGGAGGGTTCACCACTGATGAGCCAGGCCCTCCCAATATATTTTTCATCGCAGTAAGGACAGTAGAAGTTCGTTTTATGTATAAAAGAAACATTCGCGCTTTTGGGTCCTTTTGTTGTATATGTATAGATGGCGCGTTATTGCTTTGTGTTAATTTATTCCTAATAGCCTTGTCTTTATAGTTTGCTGAAGAGCATTGCTCGAAGCAAATATTTGAATGTAATTCTACTCTCCTATAAGCCTATGTCCATAGTTTACTTGAAAAAACCATTTCTAAGATTCCATCCTTCAGTGTAGCATATAAAAGCAGAATGATCCAATACAGTATTAGAGCTCTGAGAAGCGGTCTGGTGGAATAAATTGGCGAAACCGCTGGGAGGGTTCACCACTGATGAGCCAGGCCCTCCCAATATATTTTTCATCGCAGTAAGGACAGTAGAAGTTCGTTTTATGTATAAAAGAAACATTCGCGCTTTTGGGTCCTTTTGTTTTATATGTATAGATGGCGCGTTATTGCTTTGTGTTAATTTATTCCTAATAGCCTTGTCTTTATAGTTTGCTGAAGAGCATTGCTCGAAGCAAATATTTGAATGTAATTCTACTGTCCTATAAGCCTATGTCCATAGTTTACTTGAAAAAAACCATTTCTAAGATTCCATCCTTCAGTGTAGCATATAAAAGCAGAATGATCCAATACAGTATTAGAGCTCTGAGAAGCGGTCTGGTGGATTAAATTGGCGAAACCGCTGGGAGGGTTCACCACTGATGAGCCAGGCCCTCCCAATATATTTTTCATCGCAGTAAGGACAGTAGAAGTTCGTTTTATGTATAAAAGAAACATTCGCGCTTTTAGGTCCTTTTGTTTTATATATATATGTTCCCGGTTTCGCCCGGTTTTTACCCGAGTATAGGTTTGTCTAACGAACATTTGTTAAAACGATTCTAGCAAACATCCAATCCTTACTGAATCTATACTTGTCTATGCTCTCGATAATTTGAAAAAATTTCCAGGTCCCTTGAAAAATACTCGATAAGTTAAATAAAATCAATATTAATTGATCCACTCGGTAATTTGAAGTTGAAGGAATAGTATATTGCCACAAACGAACATTTGTAAATAACTGTATTTAGCGAATATACCCGGCTTCGCCCAGTTTTTACCCGAGTAAAAGTTTGCCTAACGAACATTTGTTAAAACGACTCTAGAAAACATCCAATCCACCTATATATAGATTCATAAACGTATATAAATCATGTTATAAGTAGTATATGTCCCATACTCTGACACACACCACATTTTTCATTTTCCATCAAAAAAACCCTTTTTTTCGAACAAAAATGCGATTTTTCACACACCATTTCGGTCCTTTTTTTGACCATATTTATTAAAAATTCAAGTATATTTTAAATAAAACAAAGGTTTTTTTTAAAGAAAAAGTTAAAAATAACATAAAACAAAATTCAAGAAAAAAACACACAAAAATAAAAGTATACAAAAAATAGAAAAATTGTTTCCTTTTTTGATCAAAATAGAACAAAAAAACATTAAATTTTTTTTCAAAGCATAGTTCTTTCATTTCTTTGATATATAGAAACTATTAATATTTCTGATAGTGATTTTTACAAGTCGGATAACGTGAATTTTTCTCTATAAATTCCGTTCTCAATCTATAACGTATATTGGGCTCATTCCAATAAATCTTTTCTTTAAATTCAACACAAAATTATTCGGGATATTTTTGAAACCCGTGTTCTGAAATAAACACCCAATCAACCTTGTCACTAAAATCTCTAATGAATTCAATACTTAAATCTTGATATCTCGTCACTATGGAGAGATCCAAATATTTTATATGTTGTCTCAATAAATCTTCAGGTATTTTTTGATATTGTGTGTGTGTGTGACAGAGAGAACGTAAATACAGATGATCGCTAAAATATTCTCTAATAAGATCTTCATTTAATGTTTGATATTCTACAAGATTTTGTTCTGGATCATAGTTAATACCATCCTCATAATATGGTCTAAACTTATCATGAAAATCACGAATAAAAGTTTCAGAAAGTGTTTGATGTTGTGATATTAAAAGCCATCTAAGATAGTCTATATTTTCTCTCATAAATTCTTCTGTTAATTTTCTTTTACACAAATTATATCCCAATTAACATTATCACGTATAGCTGTTAAAATATCAAGATCACAATTTTCAGAAATATAATCCCAATCGAAAAAACTTTTGTTAGATCGACAGAGTTCAATGAGGTGATCCATTTATATAGAAACATTTTTTATAAACAGTTAAAAGCTTCATAAAATTTCTCTTGTACATTAGTAAAATTTCTCATAAATTCTGTAAACTGATCTACATTCATAATGAATTGATTACAGGAATCTTCAAAAATGACTTTTGTTTCCTCACCAGAACAAATAAATCTAATTTTAAGATAATTTTGTACGTTGTTGATTATAGATAGTTCCATTTATATAGTGTTAAAATCTATAGCCTCACATAATTTATTAAAATGATTAATAATTTCCTTATTATATGATTTTTTAATAAGTCTTTTACATTTTTTAAAATTGTCCTTAATTATTCTTAATAAACGCATATCTTTAGATTCATTATATATTTCAAGCAAATTAATTACAGATATAATAAGAGAATAAGCATAATCAAATAATAGATCTTCACGGTCTGAAAACAAACATTTTATATCTTCTAAGGCGTTTTCCATTTATATAGAAATTGTTTTTATAAATATTTAATTTCTGAAGTCCAGCTATTAAAGCTATCAGGATATCCTAACCATTTAACAAAATATTATTTTTTCCCATTTCTTGTTCTACTTCTAATTATTTTCTCAACTTTATAGAAATATTCTTCTTTATCGTATTTTACTAATTCTTCATTATAAAATCCACCTTCTACATCTTCATTATTCTGATCTTTAATTTTATATGTGACAGGTTCAGTAGACAAAACTTTACTTATTTCAAACACTTCGTTTGTAAAATTAGGAAGATATCCTTTATCAAAATGACCTTTATATTTTGATATTTTAACCTTATCTCCTACATTGTATTTTTTATTTGAACTTTTAATTCTATTAATATAAAGATTAAAATAGACCTTATTTTCATTTTATGGTTTACTTGCTTCAACAGGGGTCATTTTTATAGAAGTATGAAAGGAATTATTATAATTTTTAACGAGTGAAGGTAAAATATCAACCCATTTTCTATTATTATTGTGTGTTGAATATTTATTCATTAACTCTTTTAAAGTCCTATTAAACCGTTCAACAATACTAGCCTTTGTAACATTTTGTGTAGCAAACCATTCGATATTATGTTTCTTTAGGAGGTTCTGAGTCACACTGTTGATAAATTCCGTGTCCCTTATCTGTTTGCATCCTTTCCGGTTTCCTTTCTTTGAATATCTCACGGAAGGCATTTGTAATTTCGTCTCCAGTCTTGTTTCTTATTGGTATTGCCCAAGCATATTTGGTAAATGCATCAATAATTGTTAATATACAGGGTGATCCAAAAGTCCCGCACAACTTTAAAAATTAATAACTCCGCGAATATTTGCGCTAGAGCAATGCGGTAAATACCATTGTGTTCAGGATGCAATGGGATTTTTTATGGCAAATAATGAAAAATTCGAAATTGATTTTAGTTACAACTTTATTCGCTAGATGGCGCCCTACCTGAATCAGCGATTCAGCGGCCAAATTGTTTGATAAATTGAAAAATATAACTGAACGACACGTATTTTTACTTTTTGAATACGAGGAAATAACCCTAATAATATCAAATGATGAATTAATAAAACACCATTTCGCCAAAAGTTAGAAGAAATGGTTAACGATTTTTAAATACAATCTGAGATATGTAAAATAGGTATATGCAAATTAAAACGTAGCAAAAAAAATGATATTTTAGATGCGGTTTGCTGGAATCCTCTCAGCTATTTTTATTTCGAAAATAATAATTTTCTATTTTTTCAAATTCAACTCTCTCTCAGTATCGATTATATTTATTTTAATTCATTTGAAAAATATTTATCTATCTCTGATGATTTATTTTACTCTGGAATGCCGTTGTTGTTTTTGTCGTGTCCAATAAAGAGCCTCAGATTCTTTTCGTTTGGCCAACAAAAAATGTCCAATTTATATACACATATATTCTTACATTTGAGACTTTAAAGAATGCAAATAATCTTCATCAATTTACATACACAACACATCTCCCCCCTTAATAATACTCCAGTCGGTCTAGGGGTTTCCTGGCTCTCTGAGGTCTAGGACTGCGGACGGGCACTTGCACAGCGGCAGCCTCCGGTTTAGGAGTGCAAGAGGGCACGTGCACAGCAACAGGCCCTGGTCTAGGAGTGCAAGAGGGTACGTGCACAGAAGCAGTCTCCTCCTTGTTTCCTGATGTGACCTCTGGAACCTCCTCTTCACTTTATTTCTGACTTCCACCTACAGGCTTCTCTCCTGATGTTCGAGGAAGTATCAAATTTCTTGTCTCCACTTGTTTCTTTCTCACAGGTTGCAATTGATTGATATGCCTCTTATACACGACGCCCTCGCAACTTATAAGGTAGTGACGGTAGCTCAATAATTCCAAAATGGTACCTTTTTACCGTTTAGGTCCAGTTGCATAGTTGCGGAAATAAACCTCGCAACCTGTAGTAAACTGCTCCTGCCTTCTTACGGCCTCATGAAATACCTCTCGCGGATTTCCCATCTTGGTATTAAATTCGAGAATCTTGATCTTAAACTTCTTTTCATTAGCAGTTCCGCCGGGGAATTCCTTTATTACAGTTTGGGAGAATGCTCTATGAGCAAAAAGGAAACTTTGTAGATTCGTCTCTAAATCATCCTTCTCATTATTCTTTCTCAAAAGGTTTTTAAACTCTCATACATATCTCTCAACTAAACCATTTGTACTAGGATTATACGGACTGGTCTTAGTGTGCCGTATACCATTCATTTTGGTAAATTGCTCGAATTCACCGGAGACAAACTGTCTTCCGTTATCTGTAACAAAATATTAGGGCAATCCAATTCTGGCGAGAATTTCTCTAAGATGACTTATAATCGTTTTTCTCGTAATATCTTTGATGATAAAAATTTCTATCCACTTTGAGTATGCGTCCACGAGAACCAAAAACATTCTTCCCATGAACGGACCCGCTAGATCAAGATGAAGTCGATGCCACGGTTTTTCGAGCCAAGTCCATTCCGAGATGGTAGCCGGGGGTATGCTTGCCGATTCTTGGCATACTCTACATTCTCTAGTTAACTCTTTGATGTTACTGTCTATGCCTGGCCACCAGAAAATACCGTCTGGCAATCATCTTCATTTTAACAATCCCCATGTGTATTTCATGCAAGTCATTTAAAATTAAAGATCTTAATTTTTGGGGAATTACCACTCTTTCACGCCAATGAAAACAATCAAACTCCAAACTTAATTCCTCATTGATCTTATAATGAGGAGCTAGTGGGTTTTCCCTCAGTTCTCTTGTGAATTTCCACACAGTTGCTTTCTCTAACATTCCTTAATACTATAAACAGTATTTTATCTCGGGACGTCTCATATGCAACCTCCCTAAAAGAGAACGGTACCTCATTCAACTTCCTGAGAAGAAGTACCTGGTCTTCATCAAGAAACTCCCTGACACTCGATTCTAAAGGAAGACGTGACAATGCGTCAACATTGGAATTATCACCACCTTTTCGAAACTCCTCAGTATAATTAAATGCAGCTAATTTTAAGGACCATCTTTTAATTCTGGATGCTGCACATATGGGAATTGGTTTCTGAGGTGAAAATATATGAATTAAGGGTCGGTTGTCTGTGACTAATACGAATTTTCGTCCCAGTAAGTATTGTCTTGATTTATCATCGCCATAAGTTATGCTCAACGCTTCCTTTTCTAGTTGAGAGTACCGTTTTTCCGCTTCAGTTAATGTTCTAGAAGCAAAAGATTCCTTTCTATCATTTCTATGACTCAGAATTACGCCTAGTCCATAGTCCATTAATAATGATTTACATTTTTAAAATAACATTCGATATTTTTCGTCCAATTCCATCTACAATTTTTATTAAAAAGTTGATAGAATAGCGCTAAAATGTTTGCTATATTTTTTATGAATCTATAATAATAAATTAAGAGTCCTATGAAAGATCTCAATTGCGAAACATTCTTTAGGTTCAGGCGCCTCTATCACTGCTTTAATTTTATTTTCTAATGGATGCAGTCCATATTTATCCATTTTAAACCCTAAATATTCCACCGATTTCTTTTTAATTTCACATTTATATCTGTTTAACTTTAAACCGTTTTCTAGCAATCATCTAAACACTAGATCCAACTTTTGTTCATAATCTTCGAAGTTTTTTCCTGCAACCAAAATATCATCTATGTAGCAGGCCACACCTGGCAAATCAGAAAATAGACCTTCCATAATCCTCTGAAATTTATTTGGTGCTACCGCTACGTCATATGGTAGTCTTTTATAAGAAAACAACCTCTTTGTTGTGTTTATATCAACAACAGCTTTGGCTTCTTCCGCTAACATTACTTGTAAGTAAGCCTGTGATAGGTCTAGAGTCGAAAGTACGGTGCTTGTAGATAATTTTGAAAAGATCCCATCGATCGATGGAATGGGATACCTATCTAATTCTATTGCTTTATTAGCTGTACATCTAAAATCACCACATATCCTTACACCACCATCCTTTTTTGATGCCGGTACTATTGGAGCGGTCCAATATGCATGAACTATAGGTTATAAAATGCAAGAATTCACTAAACGATCAATTTTATTCTCTACTTTGTTTTTTGGAGAGAAAGGTAAACTTCTGGCCTTACAAAACACAGGAGTCACATCCTTTTTAAAATTAAAATTTATTCTAACGTCCTTTAGACAGCCCAAATCTTTGTTAAACAAATCTGCATACCTATCTATCAAATTTTTATATATTTAAATATATTTCTATTATATTTATTATTCAAAATTTTAATGCTAAACAATATAGAATAATCAAGTTTCAACTGTTTAAGCCATTCTCTTCCTAATAAAAATACCTGGATTTTTTCATTTACAACTATTAATCGTAAATATTGGTTGGCTTCTTTTACAAAAACATTTCTTTGATCTATAATCTCTATTGATTTACCACAAAAGGATTTTAATCTTAAATTTGTTGGAAATAATCTTTTACCTTGGCAATAATTCTTATAAATATCTTTAGGTATTAACGTAACTGGACTTCCTGTATCTATTGTAAAGCACAAGAATAATCATCTACTGTTAAATTTATTGTGGCATCAGTTTCGCCCTGTACAGGATATATAGAGTCCTCTTGTACAAATTTACATCCCCATATTCTTTTACTAGCTTTGCAGACCCTACTTAAATGACCCAGTTTATTACATTTTAAAACAAGTCTTTGTTCTATGAGGTAAAACAGATGCCACGTGTGAATGTCTTTCACCACATCTATAACACACTATTTTGCCTTTGCCACTTTGCCTGAAAGGCCTATACTGCGCCGTACTATTATTGTACTCGCCCTTTTTATCCTTTCAATTCTCAGGGGATATCTTGGCCACTAATTTATCTTGTAATTCTCTTGTATTTATCTCCGCCAATTCGAACGAGATCGCCACTGCAAAAACTTTATCCAGGGTGACATCGTCGTCCTCTTGTAGTAGCTTCTTTTGCAGGATTTCCGACTTGATTCCAGCCACAAAACGGTCTCGCATCATGGTTCCCAACATATCGACGAAATTACAATTTATTGCCAAATGTTTCAATTCTCTAAGATATTCCGAAATTGATTCTCCTTCCTGTTTAATTCTCTTTAAAAATCTGCATCGCTGTGGTATCACTTTCTTCTTTGGATCCAAATGCAGCTTAATTATTTGAATGATTGTATCATTGGGTTGATCTTTCATTAGACCAGGAAGAAAATGTCGTTTCCCTCAAATTTTCAGAATCTGGTAGCGAGGTAAAAATCAGCACTTTAATCTCCTTCTTCAGATGCCAAAAAGAAAGCCTCAAATTTTTGTACAAAAAGATCGAAGTGTCCTCCACTGGGCTATAGCATCTAAAAGGTATTATTAACTTTGAACTTGTCATGCTGATCTTTTCTACTCCTTTGTTTTCTTGATTCAGATAGTTTAAAAGATGTAATCTTAACCCATTTTCTTATTTTTCCTCTCCATAATCCGAGAGTCAGATTTGTTCAAAAGATGTAGTTGTTATACTTGCATATACGCCGTTTTCCTCAGCTTTTTACTGGCTCTGTAGATCGCTCATCCTCGTCGCCACTTTTGTTGTGTCGTAATTAGACGTACAAGAGCTCAAACTGACCATGGCCAACAACAAATGTCCAATTTATATATACTTATATTTTTACATAATGAGGCTTTAAATAATACAAATAGTATTTATCTATTTACATAAACAACAGTTAATATATAGCGAGAAGAGTAGGACTAAGCACAGATCCCTGAGGTACACCAGCCCATATTCTTCGGTCCTTGGAAAATGTTCCATTGACCCGAACCTTTATCCTTCTTCCCCTTAAGAGGTCTGCAATCCAGATTAAGGTTTTTCCTCTTACTCTGATGTTGTGCAGCCTTTCAAATAATTTCTACACTCGAACAAAAGCTGAGGTCATTTCCAGGAATACGGCCGTTGTCTTCTTTAGCGGTTTTTCCTAGAAATCTATTATTGATTGACAGAAGTAGACAGTTTATCAGTTGTACAGTGTCTGGATCTTTAGGCAGTTTGGTAGAAGTTTATTTTATTATTGTTAGTGAGCCAGACTATGAACCTAGAGTGGATAATTCATTCTGTTATTTTACAAAGTATGCTGGTAAGAGCAATTGGCCGATAGTTCTTGCATTCCTTGGCATCTTTGTTTGGTTTCAGTATTGGCACTATAATTGATATCTTCCAATTCTTTGGTAGTTTACCAGTTTTCAATGAAATGTTCAGTATTCGTAGGAGTTGATATTTAGCTTCGTCTCCAAAGTGTTTAATCATTTGACCAAAGATTAGAGCATCTCCAGGTGACATCTTGGATTTAACTTTCCTATTGATGAATTTAGCTCATTCAGTGTGAAGTCTCTCGAGTAAATATCTTGTTGATGGTAATTTCTTGCTTTTTTAACTAACTTGTTTATATTATTTTTTAGAGTCCTGCCTTCATTCATATAGCTGAGTCTGGAAGTGCTTGAAAGATATTCAGAAATTATGTCAGCCTTCTGTTTGTTCGTTCTCGCTGTTCATATCGGTTAGAGTATTGGAGGATTAGTGTTGGTTTTGAGTTTTATAACACTAATTATATTCAAGTGATGGCTTTACTTTTTTGAATCCATTTTCTTCGCAGAATTCTGCCCATTTTTCTTGTTTGAATATCCAAATTTCTTGTTCTATTTTGTGACTAATTTCAATGAGTTCCTTTATGATTTCTTGTTTTATTTGTTTTAAGAAGTTCTTTTTTATTGTCTCTCTCTGCAATCATTGCCTCGATATTGTGGTCCTTCCAGTAAAGTATTCACAGGTCTTTACGTTTACCTCTAGGTATCGATGCTTTTGCAGCTTTGGATATGTTCAAAGAGAATTCTTCCAAGTTTTTGTCAATCGTTCTGTGATTTAATTCTTCGTTGCACAGTTTTCCAAGCTTTTCTGTAATTTTTTTCCAGTTTTCTTTTATTCTGTTGAAAATTCTCAATTTTGAATTTTAGGGTTGTTAAAATTGGTCTTTGGTCACTGATTGCACTTTCAGAATTTTCCATTGTGTTGTGGGTGCGATGTTGGAATTTATCGCTGTGATGTCTATTGCGGATTCTGTGCCTGTGGACTTGGATATATAGGTGTTCTTTTCGTTATTTAACGGCGTAAGGTCGAGGTCGGTAGCATGTCCTCAACCTGCTGACCTTTGTTATCCTGGACAGGTGATCCCCAAGTTGGTCTTTCGGCGTTAAAATCACCAAGTATGATTGCGATATCCGAAGACGCTTCACTTAATGTATCTATCAGGCCTGTATTGATGCTAGTATTATCGTGGTGATAAACATTTATGATTGGAATTGTTTTATCTGTAAGATAGATTTCTATTGCCTGAGCTTCTGTCGTGCTTTCTCTAGGCTTACTCTGATTATAGGCGATTTCCTTAAATTTGATTTCTAGAGTTTTAATCAAAACGGCAAGTCCTCCTCCGAATTTTCCCGGTCTGTCCATTCGTAGTTTTGTATAATCTTTGATATTGAATCTCAGATTCTGATTCAATTTTGTCTCCTGAGGACAAGTAATATGTACATTGTTGTCACAAAGAAGACAAGTCAGCTCTTTATTTTACCTCTGGGTACCATTTATATTGAGTTGTAGTAGATTGAATTGTGTCCTCGTAGTAGATTTCTTTTCATGAGCTCGATCTGCAGCTCCTGATGCGGCGGTTATCCCGGACGCGGTAGCATTACTGGAGATATCAGTTTTGCTCTTAATTTGAAAATGGGTGCCGTTGCAACGTTAGTCATCTTGGAAACGAACCAGAATTTGGTCAAATATTCCAAGGGTCCAGGGGGGACCACAAGGAGGTGTGGTCGAACTTCTCCCCTTCCCCCTGGAATGCCGTCACTACAGGATAAAGCACTCTTGGTGATTTTTTTCTATTGTGATTCAGAATCTGCCACTGAAGCTTTACGAGCGTTTCGTTCCTTTAAAGATATTCGAAGCGGTAAAGGACCAATGAGTTGCTACTCTCTAAAGCGATTGATTAAAAGTTTTGAGGAAACTGGATCTCTGGAAGCAAAACCTCGGAGTGGAAGACCATCGACATGCAAGTCAGTGGCTGTTACGGTTTTGCAGAATGCTGAAGCTATTGAAACGTTATCCACGTATGGAGAAGTAAGTGCTAGACAAGTTTCTCGACAAACGGGGATTTCGTATGGAACAGTTTGGAGAGAACACACATTTAGAATTTTTCTATAAATATAACCTAACAAAATTCAAAGTTTTCACGAGTTGAAGTCAGCGATTTTGAGAAGCGTCAAGAATTCGCTGCATGGATTTTCCGCCAAATTGATATTGATGAAAACTGGCTGTCAAATGTTCTAAGAACAGATGATGCTCAATTTTATCTAAAGGGGGAATTTAACATTCAAAACTGTCTCATTTTGGCAACAGAAAACCCTAGGATTTTTACAGAAATACCACTTCATCAGCACAGAGTTACAGTTTTGTGTGGGTTCACTTCTTCTTTTATTATTGGGCCATTTTTCTTTGAAAAAATCAATGGAAGAACTTTTAAAGCCGTTTTTGTAACTGGCGAACTTTATGTTCAACTTTTGAGAGAAAAGGCTATTCCCATATTGCAGGACAGACAAGTACTAAGCGAAATAACATTCTTGCAAGATGGAGGACCTCCTCATATCTCCCGCGGTGCCAAACAATTGCTGAAGGAAACGTTCGGTGGAATTCGTTGATAAGTCGCCACTTTATATACCAGTGGCCCCCAATATCACCAGACTTGACGCCTTACAATTTCGGTTATGGGGGTACATTAAGTCGCGTTTTTATCGATGCCGGCCTACCACATTGGCCATGTTGAAGGCTTCTATCAGATGGCACGTTTTATAAATTTGAACTATTTAATTGTGACCATTCTGTCATCTATCGTCTGCAGGCGGTGTTTGAGAATGAAGGGCGCCACATTGAGCAAGGATTGTGACCTAATACAAGAGAGAAGGCAGTTACCTGATGTGTTATATTTTGCAGCTCTTTGTTTTGGGTTATGGGAATAATAAATGCTGTCCTCACATCTTGACTCTTTTTTTCCTGTAAACGGTAATTTTTTTGTTTGTCATTTGCCCACATTTTAAATTATGTCGTGCAGGCCAAAGTGTTATAACTACTCGAATAACACTGGTATACACAATTTTACCCCTTATGTTTAGTTTATCGCTTATCGCTCATTAGAAGAAATAGCATAAGGAATAATCTCTTTATCCCCCCTAACTTTAGATGTTTTGCGCAAAAAATAATACAAAATGATTTTACTACCACGTTTTTCAACGCAAAAGGTCGATTTAAAAATGATTTTTTTGAGGGGATACATTTTCAAAATTATGTACAGTATAATAAACAATGATAACATTTGACAAACCCATAGGATATTTGGAATAAAGTACGACAAATATATTTTGTCACTCCCCTTTATATTTCATTTTTGGATCATGACAAATATACAGTTAAATAGTCAAGTGTCGACAATTAGTCAAGAAACTATACATTCCTTATAGCACGAAATCCTATTAGTAGTGCCATCATAATTTTTGGTACTATATTAACATTTCAAAAATCGTGTATTGATATCAGTAGTTATTTTCAAACATTCAATTTATTTCACAAAACCCCATCTAAAATATAATTTTTTTTTTGCTACATGTTTTAATTTGCATATACCTATTTTACATATCTCAGATTGTATTTAAAAATCGTCAACCAATTCTTCTAACTTTTGGCGAAATGGTGTTTTATTAATATATCATTTGATATTATTAGGGTTCTTTCCTGGTATTCAAAAAGTAAAAATACGTGTCGTTCAGTTATATTTTTCAATTTATCAAACAATTTGGCCGCTGAATCTCTGATTCTGGTAGAGCGCCATCTAGCGAATAAAGTTGTAACTAAAATCAATTTCGAATTTTTCATTATTTGCCATAAAAAATCCCATTGCATCCTGAACACAATGATGTTTACCGCATTTCTCTAGCGCAATTATTCGCGGAGTTATTACTTTTTAAAGTTGTGCGGGACTTTTGGATCACCCTGTATATTTAAAACCTCATCTTTTTGCATAAAAGCTAAATCAGACACCCATTGATAATATTTATATGGTGCATATACTCTTCTGGTTTCAAATTTCTTTTTAATAGGTTTATGAAGAGTATATATGTCTTGTTTGTGAATAAATTCACTCACTTCTTTTTGAGAATAACCTGTTTTTCTCACGAGAACGTTGATTCCTCTGTATCCTGTTTCGGGGTTGTAGTAGATTCCTTCGAGGCTTTTTTTGGGGTTTTTTTGAAGGTTCTTCTTCTTTTTTCTTTTTTTTGCAAATCTAAATCTTTTCCATCCACACTCTTTACATACTGATTTTATCATCAATCTTCCTTTCTCTGTTTTATATTCTTCTTCACTTTGACTTTCAGTATTCCTTCCGCACTTGAGGCAGTGGTTCATTTATATAGTATTAAATCCATTGATAGCCATTAAGTTTTGCAGCCTTCATATATTTTTCCCTTGGTAAAAATTGTAGAGTTTTAACAAATTCTTCTTCTCTTCTATAAATTTCTTGTTCATCGTTATTAATTTTGAAAGTATTCAATGAACCTTTATAAAATTTCATTGCCATTTTATATTCTTCTTTTCTCTCGTTTAACTTCAATTGTCTTTCAATAATATCTACAACTGAAGCACTTAAACTTAAAGCAGCTAACGGAACAAACGCAAAAGCAGCTAAACTACTCGAAGATAAAACAAATTTAGAAATTAAAAGATAAATATTGACATTGCTAAAATAATTATAACTCTTTCTATAGACATAAATCCGTTTTTCAAGATAGACCTCCATATTTGTATTTATTAGTATTACAAACCGAACATTTACCAGATATTCTATTTTTTCCTCTCTTATCTTTTTCTGTCTTAATATTTATAGTTTTTGTTTTCTTTCTACATTTAACACAATATATTAGAGGTCCTAAACCGAATGTCTTTTTACTCCGTATGATAGGTTTAACAATACCTCTTTCTATTCGTTCCTTAAAAGAAGGATTTTGAATAATATCCAAGTCTTTAAGCATTTGTTTATCACATATCTCGTTTCTGGTTTTAGTATCTTTATTTTTCAAATAACAGATATCGTGTTTGTAGGCTGCTTCATCCACTCTATTAATAGGCTCTTACTCCATGATTTATAACTTAAATCAGGATTCAATCTAGTTTTTCCAGTAAGTAATTGTGTTCCTGGACCTGTAAAATTGTGACCAGGTAAATGTATCTCAAATGGTAATTTGCTTATAGTTTTATTAATAACTTCTTTTCCTTTCCTCATTTATATTCAATCAAATCATAAGGACTAATATTCTCTTTTTTCTTTTATATAATTCATACAATAATAACCACATTTTGTTGATTCTAAATCTTGTATCTGTCTAGTATTATATAAAATTTTCTTTTTAGAAGTTTTTAGATATTTAATTATAGATTCAGGAGGTGAAATACCAAACGAATCAAAATACTCAACATAAGGAAAATTAGGTGAATCATAATAACAAACCCAATGAGTTCCAGTATCATCATCTAAATTTACTATTCCATTTTCAAAAGATTTTATATTCCCCGACATTTCATTTTTAGAATATACACCCTTAAATCTTTTTTCAGTTCTCATATATTTTTCTAAATCTATATTACTCAATAATATTTTTGACCTGGAAGGTATAAACCAGAACCTTTTTTTTACCTTTGCCTAGTAATCTTTTAGCTCCATATGCACCTGCTGCACCTACAGCTCCTAGTGTTGCTGCTTTAAGTGCAGCAGCAATTGCTGGAATAAATGGAGCTAAAAAAGGTAAGAAGCCTCCTACTCTTCCATTTCTAATAGAAACTAGCTCAGGATACGTAAATTTAACAAGATGTCCTCCCAATTTCAATCCACATCCACATCTATTTCTAAAAACACTCTGAACTTTTGAATTTGTGATTCTGTTAATTTTCCCATTTATATAATATTAATTTCCTAGATTATATATCAGCAAAATTATATGTAACATCCTTTTCATAACATATAATTGATATAATATTGAATGCTGGAGGATTATCGTCTCTTAATTCGTAATGTAACATAAAATATCTTTCTGAATTATCAAAAAACTTTTCATAATAATTGAGATCAAAACAAAATATCGGATAGATGCGTTCAAATACTATTTTATCTAAAATAGCTGTTTCATTTCCAAATCTTTCACAAGCGTCTTCATAATTCTTATAAGCTTCGACATAATTCATAACGTTTGGTCTGAAGTCACATTTGAGAGGATATCTAGGATATTTTTGACCATTGCTTTCTAAATAAAGAGATGCAACATTCATATTATCAAAAATCATATTATTCTTTTTAATATTTCTTTGACGATCTGCTTTCTGAAATATTACGAATACCATCGAAGGTCTGATAGCTGTAGATGCAATTTTAACATCCTCCTCCCTTAATGTTTTATTGTAAGATATATTTACATTCTCATTGTTTCATATTTCATATTAACTTCATCTTTCAATTTAAGTGCTAAATCAGCTCTAATATTAAGACTCGGTGTTACTTTTCTAATCCACCATTCAATTTTTTCAATTATAAATTTATAATTTGTATCGTTTCCAATTAGTATATTACTATCATAATTTCTAGTTAATTCTAGTTTATGTTCAAAACCAATTCTAGTTTCATCTTTATCGCGGAAATTACAGAATAGATCACACAATTTTATATAAGCATTCAATTATTTTCCTGCTTTAGTTTGTATCCACCTATCTGTGTAGCCTTTATTAAAATTTACATTTCTTTTTATTTTGCGACTAATATTAGGAGCTGTTCCTGATTCTACATATGTAAATTCTTCTTTATCCAACGAATCAGCTGTATCAAGATATAGCATAGACGGTGATGCATTAGTCCTTATATAATCAGGATTTTTATCAATTAAAAATCTAACTAGAGATGTTAATCCTGCTTCTCGAATATCTTCTTCCTCTTTATCATTATAAAGACTTTTTGCCATTTTAAAAATATTGATAATATTATTATTAACAGTAATCTCGTCGTTTTCAGTGATAGCACTTCCATCTGGTTTTACTATTTTAGCAGTAATCTTAACTAAATCTTTAGAAGGTCTATAATAATTGCTTCTATCTTTATTAATAAAGGTTATGAGTTTATCAGTAGTATTTTTTATAGGATTTTCAGGTAATATTTTTATATATTCTTGATCAGTTGTAGAATTATCTTCATAGACAGGCTCTTTGAAATTCCAATAAGGGGCAACAATTTCTTTCGTCATTTATAAAAGTTTAAAACCTTTACCCCATAAAATCTTTTTAAGTTTACCATCATATTTTTTACCTGAACCATATAAAAACTCTTCTCTCATGTTTCTTTTTGGCTCTATATCATTTATTTTTTTCTGAGTACGTTTTTTCAATATTTTTTCAACGATCGGTTTTCCAATTATATTTTTAAATATAGTTCCAATTCCTGAACCATAGAGTCGATAATACTTTTTTCTTACTATCATTTATATAATTTCGAAAACAAGTGTAGCACTTTCACCATTAAAATTCACTGCTTTACCTGATTGATCCGTTATTCTTATTCTCATTTCGCTTATAAAATCATTCTCATTAATATCTAAATATGAAATGTGCCAAGGTGTTATATTGATTTGTTCACCAAGATCTACTTCGGGGGAAAACGATAAGATTACATGAGATTGATTGCTATCTAAATAACTACCTTTTACCAAACTATTATGAATTAAAAGACTATCAATACCGTTTGTTATATCTGGATATAATGGAGCGATATGCTCCCCTTGTTTGTAAATATTTTCTCGACGTTGTTCAAATTTAGGAAATCCTAATATTTTATGAAAATTTCCCTCATTTAAATCAATTTCTGTTTCAACTATTAAAATTACTCTAGATTTTGGTTCATGATTATCCAATTTTATGGGTAAAACTTTGGATTCATCATTTAAATTGTTAAAATTATATAGACCTTCAGGAATCACAAATTCTTTCCATTCAGAATTTGTTGGATCTTTATATTCGATTTTATTATTTTCTTTAGTTATATTATACCAAGAATACCATCCTCTGAAACCAATTAAAGCTATTTTTAATCCTGCTTTAATAGGAGGATTATAATAAACTGTAAACTCGTGTGGTTGATCTGAACTCACTGTTATTAGCATTTATTTAGTTTTAAATATTTATCGTATGCTTCTCTATGTATCTTTGCAGATATTTGTTTCTTCTTTTTCAAAATATCTGAAATTTCTAATGCTTCATTTTTTAGTTCTTTTGAATCATTTCCAGCTTCTATCTCGCCGTCTAAGATTTCGAGTCTATCGATCAATTCTTTTGGTTTATTATAATATTTTATTACGCCCATGCCCTCTAAATGGTTTATTTGTTTTATATATATTATAGCGTTATGTTCTATCAACAATTCTACTAATTTATGATAATATTGTAAAGTGTTTGAATCTTATAGGCCTCTTGTTTTATTTTTTCGTCATTGGATTTCTTTTTTCCGCTTAATGATTGAATCATTGACCCTAGTGATTTATCTAATTTTTTTAATTCATCAATATCTTTCTGTTCTACTAATTCTTCAACATTTGGAAGATCATAATCTTTCAAGATATTTTTATCTATTTCTTTTTTATATCTAACAATTAAATTACTTTTCTTTTCTATTTTCTTAGTTTGACTTCCTTCTTCTTTTACTAAAGGTGGTAAAGAAAGGAGAGGTGGTGGTGGGGGTAATATTTGTTCCATTTTAGTTGTAATAGGCTTTAGAAAATTACTCAGATTTTCTTGTGTATGTTGTTCATCTAATGTTTTTGTTTTTAATTTCTGTATTATGTTTTTTTCTTTTTCAAATATTGCTTTGAGCAACGCTGCTTTTTCTTTTAATATTTTTTCCATTTATATGGTCATAAATAAATTCCTCATGCTCATAAATAAATTCCTCATGCCCATGAATGAATTCCTCATGTCCATGAAAAAATTCCTCAGGTTCATAAATAAAATCATAATAAATGGAAATTTAAAAAATATAAATTCCTGAAACCGTCGATTGCTATAATCGAAATAAATATGCTCCTCAATGACCTTTTAGACTCTTAATTGTAGGTCATACAGGATGTGGGAAAACCAATATGTTAATTAATTTAATTATTAAACACTTATATTTTGATAAGTTATTTGTCCATGCAAAAGATTTAGAGGAAAAATATTATAATTTTTTAAGAGAAAAAACGTACGAATTTGAGGAAGAGACAGATGAAAATATAGCTACATATATTACTGATGATATCATAAATGTTGATGATTTGAACCTGAAGAGCAAAATTCAATTACATTCGATGATTTTATAACAGAGAAAGATCATAGTAAAATAATTGATCTATGCATAAGGCAGAAAGAAAAATGCTTCAATTATATATTTGTCACAGAGTTATTATCCAGTTGAAAGAATTATGAGACTGAACTTTGATTATTTTGCTTTATACAATATTCCTGATTTAGGTGAGATAGATAGAATATTTAGAAATCATGGAACGATAATAGAGAAAGAAGAATTCGTCAAAAGATATAAAGAGGCTGTTAATAACCCCTATAATTTCTTCCTTGTCAATCATAGTGTTGAAAAAATAGGAAGGAGAATGCCGGGAAATTGTCTTTAAAGATATAAAGTTTTATTAAGTTATGCTCTAATTTTACATAAAGTTAAAGCAGCTTGCTTTACATACTCCAATACGACAATGATAGAAATAATTTATATACATGGCGGTCAACTGGTCAAAAACAAATAAAAGAAGAGTAGAATGTTGAAATTGATTATTCCAACACCCTCCCTCAATTTCTACATTCCCAATCCAGCAACATGTTTATCATACAAGACTCTTGGCAGACCTTTAGTAAGGATGTCGGCAACATTTTCCTGGGTTGGTGTGTGAACGACCTCGATAAGACCATCGCTGCAAATGCTTCTAATATAATGCCATTTGATGTCAATGTGTTTAGTTCTGGCATGATGGACTGGATTTCTCGCCAGCTGTTGAGCGCCCTGGTTATCAGTCTTTAAAACCGTAGGTTCATTCAATAATTCACCAAATCCCATCTCATCCAACAGCGCTCTAAGATAGACTGCCTCCTTTCCGCTTCACAAAGTGCTATGTACTCAGATTCCGTGCTCGAAAGGGCGACAGTCTGCTGCTTCTTCGATTCCCAAGCTAATGGATCTCCTGCTAAGAAGAAAACAAGTCCCGTTTGAGATTTTCTATCCGCGAGGTTTCCACCCCAATCAGCGTCGACACAACCATAAAGGGTCTCATTAGTTTTCTCGTAAGTTATTTTCAAACATAAAGTGCCCTTTAGATAGCGGAGGACACGCTTGGCCGCATTCCAGTGCTGTCTCCTAGGATCATTGCTGAACTGTCCCAAAGCACTAACCGCATAGGCTATATCAGGCCTTGTCGACACTGAAAGATATATTAACGATCCAATCAGTGATTGGTATTCTACCTTTTTTACTGGTTCATTCTCACCCTCATTAGATGAAATCTTTGTTAACTTGGAGTTCGAGTCCATGGGTGTAGAAATCGGCTTGGCCTCCTTCATTCTATATTTCGCCAGAAGTTCTTCAATATATTTCTCTTGATCTATGGATATTGAGCCATCCTTTTCCGTTTGTATTCTTATACCCAAACAATAATTTATCTTTCCAAGATCTTTTATTTTGAATATCTTCTTCATACTTTCTTTAAAGTATATCAGCGTGTCTTTTCTTTCAGCTGCAATTATCAAATCATCAACATAGATTGCGACCAGAAGAACTCCTTCTTCTCTTTTAATGTAGACACAGTTATCAGTTTTCATCTGTTCTAGGCCCATTTCTTTTAATACTGAATCGAGCTTTGCATGCCAAGTCATTCCAGCCTGTTTCAGACCATATATAGCCTTCTTTAGTTTACATACCCTTCTTGGATATTTCTTTGACTCGAAATTTTCTGGTTTTGTATGTAAATTTCTTCTTTGACATCACCATTCAAGAAGGCAGACTGAACATCCATTTGATGGACCAGCAAATCATATTCAACGGCCAAGGCTAAAACTGTTCTGATCGTACTGTGGCGTACAACTGGTGCAAAGGTTTCCTCATAATCAATACCGTATTTTTGGGAATAACCTTTTGCTACAAGTCGAGCCTTATACCGTTCAAGAGAACCATCACTACTGTACTTTCTCCTGAATACCCATTTGCTTCCAATTACGTTTTGGCCCTTAGGGGGATCAACCAGTTCCCAAGTTTTGTTTTCAATCAATGAATCAAACTCCTCCTTCATTGCTTTCCTCCAAAAATAAGAATCTTTTCCAGACAGCGCTTCCTCTGCGTCTTTTGGATCTGGGGAGTACTTCACTTCTGAAAATTCTTGCGTGGATAAATTTTCCGTAGGATATTCCTTTCTTGGTCGGCCAGGTTTTCCCGTTATAATATACCTTGGTCTTCCTCTTCCTCTCTGCGAGATGACTTCCATTGTTTCTGATGGTTCGCCTAAAAACTCCGAATCAGTTCCGGGCAAAGTGTTTTCATCATCCTGAAGACTTTCCTCCTCCAATGATGTATTTTCCTTTTTCTGTGGTATAGCTTCAATTTGCACCACGTCATTCCTTAAGGTAGAGTTTTCAGATTCGAGGAAACGTACATCTCGACTTTTTATCATCATGCCTGTTCCAGGCTTCCATAATCTGTACGCCTTTGATTCGGGAGAATAGCCAACCAGTCGGTATTCTTCACTACAAGGAGCGAATTTTCCTCTTCTCGGACGGTTGTCACCAGCGAAACATTTACATCCAATAATTCTTAAATGATAAACGGTTGGTTTTTTTCCTGTAAATATTTCATACGGAGTTCGACTTTCATTAGTTCTTGGGCATCTGTTTCTAATGTATGTAGATGTATGCACAAGTTCAACCCAAAGTGGATCTGGGAGGTTCGCTTGAATTATGAAACATCTAGTCATTTCTACCAGAGTTCTGTTCGCTCTTTCAGCAACTCCATTTTGTTGCGGAGAATATTCAACTGAGAGCTGATGTCTAATTCCTTCCTCCGATAAATATTATTTAAAATCTGAACTCAAATACTCTGCTGCATTGTCACTTCTAATTGCTTTAATTTTCTTGCCAGTTTGTTTCTCAGCAAATCTTTTAAAGACTTTAAATCCTTTGAAAATTTCACTTTTTCGTTTCATAACAAAAGTGAATATCATTCGTGAGAAATCGTCAATGAAAGTTGCGAAGTACAATGCACCGCCATATGACTTTGTTCTCATCGGTCCACATATGTCAGAATGAATAAGTTGCAGTGGCTCTGTTGACTTTGTCAGAGAGACTTCTGGGAATGGTAATCGAGTCTGTTTACCCCTAATACAAGTTTCACAACTTGTTATACTTTTAAATTCACCCTTGGGTAATCCATTGACTAAATTCTCTCTCTGCAATTTCTTGAGGTCATCAAAATTAAGATGACCAAACCTATTATGCCAAATTTCACTGCTATTTTTGTCTATACACATTCTGGTAAATTGCGTTTTTGCATATTTAGTTTGACGCAATATGTAAAGTCCGTTTCTTTTGTAAGCTTCTATGCAAATTTTCCTCAATGGATTCACAATTTCCGCTTTTCTTCTCATAAATTTAACAAAAAATGATTTTTCTGTGCAGGTGCTGACTGAAATCAAATTTCCCTTCAGTCCTGGGACAAACAACACATTTTCTAATTTTAATAAAAATTGTTCACCATGTTCGAAAACTTCCAATTCTACCGTTCCTGTACCTAAAGCTTCTATGCTTTGGTCGTTCGCTAATTTAACGGCTATTGGCTCTGTTTCTCTTAAATCTGAAAATGCTGTTCTTAAGCAGTACATGTGTGCAGTTGCACCACTATCCAGGCACCACTCGTCAACCTCAAGAATATTTTCATCTCTAATTCCTAGAGAAGCAGCCATTCGCGTATTGTTTCTTTTAGAGTTCCTTTTTGACCAGCAGTCAGCCGCTTTGTGGCCTTTCTTTCCACAGTAATAGCAGTTAAGTTTGAACTCCTTCCGATTTGGTGGTTTAGTGGAATTGGTAGTTTTTCTTTCTGGATTTCCAAAAAATGCATTCTGTTCTCCAGACGAAGATCCCTCCATTTCACGTTGTCTTTGATCTTCTTCTATGATCTTGACCTTTAAAGTTTCAAGTTTTGGGAGCTCATCTCTGGTTTCTATTGCAGTTCTGAATCCTTCGTACGATTCTGGAAGACTACACAGCAAGAGTATAACTAAAAGGTCTTCGGGTACCTGAGCCCCAATTTCACCTAGATTGACCACTAATGAGGTATATTTACTCAGGTAATCTTTCAAATCATCATTAGGCCTCATTTTCATCTGTATTAGCCTTTTGGTCAGGGAAACTCTCGTCGCAGGTCCTTTAGGTCGATAAACTTCTTCTATCTTTTTCCAGGCCTCCTCGGCAGTCTTGCAATTCTTAACATGTATTAGTTCTGATGGATTCAAGCTCAATACAATTGTAGCAAGAGCCTTCTGATCCTTATTTTGCCAATTAGTAAACTCTTGGTTACCGGGTTCAGGTTTGACATTGGCTTCATTAACATAAATCCACAGATCAGAGTGAACAAGAATCATTTGCATTTGAAGCCTCCATGTCTCAAAGTTTTGCTTATTCAACTTCTCAATTTGATATAGACTGGACATGCTTAATTCTTAATTTCTTAGACAATCAGTCCTGGGCCCATAACCTGTTGAAAAAATAGGAAGGAGAATGCCGGGAAATTGTCTTTAAAGATAGAAAGTTTTATTAAGTTATGCTCTAATTTTACATAAAGTTAAAGCAGCTTGCTTTACATACTCCAATACGACAATGATAGAAATAATTTATATACATGGCGGTCAACTGGTCAAAAACAAATAAAAGAAGAGTAGAATGTTGAAATTGATTATTCCAACACATAGGACGAAAGATAAATATTTAATGTTCAGAACAAATTTTGATAATAAAATAAATGGCAAGAGGATTTTGAACAAAGAGAAGTGCAATAGGAAAAATAGGACCTCCTGGAATTGGATATAAGATAACACTGAGGGTAATTATGATATTGAAGATAAAAGATTAACCAATGTCAAAGAACCTAAAGAAGATAAAGATGCAATTACCATGAATTATTTTAAAGAAAACACAAAAATATCAAGTGATGATAATAACTCTATAATTAGAAAAAAAGATGGAATATATATTCCTAAAGGTTTAGAATTGGAAAATGATAAATATAATATTAACCTATATAGACGAAGATACACTAATTAGAGTATCGAATCAATTAAAAGTAAATGAGGATAATGTTTTATCTGGAAATATTGTTTTTGATGCTAAAAATAAAAGAATTGGTAATTTAAAAGATCCTCAAAATGAGAGAAATGCTGCAACTAAAAAATATGTAGATTATTTAATAAAACCAATTGAAGAAATTAATGAAGAAAATGAAAAAAAAAATAGTAGACATAAGTATAGATAACGACTGGTTAGATCTGAAAAATAAAAGAATCACAAGCTTAAAAGATCCAAAATTTGATAATAATGCTGCAACAAAAGGATATGTAGATAGAAAGGGAATTCCTTTAGAACCACAAAATAATGCAATAAAGAAAACAAATAATGGATTATATGTACCAGATATTGACAAATCATATCCAAATAATATGATGATGAAAAATAATAATGGATATTTTGTTAAACCGACAGTGTGTGAAATAATATGTTTTGGTGATGAAACTCTTTCTGTAAAGAGCGCAGATTTTGGAAAGGATGGAGGAATAAATATAAGAAGTAATCCAAAATTTAATAAGGCAACCTATATAATTCCTTTTGATGGCAAGATTATAAATATCACAGCACTTAATAAACCTCCTTATGTTTTTAATTTATATATCAATTCTGAAATATATGAATATGATCCTACAAGAGGTCTAGATAATCTTATAGAATTTTAAAAAAATGATCATTTGACGATATTAACTAAAGGATTAGTTTTTGATTTATTTGATAATATTTTTCAAATACTATTGATTCTTCTTTTTGATATATAAATGACAAGAGGTTTTAAGAAAAAAATAACAAAATAACAAAATTTCTTTGAGCTTATTCATTTCGGTTACGAAAGAAAACCCGAATTTGATAATCTAAGAAGTATTCCTTTACGTCTGTTCAAAACTGACAATGATATTTTTTATAAATTTTCTCGATCAGGTAAAATTATTGATGTAAATATAGCATATGACACAATAATAGATGAAAATATACTTTGCGAAATTAAGTTAGATAATGAAAATATTAAACCAATAAAAAATAAAAAAATGAATATTCCATTCAATAAAAATCAAAATTTGAGTATATATTTAAGTAATTATTCTTATGGAAATCTTAGATATGCTACATATTTCCGTTTGGATGTTCTTGTTGTTTATGAAAAATAAGAAATTAACCTTTCTTCATCAAAAGGTTTTATAAGATTGAAAAAATTACTTTTAAAAATCAATATAATTAAAGAGTTCTTCTTAAAATCGGTTGTATAATGTGATTTCATTTGGCTCATATTCCTTATTCACAATGATTGTTGAATTTGGAAAGTCTTCTCTGATTTTTCTGATTCTATTATTGATACTTCTCTTTTGTACTCTTAAAACATAAAAATTATAATCTTATTCTGGTTCGTTTAGCTTAAATATAATAAATTTGTGTAATTTGGATTTATCTATAGTTTTATTTGATACATCCTCTTCTATTCTTTCTAATTTTATATTAAGTTGTTCAATTTTCGATTCTATCTTTGTAAGTTTGTTTTTAAGTTTATCATTATCTTTTTTATATTCCCTGTTGAATTTATCTATATAGTATTTTTAATAATATTATTAACTTTTAAATAAAATTCAGGAGATATCCAACATGCTATATCTGTAATCAAATCATCAGAAACATAGGTCCCTGATATTTGTTCATTATATTGATTTTCTCCTTTAATTTCAATCAAAAGTGGTTGGCCGGAATTCCGGCCGACCAAAAATGAGATTAATTATTTAGAATGTTTATTTTCTAACCAGTGTTTAAATCTTTTACCTCCATAATAACATAGTTTTGTAGCGTTGAAATATCCTGTGGTTTTATCAATTATAAGTTTGAAATCTCCGAATAGACCATACCAAATGTTAAAACTATTTTACCGTTCTTTTACTTTGTACATAGAATGAAGGACGAGCAAGATATCGACATGGTCGGGGAAACTCCCAGCTGGAACCGACCGAGGGCAAAGGTCACCAGATGGCCCGGGGAGGCAAAAGTCAAGTGGATGTCTGGAATTTTGTTTGGTTGTTCTGCAGACCCGGGACAGCCCGCCATGTGGCGTCTTTTTTTCTCTTAGTTTGTTAGAAGCAGCGGACCAGGCGGGGCAGACGCGCCTGAGGAGTATCCCACAAGCAGCGTCTTGTGGACGGAAAGACGTCCGAGAAGTATCCTACAAGCAGCGTCTTGTGGACGGAAAGAACGTCTTGGAGTATCCCACAAGCAGCGTCTTGTGGACGGAAAGGACGTCTTGGAGTATCCCACAAGCAGAGTCTCGTGGACGGAAAGGACACGGAAAGGACGCTTTGGACATCGCACGAGCCGCGACAAAGTGGAACCAAGCTAAGCCAGCGACGGTGCTGCACCCGAGGTACTGTGTGAACACAACGCTGGACATTCCCCCTGACACTTATTTTTTATCTCCCTTCCCTAAGACTACTTTAATTTTACTTTACTTTTTTGCTTAACCTTTTTTATCTTGTTTTTTATGCATAATTCTTTATATATAAGTATAATTTTGCTTAACCTTGTTTCTTGTTTTTATGCTTGATTCTTTACATATAAGTATATAATAGTTTTTAGCCCTTTTTGTTTTAATTTTTAAATAAAAACCTTTTGTTATACTGTGTTTTATGTGCATTTATTTCCCCCATTGTTTTTCCTTTCAATCGATCACCCTTTTTTTGTTTTTTAAACGAACACGAACACCAATAATTATCTTTGATTTGTTCATAACAGATTTGTTCCATTTATATAGAAATATTTTTTTACACAAAAGTATAACATCTATAAATATCGTCATTTGTCATAAAATACATTGAATATTCTCCATTTTGCATATATATATCCCAACCATCATATTCCTCAAAATCTCTAACAATATTTCTAAATTCATCAAATCTTTCTTCATTATCAATATTAATAGTTGTAATTACATGTAATACAATATCAGAATCATAAAATGTTTTTGTATCTGTAATATTAAAAGGAATATTTAATTCTTCTAAAGTACTGAAGATCATTTATTCAGAAATAATTTTATTAAATCTATTTTTTATTGTTTCTTCAGAATAATAGTTGATGGATGGAATATAAAGCTTTGGATCTGTTTCAAAATACTTAACAAATTCATCCCATATATTATTATTTTTCTTTTTATGCTTGAATTTATTTTCAATGTTATAATATTCACAAACCTTTTTTAAATAGAAAGAGTAATCTATATTTAATTTTTTATTTTTCATAAAAACACAGAGATGGTTAAACATATATCTAACCTTTCCATGGTTTGTGTATAAATCCTTGTATTTATTTATATATCTCATTCTTGATTCTAGTCTATTTTTAGTTGGGGGTATTTAATTGTTTCCCAACCATTACACGAACAAAAATATATATCGTGTTCATTACAAAAATGATCAGATTCTTCTGAATCACTACTATAATTTACATTTTTTGCTGGAATAATATCATCAAAGAAATTCATTTATATACGGCAGAATTTTTAAACAAACGAGGTAGTAGAAAAAGGAAGTGTTGCAACCAGGAAGTCAGATAGGCGGCAAACTTCCTTTTCTCCAACTCTTTGGCACGGGTAAGGACATTCTGGTGCATGGAAGTATTTATTTTAGGGATCATAATGTCCATTGATAAATAATGTTCCCAAATTGGGAACATTAGAAAATTATGATTTTCAGGTAGCGTTGTTTTGACGTAAATGATGAAATAGGTGTTTGGATGTAGATTTTCTAACGTCGGTGATTTACCGACGACTTTAAAATCCTCAAATTTTCTCTTATTTTCATCTAAAATATTATCATTTATAGTGTCTCTTGGATGTTTATACTCTAAAATTCTAGCTATATCTGCCCCTTTATCAGCAGTTTTAAGTTTGAATAAAGTATTTTTTATTCATAAAGTTACATTTTTATTCGTAAAATTGCATTTTAGATCTAAAAATTAGCTTATAAAGTGCAGATTCATTAATAAAATAGGTGTTTGGATGTAGATTTTCTAACGTAGGTGATTTGCCTACGTCCTTAAATTATTCAAATTTCTTTTTATTTTCATATGAAATATGCTTCTTAATACTCTCTCTTGGATGTTTATACACTAAAATTCTCTCAATATCAGTTCCTTTGAACCACGGTTCTGAGTTTGAATCAAGTATATATTGATATTTTAATTATGATTTTGGGTTCCATGCACCAGACTCGTCTGACCCTGACGTCACAAAACATCTAGCGCTACTCCTTGTATCGGCGCGGCTTTCTTCTGCGCAGCCGATACATGTGACGTCACAAAACATCTACATTTAGTGCTACTCCTTGTATCGGCGCGGCTTGCTTCTGCGCATCCGCGTTTGACGTTGGTCACATGTATTTAAAAAATAGTTTCTATATAAATGGAACAGCTTGAAAAGAAATGCTCACGTTGCAAAGAAATGAAATCATTTGATTGTTTTATAAAAAAAATAAATAAATTTCAATCTTATTGTATAGATTGTGAAAAAATTAGAAATAAAACTAAAAAGGTCTGCACATGTGGGAAAACATATACACCTCATTTTAAACGACATTTAAATTCAAATTTTCATAAGCGTTGGGAAACCCTTTATAAAATTTATTTCCTAATGAATGGAGCAGCAACTTTTGAGTGATGTAAAATACAAAAAACTCAGGAGCTCGGCTAAAAAATTAAATATTAAATTAAATAAAAATACAACAAAAAATGATGTAATTAAATTACTTAGGAAATATCTGAAAAAGACAGGTGAATATAAATCTATTTTAGTAGATATTTTAGAATTAGATGTCACTAAATATATAAATAAATTGAAAAAGAAATTCGTTAAATATCCTCTTTTGAGGAAGAAAATAAAAAGAAGACTCGATACATTCGATTTAAAATTTGAAAAAGATACATTTATTGAACAGAAAACAAAAAAGAAACCTAAAACCGAAGTAAATCTTAAAAAATTATTCAAACCAGATTATGTATTAAGAGAAAAACAAGGACGTTTTGTAAAGAAATGGAATACTTATAGAAAGAAATTCACAGTAGAAGGTATTAATATAAGACCTGAACAATATCTTAATAGCTTACAAGATTTGTTCGGAACTGCTATAGGGAAAATTGAAGGAAGGATTCAACTTAATGTACATAATCCTAAATTGGAAAGATCTTTTATTTCAAAATGGATGCCTACTAGTGAAGCATTTGGTATATATTTAGATGTATTAAATCATAAAATCGAATATAAAGAGATAGATATTACAGATACTGAATTTGAATTTACTATAACCAATTTACCTCGAGGTGGTGCATTTAGAAAGTTGATAAATGACGATGATATTATTGAAAAACAGAGTATTTGTGTAATTAAAAACAATGATAATATATGTTTAGCTAGATCAATTGTAACTGCATTAGCTATTAAAAATCCAAAATATTTGAGTGAAAAACTTAAATTTAGAGAATTAAGAAAAAAAAAATTATATACGTTATATAAAAATTAATAGAGTTTTACAGAAAACATTAGCTGAAAAACTCCATGAATTATGTGATATTCCTTTAGAAATTTGTAGTTTAGAAGAAGTGAAAATATTTGAGAAATTTCTAGATATTCAGATCAATATATTTTGTAGAGAAAACTTTAATGAAAGAATATACAGTGGAGAATACAAACCTATAAGTATTTACATATATAAGGATAAAAATCACTTTAATGTAATTACTACAATCACAGGGTTTTTAGGAAAAAGGAACTATTGTCAATTTTGTCAAGTTAGTTATGACAAAAAAGACAAGCCTAAATGTCCTCTCAAATGTAATAGTTGTTTTAGAGAACAAAAATGTGAAGGAGATGAAATTAATTGTGAAATATGCTTCAGAAAATTCAAAGGAGATGATTGTTATGAATATCATAAAACTGAAAATGAAAGAGAAGTTAGTGTTTGTGATGTTTTATGGAAAGGTCTTAAATGTAAACGAAATATAAAACGTATTGATAGAGAACCAGATAAACACATATGTGGAGAAAAAAAAAGTAAAAATTGCAGTCAATGGGTACTAAATGATCATCAATTTTATATGAAAAGACAAAATATGAAAGGAGGTAAATGTGAAAAAGATTGTATTAAAAATATTTTAAAAAAGGAAGATTGGTGTATGAAATGTAAGAAATATACTGAAAAGTATTTATTTTTTGATGTCGAAACAAAACAAGAGACAGGAATTCACAAAATAAATCTTGTTATTAATCACAATTTTTATGGAAACGAAAAGATATTCAAAAGTGGTGATAAATTCTGTAAATGGCTATTTGCTAATAGACACATAGGATATACGGTATTAGCTCATTACGGAAAAGGATTTGATTTTCAATTTCTAGCAAAAATATTGTTTCAAAAATAAAAGTGTTCACTATATATAGCGGAAATAAACTCAATTACATGCAGATACCTAAGTTAAATATGAGATTTATAGATTCTATCAATTTTACTCAAATTCCTTTAAGAGACTTCCCTAAAACATTTGGATTAGAAGAATTAGCAAAAGGTTATTTTCCTCATTATTTCAATAAGGATTGTAATCAAGATTATATAGGAAAATATCCTAAAAAGAAATACTATGGACATAATTCTATGACCGAAAAAAATAGGAATGAATTTATAAAATGGTACGATTCTGTTAAATACAAAACATTTGATTTTCAAAAAGAATTTATTAAATATTGTAGATCTGATGTAGATATATTGAGAAGAGGGTGTTTAGAATTCAGGAAATTATTTTTAGAAATATCTAATATTGATCCTTTCCAATATGTAACTCTTGCTGGTGTATGTATGGCTATTTATAGAGGTAAATTCTTGAAGGAAAATACAATTGCTATAGACGATAATAATATTCAGAAAGATCAATATAGTAAGAATTCAATCAAATGGCTAGATTATATTTCTCATAAAAATAGCATTATTATACAACATGCTTTGAACGGAATAGAAAAGAAATTAAAAATTGGTAAAAAATATATAAAAGTAGATGGCTTTTACGAAAATACAGTTTTTCAATTTCATGGTTGTTTTTGGCACGGCTGTTCTATTTGTCATACTAAAACTAAAGTCAATCCACATAATCAATTTTAATGAATGATTTATACGAAAAGACTAAGGTAATGGAAAATAAAATAAAAAAAGCGGGCTATAATTTAGTTGCTATTTGGGAACATGATTTCGATAATAATAAGGATATAAAAAATTCGTTTGGAATAGAGATTTTGTAGAACCTTTAAATCCTCGAGATGCATTTTATGGTGGAAGAGTTGAACCAACTAAATTAAAATATGAATTCAAAGGAAAAGAAAAGGGGAGATATATCGATGTTTGTTCTATTTATCCTACTGTAAATTTCTTTGATTACTATTCTGTAGGACATCCAGAAAAGATATATAACCCA